>CM016492.1:1200000-1726579 GCA_002890555.2 Lagenaria siceraria | reverse complement strand
ATCAATTATATAACTTATATGCTTTATATTTGGTATAAAGTATATCAGATATACGTGTTGTATTGGATAAAATTAGAATAATAAAAACAATGAAAACAAGCTTTAATGAATTTGTGCTATATTTACAAATTTTGAAAATCCTTGGTTAGATTTGCAAATTTAAGAATCTTTAGTTTGCTATTCTTGCAACTACCCAACAATTGACTCCATAAAACACCGGCTAATAATATTGTTGATGTCAAAAAATATACCAGCCGTAAATTTGTATTACGGGAAAAAATAGTCCTAGAGCGTAGGCCTAAAATCCTTTACTATTTTTCTATTGTTAAGTTGCTCACAAACTCGAGACTGATTTGAGCGTTAGAGTGTGTGGTTTAATACTACATCGGTGCTTAATTTTTTTGTCTTGCAGAAACTAATTGGGGTTTTTTTTTTCATAAGACAAATTTACGATCGATCCATTTTTGACATCAACAAATATAACTGTTTAAATCTTGTACGAATCAAGCTAAATATAGTACACATATTTATCAAGATGAAAAGGGGTTAAGGAAAAAGAAAATGTAATGTGAAGAGAGTTCATACATGTAACTTGGCAATTTGAAAATGAGTTGATGATGCCCATATTTGGTCGTACACAGAATTTCCTAGCGTCTGTGGTCTTAACCTGAAAATGATATTCATATTTGATATTGTTAAAGACAATATAATATATCAATACTAGGTTAATTAGTTTTTTTATTTTTTTCAAATATAGAAAAATGAGTTTACTATTTATCAATATAGAAAATTTTTATTATCTATCAGCTAGAGATCGTGATAGACAGCAATAACATTCTATCGTGGTCTATCGCTGATAGACAGTGAAATTTTTCTACATTCGTAAATAGTTTGATATTTTTTCTGTTTATAGTAATTTTTTCCTTTTTTTTTTTTTGAAAAATATCAATTTATACTCTAATCTTTAAAATTATATCAATTTAAATCCTGAACAAATAATTTTATCAATTTGAATTTTGAATTTTTGCATGTGTATCATGTGAACGCCCTGATTCAGACTAAGTTCGAAAAATATATCGTACAAATTAAACATATAATATGATGTAGCCTAAGTATTCTCAAAGAATAATCTTTCAAGAATCAAGCTTTGTGCATCTTTTATGGAAGTGATAATAATTGTTTCATATAAGAGGGGAATACTCTTATTTATAGAGTTTTATTACAAGTGGGGATAAAAAGTGAATTAACCTGGAATATTACTCGGTTAACCTCCTTCTTTTTACATTATATAATAATTTGAATTAAGGTTCTAAATTGCTATAAAGGATTTTTTTAAAAATAGAAAAATAAGGGAAACTATTTACAAAAAATAGCAAAATTTTTAGATAGTTGTGATAGACAACTTCTATCAGAGTCTATCAATAATAGAAATGATAAAAGTCAATCACTGATAAATTGAATTAATAAAATAGACGATTGTAATTGATGCACATTAAATTTTCAAAAAAAAATTATAATTGAGAAGTGTAAATTGATTTGCTTATGAAAGTTCGTGGATTTAATTGATAAACTTATAAGTCTCATATGATGTTTCTCCGACAAAACATATAGTTTATGGTTTAAATTGGTACAACTCCAAAGTTTAGAAGTATAAATTAAATTGATTTTTTTTAATTTATTTAGAGAAAAACAAAAGAAGAAGAGAAAAAAAAAGATAATAGAAAAGATTCGATATTAATTACTCTTCATACCTTAAAAGCAACATGGTCGAGTGTATTATTTGTTAGTTGAATTGAGCATGAGCTTTGTTTCCGTACTTCAACTGAAGGCAATCAAAGCGAATATATAAAAATTTAAGGATATTATTAAAGAGCAAAACTTAGGTGCAGGTTAAGCTCGACCCAGCTTTGCAGTCCACATGGTCTATTCTTTTGCTGTCACATTTTTTTTCTTTTTTAGTAATATTTGGATGCAGTCCGGGTAGCATCCATCTTGATGCATCTTACTCTCATCACTCATATAAAAAGTTTATTAAAATATTTTAAAAAAAGAAACCAAAAGAATTTACCACATGTCAAATTATGGTGGGACAATTTAGTGGGTTGCACAAAGATAAGTACTACGGTGATGTACCTAAGTATTTTTCTTTTTTTATTCATCTCCATCTCCTCTTTTCTTTTCTTTGTTTTTCTGCAGCTCGTTTTTCTTTCTTTCTCCAAATCTCAATCTTTCATATTTTTTTTTCTTGATTTTCTTTCTTGCTCCCAATCCCAAACTCTACTTCCATGAATTTTTTTTTTTTTTTTTTTTTTTTCACTTTGTTTCTATCCCAAGCTCCACTCCAATATGGTTTTCCTCTTTTTCTTCACAATAAATTTGAACCTCATTCTTGCTGGAGATGGGCTACAAAAGATTTGATTGGACCTTCTATGGTTCTCCTCTTTAGGGTTTTAATAAGGAAAGCGATGAACCTTCAATAGTAAAAAAAAAAAAAAAAAAAAAAAAAAAAAAAAAAAAAAAAAAAAAAAAGCATGTGGCACCATAAAAATGAGTCACGTGGTTGGGTAAAGCTGTGTACAACCCAACCTGCACATAAGTTTTGCTCATTATTAAAATGTTGAGATGTATATTTTTCATTATATATTGGTTAGTTGAAAAGTAGATATAAATAACAACCAATGAATTTTGAAAAGCAAATAAAACCCAACACTCAGAAGAGAGACAACATGGATATGTCATTTGCAGCGTCTCAAAACTGTCAAATAACTAACCATAATGTTCGAGTGGACAACGTTGAGACGCTATTGAACAAAGACGAGAATATGTCTCAGCGCTAAGATAATCATAGTCAGAATACTCGTAAAGATAGTGTTAAGATGCTAAAAAAGGTAGCATCTCAATGCTATGACAAAAGGTGCACGTCACACGTCACACAATATTGTTTTTATAGCATCTCAATGCTAGCCTTAGCCTCTTGATGCTATTGAATGGTATTTCATTACAACGTTTAAGGTACAATATTGAGATGCTATAGGTGGTATTTGACAAATCATGAGAATATTTGTTATGTTAATGATTAGCTAAGGATTCCATGTCAATCAAGACACATGACCCTGCTAAGGAGAATAAGAACGAGAAAACATCAATGCATAGCTAACAAATATGTTGAGTCCTTGTTGTCCCTAACTAAATCCTTTACCCTCAGCATTTTCAGAAGAAAAATCTTGACACCCAGTTTGCTAATTTCTAGATATTTTTAAAAAGCTTCACATAATAGAGGCTTTATATATATATATATATATATATATATATATATATATAAATGCAACTTAGGTTGTTTGCTTTGTTCCTATCTTTGGACAAGGTAGCTGAATAGTGTTGGTGGGACAACGATTGCTCGAAATGTTGATGTTGTCATGAAGTTGTTGTGGCTTATCTTGACTTGTTTTGTATCCTTGTGGGGTCACTTGAATGGAGGCATTTACTCTACGTGGTCGGAGTATCTGAGCTTGTTTCTCTAGTTTGTCATCTTGGTGTTGGCAGACTAGCCTTAGTGTTCTAGAAATGGTTTGCAGCCCTTGGTACATTTTCAATTAGAGATGGGTAACAATTTTTTTATTTGGTTTGACCCTTGGTTAGAAGGGGGTCTTATTCTTCAACAATTCAGTACTATGGTTATTTTGGTGAAAATAGATACCTTCATGTTAAGTTTGGTGATTTCTTCTACCCTAATGGAACTTGGGGCTGACCTAATTCTAGAGAACAAGTTGATCTCTTCAAGCAAGTGCAATTGATTATGGCTAAGGTTTCAAGAGAATCAATGTGTCCTAGCTCCGTTGTAATTCTAAAGTGTTTTCAGTCACTACTCACTAGTGCTCGGGAGTCTTGAGAAAATTTCTAGTACTACGTTAGCATGGAAACTTTTTCATACTACCTATATTCATTGTTGGCTACAAAAGTGGCATTTAAGATTTATGTGGGATTCACAAAATAAATTAAAAATCATTTAGTGACGTGTCAAATAATCAATGGGAGTAGTAGGCACTACGATAGTACTAGAATTTTTTTTTCGGGAGTCCTTGTGTCCTAGGCATCCTTTCATTGTTTGGCTTGCTGTTCGAAATTAGTTACAAACATGTGATCGTATTAGATGTTAGTGTTATGATATCCCTAGTGTTTGTGTTATGTGTAGTGGTAGACTTGAGTCTAGGGACCATTTACTCTTTGATGGTCCTTTTAGTCGGGCAATTTGGGGCAACATTCTTTTTTTGGGAGGGTGTTCCCATAGGATCTCTCACTGGGATACAAAGCTCAATTGGAGTTGGTCACTTTGATGCAGGTAATCAGTTGAGATATGAGATCTGGAGAGTCGCTTGGTGTGCTAATCATTGGCAATACATAATATTTGTATCCATGGAGCTACCTTGTATCCCCCCTAAATGGTTAGTAGGATTGTGTGATATGAGGATTTCCTTTGTTGTTTTAAGTGGCTTCGGACTTCTATTGAGTGGACTCGATATGGCTCTTTTTCTTGGAATATTTTTCCTTGAGTTGTTGGCGTTTGTTCATTCTATGTGTTTGGTTAGTTTATGTCCTTATTCTTTTGTTAGCTCTTTTGGGTGTGTTGTATTTGTGTCTTGACCTGTGGCTATAAGGTCCACTTCTTTTTATTGTAATTTAATACCTTTGTACATAGAGAGTATGATCATATACCTCCATTGGAAAAAAAATTGAAAATAGTACAAATGACTAAAAAAAATTCAAAAAAAGAAAAACTTGAATAAAATTTAACGAGCCGTTTGGTCCAAAGTTTGATTAATTCACAAAATAACTAATGAATGGGTTTACCAAAAATCACAATTTTTGTTAATGCTATTGGTATTTTCTTTGAAATCTTATCAATTTTGTAGCATGCATATGTTTCATATATTTTTTTAAAGCATATTAGAAAACTTTTTTTTAACAAAATTTCAAAATAAATTTAGAAGATAAAAATTGCAACTATTCTAAAGGTTAATAATTCAATACTTATTTAAGATTTGTGGTATGCTTTAATGAAATTAAAAATTTAGAGTATAGATTTATACACCTTGACCAACTTAATAGTAAAAATTCATATTTTTTTCCTTTTAATAAATGAGAATTCTTTGAGTATATTTTTAATCAATAAGTTAGTTAGGATTAATTTATTTTAATTCAATAATTAATTAAGTTAATTCTATAAATTATTAAAAAAAAATATTTTTTTTACATAATTTGGTTAATTATAGAAATTAACTTAACAATATAATTAATTTTAATAAAAATAAATAAATATACTCCAAAGATAGATGAATATTAAAAAAAAAATAGGAAAATTTTCACAAAGAGAAAAAATGTCCAACTATTTACAGAAAATAGCAAAAAAAAAAACACTGATAGACATTGATAAACTTCTATCACCATCTATGAGTGGTAGACTTCTATCATTTCTATCCCTGATACAACTATTTAAAAAATTCTGCTATTTTGTGTAAATAATTTCTCTTATTTTTCTATTTTACAAAATTCCCCAAAAAATTATAGAGAAAGAGGAGAAGGCATGAATTTTGTTGATTCTCATTCTTATTTTCATTCTCATGTTCTCAATTCAAACGACCCCTAAAGGGTAAATACAAAAGTTATATATAAAGAAAAACGACATACTTAATAGTCAGTTGAATCTTAACTCTCCGTGAATTAAAAAGAAAAAAGAAAGATCCAATCAAGATAACCATTTAGCTTTTTCTAGATTGGCAAAAAAAAAAAAGGAGAAGAAAATAGTACAAATTAAATAATTTGAGTATTTCTTTCAAAAGATGATTAAATAAAAAGTATTGATTAAATGTTTGTGTAGAGAGACTTACAAATAAACTTTAACTCCTTGGGATGAACTTCAAGAAGTTGCATATCCATGCTTTCTCCCCCAAATTGAAAAGCAAGAAAAAGATGAAAAATAGAGAACTTTGGGGGTATTGATGAGGATTCATTCATATATATGAATAACATAAGCTAAATTGAATTATTCAAATACATCAATTATTAATTAATTTATAAAGACTTCTACCACCAACAATCGTTGACACTTTTGCTAAAAAAAAATGAAAAAAATGGTTAAAAATGTTATAAAATATCAACAAAATAAGAACAAAGGAAGAACAAAGAAAAAACAAAAGAACAAAAGAACAAAGTAGAGAGAATTAGAAAGTAGAGATAACAATTGAACTCAATTCTGGTGTGTATTACAAAGGCACCATATACCGCTATTTATAGAATATGAGATGGTGTATGTTACAAGATTGAATTCAATGAGGGGTATGTTATATTATGCAATTCAATGGGTGCTTTATGATATTTTGTAACCTATATAGGTTATGGATAGTTATATTTATATTACATTTATAATAAAAAAAATATTTTATTATCTTACAATTCAGTTCCTAATTGTAATAGTTACCAATTTAGTTCACTACTTTTCAATTTTTAACGATTTAGTTTCCATCGTGAACTATATTATTAAGATTTACAAAAATTTATCTTAAATATCCTGTGAAGTTTAAGATCAAAAGTGTTTTTTTAACGTAAACTATTTAGTTAAATAACAAGTTTAGTCCTTGAATTTTGAATGTTATGTATCTAATAGATGCTAATATTTTCAATATTTTGACTAATTAGATTCTTAAATTATATAAAATGGAAAATTTTTATAGATAGAAAAAATGTCAAATTATTTATAGAAAATAGCAAAAAAAAAAATACTGATAGACATTGATAGACTTCTATTAGTGTCTATCACAACTAGTTAAAAATTTTGCTATTTTGTGTAAATAGTTTTCCTTATTTTTCTATTTTTAAACATTTTCTTTTAAGATATATGTAGTAGATACAAAATTAAATGTTTAGAAAAAAAAATTAGTAAATAGACTTTCTTAAAGTATAGTTGTATTAAACAAAACTTTGACATTTATATGATTGGAAGTTAGTTGAATAAATTAAATTGCTTAGTACCAAGGATTAAAATATCAATGTCGATATTGATATTGACATTTCAATTTTACGAATATATCGACAGATATATCGACAAAATACCGATATCGACGGATATTTTTGTAAATCACGAATTTTATAAAATTTATTTAGATTAATAATTAGGTTGTTTTTACTCCCAATCTAAGTTATGGCTATTGTTATTAGTCTTCTTGTTCATATTGCACTAAATAAATGACATTTTTATGTGTTACAAGCATTAATAAAAGATGCTAAAGATATCTATGGATATTTAATATCGATATCGAACCATTCAATTTACGGATATATCGACATATCCACGGATATTTTCATCCTTGCTTAGTACATAGCTAACCTAGGTTAGTGATAGGGGTTAACATTAAGCTTTAGAAAGATTTAACAAACAAACAACAATTAATAAATGTTGTTTTCGTTCTTACAAACACAAAGACAATGTAATGTGTAAAAAATGATGGTATCCAATACATTTTTTTCAAATCTTTATAATTCTTCTTGTCGTTGTTTTCAAGAGTAAGACTTAGAAATCAGAGTTTCTAAAATTAAAAAAAAAAAAAATGAAATCATTGGAAGAGAAGCCAAAGCATTTGTATATAAATGTTGAAGAGTTACTTATGCAAAACCTATGCATCAGTGTTTATGAGTTGGGTTGGGTTGTTTTGAGATATTTTTTTATCTTATAATATAATTGTAGGGATGTACATGGATTGAGTTGGATTGGGTTGAGTGTGTTTTTTGGACCATCTCAAAAATTCGAGTTGATTGAGTTGACAACCCAAAAGATTCGAACAAAGTTACAAGCCAACTCAACCTAACCCTTAAAATTCGAGTTGGGTTGGGTAGTCTGGTTATAACTTCTTCTTTTTTTTTCATTTGAAACATACATTTATCTACAACACATATGATTAATAACTAATTAAAATCTCATAAAATTCAAATGTTAAATACCAAATATCTATAATATTTATTATAAACTAATTTAAATAAGGACAAACATCATAACAATTCTAAAAGAAAAATATTAAAAATTCACAAATGCATTAATCCAAAGTAATCAAACTTTAAACAAATATATATATATATATATATATACACATGTGTATGTATATGTATACACATGTATATGTATATGTATATATATATATATATATATATATATATATATATATATATATATATATATATATATGTATATATATATATATATAATTCGAGTTGAGTTTGGGTTGAGTTGGGTTAAACTAACCAAACCCAACACTTACATTTTGAGTTGGGTGGTCTGGGTTATTCGGATTGTTGGGTCATTTGAACACCCCTACCTAATTGTTTTGGTTGTAAAATTTTTCAACCAAAAAATTCTTATTAAATAATGAACGCAACTCATTATGAAATATTTGGGTAAGGTTGGCTTGGGTTATTCGAGCTATTTATTCTAATTTTCGTTTAAACAATATATAAAATTTCCATTTGTTAATCGTCCATTTTTTTACTTTTCAATTATTGAATTATGATTTGTAAGTCAATTTCAATATATATTATAAAAAATTGTGTTTCATAAACTTAAAAAATCATTTTTTTAAAGGATATTTAGAGGATAAATAATTGAAAAAGAATTATCAAACTAAATAAAATTAAAATAAATACATGTATATATAATTGTATTATAAACAAGAAAAATATATTTTCTAAAGTTAATAATAAGTTCAAGTTGGTTCAGTTCAACCTAAACTAATTTTAGGTGAATCCAAGAACCAACCCAATCCATCAAGTTTTCACTTATTTGAACCAAACCCAAGCAAATTCAGTTGATAAGCTAAAAAAGTTGATAAGCCAAAGTAAGTTTAACTCAACGATAATTGACATGATCTTTCTCTCTAAAGGTTGAAGATTCAATTTCTCATCCTACACTTGTTGTACTTAAAAAAAAAAAGTTGATAACCCAACCCAACCTAAATCAAGTTATTCGGGTTATCGAGTTTTCTGAACAACCCCATGTGGTTGGTTTAACCTTTGACAACATGAGCAACGACTTAACCGACATTAACTTATATTATCAACTTTGAAGTTTGAGATTCAATCTATCTTCCCACATATTATAAAAATAAAAATAAAAAATAACATTTGACTTCGACTTTATAAACATTTTAATATAATATGAGAGTTTTTTTTTCTGAAAAAAAATATAATATGAGAGTTGTAATGTTGGAAAAAGGCCTGGTATTTCCATAAACTATACTACGAATTTTCCTTCCAATCTCATAATTCTTTTTTTTTTCCCTCTTTTTTTTCTCTACTTTGGAACTCATTTGATTGGTGAGAGATTTAAAAAACGATTTAAGATTAATTATTTGATTTGATTTAAGAATTAAGAGTTTGATCGAAAGTTTTTTTTTATTTAAAAAATAATAAACAATGATGGTTAAGTCCCATCTCACCTCATCATTGGGTTGAATTGGTCCAAAGAAATAAAGTCTTCAACATAATTACAATCCAAAATAATCGTGGAATAATTCTTTCATTCTAATCAATACGCCTAATATATGTTTTTTTTTTTTTTTTTTGGTTAAATTATAAATATACTCATAAGCTTTTCCATTTATATTCAAACTACTAAAAATAAAAAGGAGTTTTTAAAAGGGAATTTTTAAAAATAGAAAATAAGAGAAATTATTTACACAAAATAACAAAATTTTTAGATAGTTGTGATAGAAATTATAGAAGTCTATAATTGATACATGCTGATAGAAGTCTATTAATATCTATCAATGTTTTTTTTCTTTTCTTTTCTTTTTTTTTTTTTTGCTATTTTTTGTAAATAGTTTGTCATTTTTTTTATATAAGAAAATTTTTCTTTTTAAAAACTTGCTTTTATTTTTGGAATTTAATTAAAAATGCAACTCTTCTACTTAACATTGATATGAACCATGGTAAGAAAATAAAAGGAAATAAGCTAAATTTTCAAAAATTCAAAAACAAAAAACAAAATAGTTATCAAAGGAGCCCTAAATGGTTACCAAACATGGTCTTAGAAACACTGTTTAAGTTTTTTTTATAATGTATGATTATAGCAAAAAAATATTATCGAAAAATACTGGAAAACGCTCCATCTAAAACCATAATAAAAAAAATCATTTCGAACTTAATTGAAGTAAAGAAGTTAGACCAAAATACAAGACCAAACAGGCATAACTCCCACTTTACACTAGCCATTGTTTTAGTGGATTGTAGAAATAATTTTGAATGTATAATGAATTTGCAATGGTTGATGTTGTGTTTTTATAATTAAAATTTATGTGAGGCACAAAACAAACATTTTGTTATATAATGGAGTATTTCCTTTTTTTTTTGTTTTGGTGTTGTTATTAGTTTTTTTTTTTTTTTTACCCCTTATTTTGTTGAAAAATTTTCACATATAAAAAAAATGTCAAACTATTTACAAAAAAAATATCAAAAAAAATACTAATAGACATTGATAGATTTCTATTAGTATCTCTCAATGATAGACTTCTATAATTTCAATAATTGATAGACTTCGTTTATCACATCTATCTAAAAAATTTACTATTTTGTGTAAATAGTCTCTCTTAATTTTCTATTTTTAGAATTTCCCCTATTTTGTTTGCTATTTTTAGAATTTCCCCTATTTTGTTTGTTACAGAAGTTTATTGTCAACAGAGTGTTTTTATAGTGAAAAATTAAGCCTATATTATAAAGAGATTTTTTAAAGAAAAATATACTTTTCATCCTTAAGATTTTTCTTGCATTTCGTTTAGGATAATCTCATTTTAAAGTATAGCCCTTTAGGTTTGGGGTAATCTCATTTTTGGTCCTTACCTTTAACATTTGTTGTTCTTCAATCAATTTTATGTTTTGTAGGGCCGATGAAATATTTTCTTTTATTATTTTAAAAAACTAAAAACTAAAAACTAATTGGTTATCAAACAACCTCTTAATTAATTAATTGTTGGTTAGGGTGGAAAATTAAAAATTCATCAATTATTGTAAGAATTATGTGTATAAATAAGAAATATTTCAATTAAGTTTGTCATAATTTTGATTAAAAAAATATTTAAATATGTAAACGGTATTAAATATAGGAAAATTATTATAAAGGAAAAAAAACAAATTATTTATAAATATAAAAAAATTTCACTATCGTTGATAGACAGCAATAGTTTTCTATCACTAAGCGATGGAAGTCCATCATAGGCTATCACCAAGTGATAGAAGTCTATCACGATCTATCGTTGATAGACGATGAAATTTTTTTATATTTATAAATAGTTTGATATTTTTTCCATTTTTGAAAACAACCCTTAAATATATCAAAATCATAAATTTAGGTGTAGCAAATTAAGGAAAGTTTATTCAACTCAATTATATAATTCAAAATTTCAAATAATGTTTACATTTTCATATGCCTAACTATAGCATCCAATTGAGAAGTAGGAAAAGGTAAAGAAAAAAAAAACAGTAAAGGACTATGACGTTTAAATTAATATAATAATATTATTAGCACTATAACACATTTAAGATGTATCTCAATTTACACTTATGAAAGCGTCGATAACTTGCCAGATATGCTATATTCAAGTTGAGAATGACACTAGTGTCGAACTACTTAAGTTATACTCAAATTCGCGACAAAGGCGACATCGGAACCCGGAGGGAGTCATAAGGGGGAATAGAACCTATACAATTATTCTAACTTCAAAGCTAAATATCAATCCCTCCTTTGACAATATGCAAAAGATGACATATAATAACACTAAAAATCTTTACTACCTCAAGAAGCGTCCTAAAAAAGTACATACAAGTGCCACCATGTAGAGATACAGAACAGGAAAGCCAACTTGAACTCTGTTGAGCTCTGTCTTCCTCAACTCTGACTGCAAATTTGGAAAATGCACAGCCTTCAGGAATTTGAGATTCAAAACAAATCATAGTTCAACAAATTTGCAGATATAAAACTAGAACATGTAATCATATTGCTAATCAGACGTCCAATTTAGCAAGAATCCAATGAAAAATGGCTCCAAATTCTCGGCATCGCTGAAACAAACCGTCCTCAAAACGTAACTGATTTTACTATAGTATTTCGAAGTTCAATCTTCAATCCTGTCTTTGAACTTTTAAACTTTTCAGTTATGCATCTGAACTGAACTTTGAAACTGTTATCCTATATTAATACCATTGACTAAATGACTGAGACAAAAGTGCACATCTAGAAAAAAAATTAAGCAATATGCTTTTATCAACAGTGTTAACAATAACTATACAAAAATCATAATTCAAAGTTTAGAGGGCTAATTAAAACTTTTTAAGGTTTCAGAACCAATTAGAAATCACTATCAAAGTTCATTCACTAAATTTGTAACCCCGACGGCCCGACATTTCAATCAAAGAAAACTGGAGGAAAGTTCATATGGGTATCTAAGGATGTTGACAGAAAAAACTATATTTGGACTTCAAAAGACCAACAGAAATTATAAACTGTCTTCAAATGTAATTTCATGATATAACATGGGCAACAATAAATGGCATCGGTCTTGTGATGGTGATAAGAATTATACGTTCAAGAAAAAATAAAATGGTACAGGAAATTACAAAATTCTCCTGCAACAATTTGGTTTCTTGGATGCTTATTTGCTTCTCCTCCTTTAGCTTTGAAATGGCATTTTGAGCCTGTAAAGAAAGTTCATCAATACACATTACCGGTTAGCAGAACTTTTTCAGTTAACAGTAAAATACGGTTTTTGGACAGTCTTTCCACTTCATCATTATGCTCAGAGTTCATAATATTGGAGCAATATTTTATGGAAGACCGACCTGACAGAGCTTTAATTCTAGTTCACTAAGCTTTAACTTCAACTCCTCAAGATGCTTTATCATTTCCAGGTCCTCCTCATTGCCATCTACGAAGTCGTTAGCTAAACTTGCTGGTTCAGGCTCCATAGCATTGCCGGGAACCTGGTACAATACAGAGGACAGCCTAAATTTTGTGATTCAATAAGAATAAGCAAAAAGAAATGGTTATAGCTGGATTGGAAGAGATGTGTGTCTCATCACAGATTCAACAAAACATTTAGCTGTTGTCATGTGCCAAGTTTCGATGTGTTATACAGTTTTCATGTTCTAAGCTTCCAATGCGTTCTTAAAAACACTCTACAATGATTGCTAATCTAAGTATCCTAATCAACTTGGGATGGAAGTAAATGTATTTTGAAGCAAGCATACAAAAAGGGCATGTATTGAGAAATTGTAATCATGTATTTTAGCGGCAGGTTGTCAACTCCATTAGACATTACATGGTTTTTGTTTAAAGGTTCCTGTTCTACAATCTCCTCTACTGCTTTACATAGATTATTTGGTTCTGTAACTCCAAGAGCCACCTCCTCCTCCCTTAATGCTTCATCAACTGGGGAAAACACTGGGGAAGTGGATGGGCTAACAAGGGTTACACCCAACTTATGTTCTTCTATGTACTTCCCACCTTCTTTGGCAAACTGAGATTTAAAAGAAGAAAAACGTCAAATTCCAAAACAAATAGCCAATTATACATAATAAATACTAGTAGAAGTGTAGAACCATTTACCAAGCTTGAGGTTAGATCCTCATCAGTTGTATCAGCAGGAACTACTGTGCTCTGGATTAAGAACTTGTCTTTGCATAGCATATCAGGTGGGGCCAGCTTTTGTGCTTGCATCCTAACTACATTAAGAACCATTATATAAAATGTGGAAAGCATGAAAAGCTATAGGCAGTACAGGACATGAAAGGAAAGAGAGAAAGGAAAAATGAAAGAATGAGAGCAATATGACAAAACAGAGGATATCCCATGATTAGTGCAAGCACTTGAGCCAATCATTGTGTAAGGTATCTCCCTTACTACATATTGATAAACGAAGGAAAGTTAAGCCTTGAGGCGATACAAAATCTCCCAGCCGATTAGAGAGGGCGGGTAATCTCTCCTTCCCTCCTCTCTTGCAACAGAAAATTCACAAAAAGCATAGAAAGAAACATTCCTCACTCCCGGACGTATATACAGCCCACATTCCTTAGCGGCCCCTCTTCCTTTCCCATTCTGCATTACATAACTAACTTGTAGAGTGTGATTTCCCCTTACTGCCCTTTCTAGAATATTGTTTCGTGATTGAAGGCTTCACACGTTGATGTCGAAATAAAAGGATTAAGATAAGAAAGAAAAGTAGAAGAGAAGGATAGAAAATATCAGTTAGAAATTATCAGCATATCAAGTATTTCATCAAGAACAATTAATTCCATTTCATAATGACCAACATAACTATTGGCCTAAAAATCTACGCAGTTCAAACTAGACAGGCTGTACCTTTAAGTTGGAAAAAAAAAAATAGGTTTACAGTTTCTGTATAAGAATGCAAGTACACCAAATAGACTACGGCATGAAATGAAAGCATAGAAAAAATAATGATAAAGCTAATCAAGCAAAGATTCTAGAAGCAGAAGAATGTAGCCGCAATGAGGCCTCATTAAAGCTATTTAAGATAATAGATCACTCATCACTACAATTTATCAACATCTAGAAATAAATATACCACCCATACATCCTCTCTTCCCCTCCTGAAACAAACATGAGGGAAAATTGAAAGCCTTAACTAGTCAAAAGTAGATACCCGTAAATTCACGAGTTGAGTTTGGCTCGATGATTCCAACCTTTGGTCGGACAAAGTACTTCTTCGGGGACGTGATCTTAACCTGAAAAAATAAACTCTATCCATTATCTTGCATGCAACATAACATGCTATCTCTACATAATGAATCATAAATCAGATCGCTTGATTTTTGTTTTTGAGAAGTACAAGAGAGAGAAAAAAAATGAGACAGAGACTGAGAGGAAGATTGGTAACCCATACCTTAAAAGCAACATGGTCAAGCGTATTGTTTGTTAGTTGAATTGAGCACAAGCTATGTTTATTCAGTTCAACTGGAGGCCATAGAAGGAAAATATGAACGACATTAGTTCTAATTTGGAAAAGGGAGTGAATGATAAAATGAAGTGGAAAATAACATATCCTTGTTCATACAAAAAATAATAATAAATAAATCAAAAGTAAGCAATGTCCTAGTAGCAAATAAAAAAATGTATTCAGAAAAGCAGATACGACACTTCGTTTGAGGTAGCTCAGCTAATTAAATCCGGAGCAGACATGATAGAAAATATCATACGTCAAAACTTCAGCTCGGGATTACTTTTAAGTTTTAAAAAACACTACTTTTAATAAGCACTTTCAGGAAAAGCACAAAAGGTGAGTTTAATATCGTTTTTAGAAGAGTAAAAAGTACTTTTAACTAATTAAAAATGCTTTATAAACTGCTGGCAATTGATTAAGTCAAAAGTGCTTTCAAAATTTTATAAAATACTGAAAAGTTTGTTTATTATACTTCAAAAGTGTTTATAAAAATGTGTTTCACCTAAAAGCATTAGGTCCAAAACACATTTCAAACCTAAATCTAAGCGCTTCTCCAAATAGTACCTTTTAAGTGTTTTGTCAAAATTATAAAAACCACGTTGTCCTATCTATACAACCAAATACCAACAAAAATTTGAAAAATGTTTTTAGTTATTCAAAGGCACTTTTTAACCCTTAGGCTGTGATCAATTAGCATACAAAGTACAAATGAAAGAATTAAAACATAAACTTCAAAAACTAAAAAGTACTAAGAAAACACCCAAACAAGAAAATCCCTTTGCTTTTGCCACAAAAGATCAAACTATTCATAGGAAGAAACGAGAGCAACAACTAATCTCCTAATGTTTCCAGAGATAATCGGTGAACAGCCCATTGAAAACAACAAAACAAAAGTCCAAAGAGAGAAAACAATTCATTCTGTAGACTTACAAATGAACTTCAATTCCCGAGGATGAATTTCCAAAAGCCTCGTATCCATAACTTCACTTAGATTGAAAATCAATTCACTCAGACTCAGCTATAAAATCAACCAATTGACCTGCACAATCGAATTACAAAAAAAAACAAGAAAAATTGAAGCAGAGACTTTTGGGGATAGTATATAAAAGAAAAGCCACAAATCGAACATAATCATAGAAGCCCCCAATAAACAAAATAACAGAAGACATGCATCCAAATACAAACAAAGAACCGAATTAAATTATTAAAACACCCTTACGATTTCTACAATAAACAATCACTAATATAATATTCGAAATACAGCTCTATACAGTTTAATGTATAAAAAAAGTCACAAATTAGAATGAACAAGAAATTTCCGAGAATGTTTATTACAGAATTGTAATAACGATCACACAATGAGGTCAGCCAGTCACCAGAACTCAACCGATGAGCTTCAAAAAAGTTGAAAGAAAAGGAGAAAGTAGGGGATTAGTAGATGAATTGGGTCATCATTTCAAACGCCATAAGAACAAAACAGAGTCCACTGAATAGCACAAAGTTATGGAATATTCTGATTAAAAGAAAAAGGAAAAGCAAGGAACGGAGTTTGATCATATAAATGTAAAAGGGTAAAGGATTGGAACAGGGAATCAGAAACGAATACAGAGAAAAAGTGATTCGGAAAAAAAAAGGCAACCTGTTTGTGCTGTGAACTGAGAAAGAAGAAGTGAAATGACGGAAGAATATCAACAGTTTCTCTTGTTGAATTAATCGTGCATGTTAGTGGAAAATTTTCGTGAAAATCTCAAAATTTTGGGATTTTGAAGGCTTTAAAAGGGAGAAATTTCATTTTCTCTTCAATTTCAACAAAATTTCGAGATTTCTCGTTAAAATTTAAGCTAGTAGAGGAGAATTAGTTATTCATCCACTTTACTTAGTTATATGCATTGTCAATAGAGATTCGATTTCTCCATTCCATATGTAGAGATGTCACGGGGCAAGAGTGGAGATGACTTGCTCGTTCCTATCCTCATTCTTCGTATTATTTGTACAAAATTTTCTACGAAGATTGATGCGAGATTCTTTACAAAAAAGCTTAAATACAAACTTTAATTAAATAGTATAATTTTTCACTAAATCTTTTAATATGATTAGTTTTATCGAATTAATTTGAATTTAAAAAGAAATTATTATATTTTTTAATAAAATGAAATAATTACTAATCAAATTATATTCATATATAAATCTAAAAATATATAAATAAATAAAAACTTCAAAAATACCCTTACTATTAGTATATGAACACAAACCGTTAATACTTGTTTCAAAAATATCTTTGGACTTTCAAACGTTGTATTAATACTCCTTACAAAAAAAAAAAAAAAAAAAAAAAAAAAAGAATTCTTGAATTCCGAAAGAACCAATTTAAAAAAAAAAAAACTTAAATTAAAGTATAAAATTTCACAAAATTATAAAATCAAACTATATCACTAAAACTTATCAAAATGATAAATAGTTAAAAAAAATGTATTTGGTTATTAATACAAATTCTAAGTCTAACAATAAATAGTTAAAGTCCACTTAATGCTTCCATTATTCTCTTTCTTTTTAGGGGAGAAAAAAAAATAGAGAAAATAGAGAAGTGTTAAGTCGTAAATTGAAGTAGAAGAGAGAGAAAAGCCAAGAGGGAGGTGATAGAGAGTAGATAAACCCTACGAGCATTATTTACATTTTTTAAGGTAAAAGTACATATGACTTTTGTAAGTTAAAGATGTATTTTTACAACGAGATATTAATAATTTCTATTTATATATTAAAATTTTTGAAAATTTAAAAGTATTTTTAAAACAAAAGAGTCAATTTTCATATATATATATTAACACGGAAGGTAAAGTTTATGGACATTTTTTATAAGAAAAATTTTCACAAATAGAAAAATTGTCAAACTATTTACATAAAATAGCAAAAAAAAATATTAATAAATATTGATAGACTTCTATCACAATTAGTTTTGTTATTTTGTGTAAATAGTTTTCCTTGTTTTTCTATTTTTAAAAATTTTCCCTTTTAATAATTTAGCCAAAATTTTAATCTAAGAAATTTTTGTAATGTGCTAATCATCATCCATTCATACGACATGTCGTCATATAGCAGATGAATCTAGATTCAGGGCGGAATCAAGGCAGTGACTCGATCCTCTCATCATCTTCCATCTTGTTCTTGCTTTCCTTTCCAATTCCATCGAAGTGAACTTCAGTTTTCAACAATTCCACTTTGATCTCAGCGAAACACATGGGGAGAGAGGTATCAGAGAGTTGCGTTGACAGTCTATTGACGGAAATGGTTTCCACTTATTGCCATCGATTCTACGCCAATAAGCCGGAACTTGCCGCCCGTCGTATCGAGGCAATCGGCTATCAGGTTGGCCATCAGCTCTCCGAACGGTATTCCTCCACCGCACTTTCTACCCTTCTTTTTTGTTTCTCTGAATTGTCTGGGGTTTCTTTGTTGCTTACATTTTGATTTCCAGAGTTGGCTAATGGATCTCTGGTTGCTCTGTGACTCTGATTCAATTTCCCAATTCTTTTATCGTTACGTTTTCTATTTTAGTGAATGTGTATGTTTGAGAGATTTATAATTGAGAATGTGAAGAACAATAGTTGGGACTAGAATTGCGAGTTAGAAGTGTTCCCCCAACACCCCACCACTTAAAGGAAAAGGAAGTTTTGTGTAATTGAAAACATCTAGCATTCTGTACTGAAAGCTGGAAGACAAAAGGTTGAATATTGCTGAATAATAGAATTGTATATTTGATGTGGACCATTTTTTTGGGAAATGAAAGAAACTCAATAACCAAAAGAGTATTTAAAAAGGGTGTATGAGGTACTCCCTCAATGAGGTACTCCCTCAATGAGGTAATAATAGCCCTAAAATAACTTGGATCAAAGAATCTTTGTCTTGACTCTGGAGATGATGGGAGCCATAAACAGATTATAGGTATTGGTGTAGACAGAAACAGATTATAGGTCCTTCTTCATTGATCTCCAATTGGCATGATCTTTTGTATCTCACGTGTTGGCGATGGGAGCCCTTAAAGCTCTTTTATTTCATTTATTAATGTTGTTTATTTCTCCTCTAAAAAAATGTAGACTGTGGCCTCTTTGATCTTCCTTTGACGAATGGTAAGTTTACTTGATCTAATTGGAGGGTATGTGCCTAAATAGATCGATTTTTTTGTCCATAGAGTGGTTAGACTCTTTTATAGCATGACAATGGTTAGGCTCTTGAGTTACTTCTGATCAATTGTTGATGTAATTAGATTCAGGCATTTTGAAATGAGTTCTAACCCCGTTTAGATTTGAAATATGTGCCTGTTTCATCCTTCTTTTAGAGTCTATTTACCCTCTAGTGGACAGCGGAGGTCTTAGGGAGATGGGAAGATTATCGTTTTTGGGGAAGCTTTGTAGTTTGAGAGAGTCTCTTAAAATTTAGAATCGTAAAGTTTTTGGAGACTTGAAGATCAAAAAACAGGATTTACTAAATTGTATTACCATGCTGGATAGATCGGAGGAAGTGAGTTCCCTGAGCTTTGAACTGAGAGAGGAAAGTTTATCTCTGATAGTTGAGTTTGAAGAGGTGATTAAAAGTGAAACTATTAGCTAGAGGCAAAAGGCTAAATTTACATGGGCTAAGGACGGTGACAACAACGCAACTTACTTCCATAGGGTGGCTTGCGGAAGGAGTAGAAATGCTATTGACTCCCTAGTACGCAAAGATGGGAGAACTATACAAGAGGATAAGGAGATTGAAGAGGAGGTTCTCTCTATTTTCTCCCCTCTTGTTTAGATCACTATGAAGGTTTGCAATACCCGGGAGTAACTTATGCTTAACTTTGTATAGGGAGGGGTGGTGGAAGGGAAGGCTTCTCACTTGGTTAAGTTGGGAAGTTGTGACTAATCTGATGGAGCTTGGTGGCTTGGGTATAGGAATCTTAAGGTTCGAACAAGGCCTTGCTAGCTAAGTGGTTGTGGCATTTTCCTCGTGAGTCTAAAAGTTTATGGCCTAAGGTTATTATGAGCAAATACAATCCTTATCCTTTTACTTGGCTCATGAATAGGATGATGGGAGGAACTATTAGAAATCCTTGGAAAGCTATTTTAGACAGACTCCCTTTCTTTGCTCAATTTATTCATTGGATTGTGGGCAACGAGACGAGTACTTACTTTTGGGAAGACACGTGATTCGGGGATAGTCCTCTCTGCAAAGCCTTCCTTTGTCTTCGTCATTTGTCCAATGCAAAGTTTTTTGTGGCTTCCATCCTCCCATCTTTTAGAAACTCTTCCTTTATTGGAAAGCTACCCAATAAAATCTTCTTCACACCTATTTGGAAAATCACCAAGCTAAGTCAAGGTGACGAATGAAATTTAACTCTTGATTCTTGAGAGGAAAAGCTACAGAGGAGAGTAAGTTTACACATTGCTAAACCACACAAATTTGAGGAGAAAGAAGAGGTTTGGATGACCTTTCCAAACGGGTTTAGGTTGTTAAATACTGATGTCCAATGAAGTTCCATCATTGAGAGACAAAGCTGCAGTGGAAAAAAGGTTGTTGGAAATTTCCACATTGCTAAACAAGCAGACTTTATGAGAAAGAATTTGGTCTGTGGCCTTCCCGATAAGCTTGAGCTAGATCCAAGAAAAATCCTGCTTGATTGAATGGCTTTTTCTTAGCTTATTTGATTGAAAACAACTGGATCTTTCAAGAGTCCATATTTTAGGGATTGCGGAAGCATAATAAAGGAGCATCTAGAAATTTTCCCATTCTTCTAACTCTGTCAATTAGGCTGCCTCTAATAAGTAAATTTTAAGCTTTGTTGTCTTTGCACCAGCACCCAAAAAAAGTTAAGAGTTAGCAATTACTCTAAAACCAAAGGGAAATTCTCTGAAACAAATCTGATGAAAACTAAGAAGCAATAAACAAAGCATCAACCTATAAATTTCTTTAAAAAGTAGGACAAGAATTAAGGAGCATGGACACTGACACGCGACACGAATACGACACGACACTGACACGGCGACACGTCAATTTACAAGAAAGTAGGACACGACACGTTGGGGACACATTATTTATCTTTACAAAAATAAATATATGTGTGCATAATTTGACATATTGTGAGATATGGGCACATATATTTAACAAAAAGTAAGAGAAAAACATAAACGAAAAAAAAAAAGGAAAGTAAAGATAAAAACAGAAGGAAAAAAAACAGTAAGAGAAGTCACATAAGTTGTCGGCCGTTGTGGGTCTTGAAGTTGAAGTCACCGTCGTCGATGAAGTTAAGAAAGAAGAATTAAGTAGCATAGTGGGTTTATTATTTTTTTTAAAAAAAAATTGTGGGTTAAGTTTTGAGGCTGAAGTGTGTGAGTACGGAGAAAGTGTGTAAAAACTCTAGAATTTTGAAAAAGTTGGGTTGAACAGTTAATTTTAATTAGCTTAAAATCCCCCTTAAATGGGCTACCGATAGTGGTTCTTGTTTCATTATTTTTTTTAAAAAAAATTTGCATATGGAGTGTCCTTGTCGTGTCGCTAGCGTGTCCTGACGTGTCGGAAAGCAAACAAATAATAATAAAATAATGGACACGCCAACTGGCGTGTCGAACACATGTCGGTGTCCGACACTGACACTTCGCCAGTTTAGAAGTGTTGGTGCTTTATATGAATAAATATGTGACACACTTCTTTTATAGAACATTTGTTTATATATTGATATATCAAATACTTCAAAATAGATAGAAGTTTAGAACATGTATATTTAACATAAAACAAATATTAGGGTGGGGTGTTTGGGTACAAAGTTCAGGGACCAAGATCTTTTTTGTAAAGTATCATTGTCTGGGTATACAGGTCAAATACTAATATGTCATGGTATGCAAAGATGACTATTCCAATGTATGATGGACTAGGTTATTATGATAAGAGATTTATTAGTAAGTCAAGATCTAATTGCTAGTTAGTGGAAATTTTAACCTTCTACATAGAGGCAAGCCTCTTACGAACCTTACCATCAGGGCCCCAGAACATATTTGAGACAACCTTGAGAGCTCAAGAACTTATATTGTTTCAAATTGACGAACCTATTGGGTACAACTATGAAAGTTATAGGACTAAACTTACTAAGCTAGATTTATGAAATTGTGTGACTTATGGATTTATAGTTAGAAAGTATGAATTGAACTTGAAAAATACTTAGTAATGTTTCCACTTAAAAACCAGAAAAGTTGGGGCATTGTACGTGTTGTGATCATGGGACTGAGGGTAATGATCATGTGTTTATGAGGTGATCCAAGTTGGTATGTTTGCAGGTGACTTTGAAATCCTTGTTCAGGTCTATTTTAAAGGGTAGGGGCTGAGTGTCTTAATTGAGCTGAATCCATTGGAGGGTGAAGGGAGATGTGAATTTTTTGTGTACTGATGTATTGGAGGAAATCTAACAAGGCTTGAATAGATTTGCCTCGGTTTTTAAACCTTTTATGTCACCTTCATCACAGGACTAGTAGCACATATTGCATTGTTACTAACTAGATATGTCTTGTATGACTCCTATTGTTGTCCACCATTTCAAAAGGATGAAATTGAGTGGTTGTTTTATGGAATGTTATTAACTGGGATTGTTCAATTCAGCTCTAGATTGTTTTCAAGCCGCGTTTTATTGATTAAGAGAATACTTTCATTTTTATGTTGGTTATAAAGCTTTAAATTGAGTAATGATTCCAAACAAATATCTCATTTGAGTTGCGGATGTGTTGCTAGATGAACTGTGTATGCTGGCAGTATCTTTTCCAAAATCAATTTGAAGGGTACCCCTGATTATGCTATTACTAGAGGATATTTGTAGTAATGCCGTAAAGGTTGAGTAATATTCCCTTAACTTTGCAATCTGTGATGAATAATGTCCTTTGGCCCTTCTTACAGGTTGTCTTGTTCAGGTTTATAGTGTCGTTTTGAAGGATCGTTTGAGCTTCTTGCAGCAGTTCTTCAGGTGCTTCGGGAGCATCAGTTAGTTACTAAAATGTGTCAGCTTGCATTGTCCCACATCTTGTATTTGGCCATGTAGTGTTAGCTTAACTGAAGAAGTTGCCTCTAATCCTTTCTACATTTGCTGCAAAGGATCAATGGCATGTAAACCCAAAAATTTGGAGTTATGCGGATTCTAGGCCAGTACGATACGTTTTTTTTTTTTTTGTCAATTCTGAAATTGGGGGTTGCCACGGGCATAATACTGCCAGAATCTTGCCCAACAATGTGACTGTAGGGGAATAGAGCAGTTGCGAGCAAGAGAGGTTTACATTAGATGTGAAAATGGGAGGGTATGCTTTGGTAGGAAAGTAGAAACCGGGAGAGCATGGGAACTCTGATCTTTCCCTAGTGACGTTTGTTTCCCTGTTTAGCTTGTATTTGATCTCAAGTAAAATTTTCTGCTGAGAGTTTCTATACATTATGACTTAGCTTCCATTTTTCCTTGCCCATTTTATGGCTTCTTATTCATGGTACTTGATGATTAAATACTGCAACTTAACTGTTTGCTTTGTTTCCAATAGATATACGATGGAGCGGCCTCGGTTCACTGATCATCTTGAAGCAATCAAATTTATCTGCAAAGACTTCTGGTCTGAACTCTTCAAAAAGCAGATAGACAACTTGAAAACAAATCATAGAGTAAGATCAAAAGCCAAACCTAGGAGCAGCCCTTTCTTTTTCCTGTGTACTTTACTTTATCGTACATGAACTTGGCCTAAATTCGGAAAATTGTTTTGATTCCCAGGGCACCTTTGTTTTGCAAGATAATCGATTCCGCTGGCTTACACGTATGTCAGTGGATCCTCAAAGTGAATCACAGGATAATTCTGCAGATGGTGAAAACAAGGCAGCTCAAGCAACAAGCATGCATCTATATTTCCCATGTGGAATCATAAGGGGTGCTCTCTCAAATTTGGGAATTCCTTGTGCGGTTTCTGCTGATATTTCAAATCTTCCAGCATGTAAGTAATCAAACTTCAATCATTATCCTCACTTTCCTTCTAGGTTTGAAAAATGAGAATGACCTGCTGACATCGCTTGTGTTATGAAATAGGTTCATTTGTTGTTCGTATAAAGGCCTGATGAGAAGTGTATCAAAAAGTAGTGAATGTTACCTTTGGGATATGAAGATGCGCTAGGTCCTCCAACACCACTCTCCAATTGTAATGCTTTCTTTCTTTCTTTCTTCTGTTTTGTCTCTTTTTTTTTACTCTCTATTTCTCTCTCCTTTCCTAGACAAAAATCTGTTGGACAAATGTTTGTGTATGTATGAAATCAATAGCAATTATTTCTCAGAATTTCAGGATTGTAGAGATTCGTTGAGGTTTATTCATATTATACCATTTGGGAGGATATCTAGAATGTTAAAATCCTGTGGGTTTTTAGATAATTGAATATTGTAGAGTTGATTGTTGATGAGATTAGTGGAGGGATGTGTAAGCTTATATGAACTTGTGAACATTCGAACCTATCCTGATTAAAGACGAATTTTAGGAGGAAGGTATTTCTTATCTTAAAAAAATTAACTAAGTCATGGAAGTTGTGCAAATACTTTCCAAAAAGTCACGAATATCCTTTTCAAGTTTACTATTTAATAATCTCTTTAAAGAATGATTGTGGGACATATTTGAAGAATGACTCTCATATCACCATTAACTTTTAGATTTCATTTTGGTTTAAAAGCACTCCGAAAGTATGAGAAACCTCCTCAACGAAAATCAAAGAAAGCTTCTCACTTTCGGTCTACTCAAAATTCGAATTTTTCATGGATCAAGTTTTGCGAATGGTCGAGCAAAGAATAAATTTGTTTCACAAACTTGGAGTGGAAGATGAATGGCGAAACAAGACATATTTGGCTATTTTTCTCTTTGGTTAGTTGTGCCCCTTTGTGTTTCCTCGAAAAGAGTTATTAGCTTGATAGCAAACAAACATATTTTTAATTTTATTGTCTTAGTTTTGGCGAACAAGCGACAAGTCCAAGTTCAGTTGGACATATGGAAATTCTGCAGCTTTCTCAAGCACTGCTGCGTTCATGGTTGGTTAGCCTATTACTTCAATAAACACTATATTGTTTTGTTGGAGATTTGAGGTCCAAGGATGGTTAAATTTTCTTATGAACCATCATTCCATCCTTAGACCTTGAATCTCCACCATAACAGTATAATGCTTATTAATGTAATGAGCTCAACCTTGAAAACTCAGTGAGTTCCTTTTTGAGAAAACACAAAGAAGCACAACCAACAAGAGAGAAAAGCATTCAAATATATCTTGTCTTGCTATTCATCTTCCACTTCGAGCTCGTGGAACAATTTTATTGCTTGGTTTTGAAAAATAGCAAAAAAACATAAAACGTCAAATTTAGAGCAGCTCACGCCTTTGTCATGTGCATGATGTTGGAATTATACTCAAAGTGCCCTCTGGAGCAAAACATAACTTCTTAGTTATGGTGTGACCAAATACTCAAGTAAGATCTTTATCTCTTTTTTCATCCTTTTTTTTTATTATTTTTTTAAATTATCATATTTCTTTTCTTTTCTTGTTCCGTAATTACTTAGAAATATCATATCTTTTTATCCAAATACCACCTTTAAATATTTTAAAATTTCAAATCTAGAATCAGACAAGGCCTCAAGAACTCAAGAATATCAAAGTCCAAATATTCTACTGCAAAAACATTGAAAAATGAAAATCTAAGTACAATCCTATATGATCAGAGATTTTTGTACAAGTGACCCTTTCATAGTAGGTGTCTTTATGATTGATGACTCACCCCTCACAAATCTACGAAATATAACCTTTTGATTACGTTGTTTTTTTTTATAACTTATCGCGTTAGGGATGACCATATTTATCGTAGTCGTAATGCGAATGCGATTGAGTTTTCCTCATCCTTTATTCATGGGGGAAATCATAACAAACTGATAAAAATGAGATCAACACATGACCATCCCTAACAAATTGTGATAAAAATGTATGGTTATCATGATTGCATTACGGTTACGATAAATATGGTCATCCCTAATGCCATACGTTGCAAAAATGTGGTAGTGAGTTTTAACGTAAACAGAAGATTAAATTTCATACGTTTGCAAAAGGCAAGTCATAAATAATAAAGGTGCTCCTAAAGAGGTCATCCGTACAAAAATCTCCATATGATCATCTCTCAGTTACAATTACTCCCTCCACAACCCCACCACCAAATTGACCTAGTGCCAGCACAACACTTGTGTTATAAAATCAACAAACAAAATAGCAAGTAAATGTAAACAGTAAAAATCAACACAGAAATTTACATAGTTCACTAACAGTGTGTTAGCTACGACCATGTGCAGAAAGAGAGATTGATTTATGATTAAAGAGAAATATTAGGTACTACAAATTGTAGAAGCACAAGTAAGTTTAGAAAATTTACATATAGCACACCCTTTAAACCATGAGGCCAAACTCCTAAATAAATTAGAGTATGTATAAAAGTTGACCGTATCATTCATTGTATCCAATAACATATTCAAAGTATTCCAACAATTTGTAATTTGTCCACGGCTATCTCTTGCAATGGAAAAGCCTATTCATCCGACCACCAATTATTATTTCCATTATCAAATTTCATTGACTTTTACTCCCAACATTGTCGACTTATCAAGCAACAACCAATTTATCATCTCATTCTTTCTCAAGAATGATATAATTTTACTTGGAATTTTCAATCGTTACAAATATAAAATATTTATATTACTGAATTGCAAGTTTTTCCTTTAATTTGATTAGATTATTGCAAGTTTTTAGTTAACACTATTTTTTTACTCTTTTGTTTTGAAATTTAGGCGAATTCCAACAGTGTATTCAGTATTGGTTACAAATAAAAGGTATTGGCACAGTCTGAATTACAAAATTTTCTAAAATCCATTAAAATAAATATCTACTTAATTTCATTTTTTGTCCATTCGTTTACAAATATAAAAAAATTCCACTGTCTATCAGCAATAAACCACGATAGATTTTTATAGCTGACCGCGATAGACTGTAAATTTTTTCCTATATTTGTAAACAATTTGGCTCATTTTTCTATATTTGAAAACAACACATATTATTATCTAATTAAGCTCAGTTACACCTCATTACAATTCACCAAAACAACAAAAATACACCTGATTCAACTGAATGTATGAACTTTGTAGTTAAGAATTAAATTGGACTTTATATTATAACTAAATACAAGACATTGGAATGGTTTTTTCCCGCAAAATTGTAATCACAAAAACATAATTGTTGATTTGTTGTAAGGTTAAGATTAATTAAATACATTGTTCAAGAAGTTCAATGAGTCTACTACAAGGAGTCACCTGATAATTCAACAAAACAGATTAAGAATGAAATTACTTAACCAACCATGGTGCGTTTTCGGCCTCTCTGACGCACTGTACACGAATCAAAGTGAAAAAAAAGAGAAGTAAACTAATGAATCATGTGGAATTAAATTGATATATAAGTAAAAACAAAATGAAGGATAAAAGACAGAATCGCTACCTTGAGCTAATTTGTTTGAGGTCGACGACCATTGCTTCGAAGTCTTCCGGTACGAAGCAAGAATTAACTCCATCTATGAAAATGTACAATCATCAAAGCATAATCAATTTGAGTTTCAATTCAACCCAATTTGTCAACAAGTAGTCATAAGAATCCAATGCCAGAATATTCAAGGTGACAACAGTAATCTTAAATTATCGATTGACCCAAAAGCTTAATTTGATAGGTGAAGGCAAATTTAATCTTATATCATCTAACAGTAAGCAGTTACCGTGTTGCAATGCTTCTTCCTAACTAAATGCATTCCATCATCGACCCTCATTCCTCATGTGCTTCTCCATATCACTATGATAAAAATTTGCAGACACCTCTTAAGCCATGATTTAAGAGGGAAAGATTCTATATTAGTGTTTTTTTCCTATGTTGTTTTTTTATTGAAGAAACCAGGCTTTCATTAGGCAAACAAGAAAGCAAACAAGAGGTCAACAAAATAACAGCCCAACAAAAGGAGGTGTGTAAGTCTAACCATATGAAAAAAAGGACTCTCATCCAAAACAATCAAGGCCAAGCCTAACAAGTAATTACAAAAGCCAAAAGTGAGGTTTCAAACCTAGCAAGGAACTAGACCTCCTCTCAAGACCTCTTCAATTCCCCCAAGGTTTTACTATTTCTTTCAAGCCGGATCTTTACTGTGATCATCTATAGGTGTTGGGGTCATTCTCCAAATTTCATTTATCAATGAAATGTTTCTATTTCGGAGAAAGAAAAAGGCTCTCAAGCCAGATATGCCCCCATAACACAGCACAATAACCAGCACTCCAGAGGATACTGCCCTTATCCATGAAGAGAGGGTGAAAGAAAACCTGCTCCTTCAATGTAAGGCAACAATCTCTGTTACGGGCAAAACTAACTCTAAGGCTCTCAAAAAAGAGAAGTCCCAAATGGAGCAAACAAACTAACACCTTCAAAGAATAAGGTCCTAATCCTCAGATACCTTACCAAGAGAATACCACTGCAGCCCCAACAACAGGGGTGAAGCGTTTTAGTGATTATCTTTTGATATCAATATGTGGAGGAATACATTGTGCTCCCAGAAACAAGTTGTCGGTTGTTTACAGTAAACGCCATTGGTGAACTGTGGCCTTCACCACTGAATTTAGAAGTGCCTGTTCGTAATAACTTTCCAAATATTTATTCAAAGGGGAACCTTATTCGACAACTATGCTAGGAATTCTACCCTGAGATTTGCATATTCATATATTCATGGCATAATAACTCGATGAGAACTGGCAACTATTCAGTGGCTATAAGGGAAGTTCTGGAAAATTATGAATAAGTGAGGATGGAGAATTTTAGAGTGAATAGCTAGAGATCTGGGCAAGGGGCATGAGATAAGAGTAAAGTTGCAAGGGGGAAGGGTTAAAGAAATACACTTAAAGAAGGGGGAAAGTTCGTCAGCTTATTCAGTTAATCACTAATTGTATCATTAGAAACAGGCATAACAAACTACAAAAGTCTTTAATAGACATGAATATTTCAGTTTATAGATCATTTCTTGTTTCAAAAAAAAATATATAAATATATATCTGTTTACAGAAAAACTAATTGGGGAGGACACAACGGAATTCTTTACAACAAACCAAGAGCAAGGGAAACCAACTTACCAAATTCCCACATGAAGAATGCATTGATAGCAGCGCTCGTTCCAACACATATAGATCAACTGCTTTATCTTCTGGAATAGTTGAAGTGAAGCTCAGACCAAAATCAATAAGAACCTGAGAAAAGACAGTTGCTCTCATGACGAAGATCAATTAAAATGCCTCTATTCGAACATTGTAATAACTAAATATATAACTCACGAGTTCATTGGTACCACTCCTGATCAACATGTTTGATGTGGTCAGGTCACCATGAATTAAACCACCATCATGCAACTTCCCAATTGCAACACCAATCTGCATTGCAATGTCACTCAACTGTTTTGAATCACCACCATTTGACCCAATTTCAAGCAATATGTCTTTCACAGAACAACCTTCCACATACTCAAATGTCAGAGTGTATAATATGGGGTCAACAGCAAACAGCACTGGAGTAGAAACTCCGAGCCGCCTAGCTTTTGTCATGCACCTTGCTTCCTAACATGAAGCTTCAGTCAAATATATGCAAGAAAATCTTTTAGCTAGTTATTTCTTTAAAACTAAAGAGTGTTTCATCAGAAGAAAACAAACTGCATTCAATCGCTTGAGTGTAAGCTTGGAATCCAGTAATGGATGTCTATATTTCTTTGAGAACCGTTCCTTTATAATTGATCTCCTTCCAACGAAAGTAGACTCAAACACTCTCTGCAAGATTAGAACAGAGAAGGGAAAATAATTTATGAAGACCACAAAAATACTATCAAAAGACTTGTGTAATTAAAATTCCACGGATGAGTTTGATATGACTTTTGGAAAATAAAAGCACTTTTCAAATTTTTCACCATATTTAGAGTCGTGAAAAGTAATTTTGAAAGTTTCAAAACGCTCAATTAGTGCTTATTTCAAAAGTTTTTACAGAATACGCACTAATCATTTTCAAAAATCATCTCATATTCACTAGTGAACATCTATACAATATATTTCATTATCCATAGTCATCCCTATTCCAAAGAACATCCCAGATCAATGGACAACAAAAGATTTTAACTCACAGCTTCAGCTCCTTGCTTAATTAAATTGAGTGAGCCATCGTTACTATCCGTCTTTATCTCCATAACTACAGTACACAGAAGCAGGAACCGTTCAATAAATAAAAGAATAATCATAATACAGTTCGTGGAAGAAACTTAAAAATTTTAATTCAACAACAACAAAACTAATGTAGAAATGCAACAATAGCCAAAAACATGAAACCCATATTCTAAAACCAACTTAATCTCAAGTCACAACGTGTAAATATACTGATAATTTCAATATACTTTCGAACAAAATGAATTACCCAGTAGTTCATACAAACTAAATTTGAATTAAGGAATAGCAAAGAACAATAAGACTGCCATATAAAAAGATTTGAGAAGAAACCCATCAACAAAATTATGCTATATGTACAAAACTCACTCCAATTTTTGGAGAGAAAAACTGGGTCACCTCAAATTGATGAATTACAACTATATTGGCCTTCAGGTATGGCGGAAAAAAACGCCTCGGACACTTAGAATCGATATGAAACCGAAGTACAAAAGAAGAAGTGAGAAAGAAAACAAAGATTTGAGAGTAGAGATGAAAGAATTACGAGTTGAGGTGACAAAAAGAAGTGAAATGCGAAGGCGCGGGTACTCGCCGGTTTAAAGAGGAAAAATATGCTTCCAAATCTAGGTATGAGTTTTGAAGAGAAATTCTATGGTCATAAATTTGAAAATCCTATTTTAATTAAGAGATAAGTGCATACCCAAACTTGAACTTATTATTAATATTAAACATGTTTTTTTTACTTTCAATATAATTATATATATATATATATGGGGAAGTTTTAAAAACATAAAAATAAGGTAAAATTTTTAAATAGTTGTGATAGACACTGATAGAAGTCTATCCGTGATAGATGCTGATAGAAGTCTATCAATGTCTATAAGTATTTTTTTTTGTTATTTTATGTAAATAGTTTGACATTTTTTTATTTGTAAAAATTTCCTTTTATATATATATATATATTTTTTTTAATTTTACTTAATTTCATGGTTTTTTTAATTATTTATTATTCACCAACTATTTAAGGAAAATTTTCCCATATAGAAAAAATGTCAAACTATTTACAGAAAATAGTAAAAAAAACCAATGATAGACATTGATAGACTTCTATCAGAATCTATCACAACTATCTCAAAATTTTGCTATTTTATATAAATAGTTTTCCTTATTTTTCTATTTTTAAAAATGCCTCATTATTTAAAATAATTTTTAACATTATGGACATCATTTTTTCATAAAATAAATGAAAATTGATTTGCGAATCTTATTTCAATAAGTAAAAATAAAGAAAATTACCATAAACGGAAAAAAAAAACATCAAACTATGTACAAATATAAAAAAAAAATTTATTGTTTATCAGCAATAGACCGCGATAGAATTCTATTGCTGGAGCGATAGACAACGACATAAGTCATCAACCATTTATTAAAAAACAATAAAAAAAATATTTGGGGCAGGGTCGGGGACAGGGCAAGGATACCCTCCTCATCCCCGATTAGGGACCCGTGATGTGACCCCAGTTTTGCCCATCTTCGGTCAAATTGGGGATTCTCCGGCCCGATCGGGGTAGGTAATAGGGATAACTGCAAGTGCATGGGTCAAGTTATAATATAAAACGGTCAAAACTGAGTATGGTTTTGATAGCACAAAAAATGTGTTATCTTTCTCCGCTTAATTCGAGATTATTCTTACATGTTTTTATTTGATTATTTTATAGGTTTTGAGCAACCAAAGGGTAGAACAAGGCGTTTGTGATGAAATGGAGCTAAAATGGGCCAAAACAGAGCTTAATTACATCAATTGAGAAAGAGAATGCCAAAATTACCATTTTGCCCCTAAGGAGAGGGTCGCAGTGCTCAGCGCGTTGCAAGGTAGAATCTACCCATTCGTGAAAAACATACAACGGCACAATGCTCCGAAGATCAGACGCACATATATAATCGGGACAACGTTGCGACACTATTGCAATTTTATAAATAGAAATTTGCGAATTTGAGTCAACATCTCGATTCCAGCCTCTCTTCTCTGATTTTCTCTCATCTTCCCCTATGCTTTTGGTCTATCATTGTATCAAAACTCATCTTTTATGTCCATAATAAAGATTATGAGCTAAGGTAATTTGTTCTGGCTTGGGTTTTAGGGTTTTATTCTTTTTTTCATATACTCTTGAGGATTTGAACTTGAATTTATTGTATTCTTTGAATTCGATTCTATTTTAATTGAGTATTTTTTATATTTTTGAATGATTGAGGACTGTATGATAATCACTTTAGATTTGCATACAATAAGAGACATGAAATTGCATGTTAATTTGAAATAAGCAATAGGTTAGGCTAGCTTGCGAGTTGACAACGATGCTTGAATATTCAAGTAGGCACTTGAAAATTAAATATTTGCCATAACATTATCTTATACCTTAATGCAATTAGTTTGAATTTGAAATTGTATGCTTTTCATCGATTCAATTTGGACTAATTAGTTGATTAGGAGTGTAAGCAAATACTTGATTCAAGTTATGAGAATTTATTTTTTTTAGTAAAGGACAAGTTATGAGAATTTAATGATTGAGTGTTTTGAATAGGGAAAATTCCTCACGATCCAAGCTAGGTCTTTTTTCATATAAATTTGCAATTTAATATTTTATTTTTATGCAATTTAATAATTCTTACAACCAAAACAACTCCAACACCCCATTTGGTTACCTCAGGCTTTAAATCACTAATAGACACGAATAGACAGCGATGGAATTCAATAATACTTAAAAAGAGTTTGAGATTAATCAAATTTCGGATCACATGTATGAGAGCCAGAAAGTGTATTCAAACTTCGTTTTTGCTTCTCCCAAAATAGGAGTGTACACAAGTTAGGTTAGATTAGGTTAGGAGATTTTTCTTGCACCAATTCAAAAATTTGAGTTGGTCAAATTCAAACCATATTAGTTTTATACGAATCCAAATGAAACTTTAAAACTTGCTATCAAACACCATTTTCTTTAGGTTATACGTGTAGAAAGCCCAAACAAAATGATGTATAGAGTTATAATAATGTATTTATAGGAAGAATTAGATATAGTTTACCTTTTCTATTTAGAATTGGATGAAATGGATCTTTCCTTATCATAGATAGAATTAGATCTGATTGGATAAATGATTTGCTGACACTCCTCGATTTTCCACCTATTTCTTCTGGTCCAAATTCCCACAACACCAAAGATCTTGATTTCCGAAACATAATTTGTATGTAAGAGCATTTTGAGAATAATCAAATTTCGGATCACGTGGCTAAGAGTCAGAGAGTGTATTTAAACTTTGTTTTTGCTATTCTCTCAAAAAATAAGAATGTACACCAATTGAGTTGGGTAGAGAATTTTTTCGGATCAACCCGAAGATTTGGTTCGATCATTTATTTAGACTATACGGGTAGAAAACCTCATATAAAAATTGGGCTTGGGCCTGCAAAAAGCATGATATAAAAAGGAGGAAAAGAACGAAAAAAAGGAGCACTTTTTTGAGGTCGAAGACAGGAAGGGAAGACACACACGCTCACGCAGAGAGAGCCGAATTTCACAGAGAAAAACTGGAGAGTGTGGGACGCTATTTAACTTCCCTCCTTCTCCTTTCCCTCAAAAAAATTTTCACTTTTCCCGCGGCACTTTCCCTCTCTTCTCTCTCTCTCTCTTCACTTCCTTTTCCAATTTTGAACTCTCGGTATGTCCCTTCTTCTCTTCCTCTTTCTCTCTCTCTCTTCTTTTGATTCTTGCTTCAATTCTAGGGTTTTCTCCTCATTTCCTTGTAAATCCCTTTTGTTCTTCCTTTTAATTTGTTTCTTCTCTTGTTTTTAGTTTTTGTATATTTTATTTTCTGATATCTTTGTTTGTTCTTTCTAATTGGGTTTTTTTTTTTTGTGTTTATTCATGCTAATTTCTATTATTTGTTGTGTGTTATTCACTTGTTTTCATCAGTTTTCATCACTGCCTTTTGGATTGTGTTTGTGTTGTTTTTCGAAAATGGGAGAGTTGAATCATGCAGTAGATATATTAATTTATATATATATATATATATATATATATATATCATTGTTTCTTTCTGTTTCACGTTCCCATAGAATGAAGTCAGTTGCTATGGTTCTGGTTTACCACATTTCGCACACACATAGACAGATCACTTGGTTTTCTATCTAAGAATTCACATTGTTGAGGCTGCTTTTTGTGTATTTTTCTCTTTCAGTTCTCTGAGTGGAAAGCTAGCAAGTACATCAATGGTCTGATGGTTATTATCTTGCAAATTGATGTAGTGTGTAGAGATTTTCTTCATGGTAAAGGAAGTCGTTAGTTAGTTTTTAAGATGGGAAATGTTATGGTTACTAAAAGGAAAAAAAATCAATTTATACCTCTTAAACTTTGTAGGTTGAATTAATTAAAACCCTAAAGTTTTGAAAGGGAATTAATTTAGATCCTTAATTAGGAGTTCATTTTAAAATTTTTAATGCGTATTTTGTAATATAAGTCTTCTTTAAATGTAGGGATTAACACAATATTAGAGAAAATCGTTGTAATCGAAGCTTGATAGTAGCTGTCTTCATTAATATGAGTGGCTTTGCGTCTTCTCTTCTTCCTCTATTTTTCTCATACTTATTTAGAAAGAATGATATGATAATTTTTCTTGCTGTTTTGGTACGATTTTGAGGTGAAATGGTGAGAGTGTAAGGAACAATTTTTTCTCCATTGTATTCGTTGTTTTCAATCTAAAAAGCATTGTCAAAACACCTTGCAACTAGGTGCAATGTGGTTAGAGGAAAGTAGGGTTTGCATTCACGAAAGAAAAAAGGACATCTTAAACAAAGAGTAATTGGTTTGTTTACTTCACTCCATTCTATTTGGTGAAGGTAATTGAGCATGAAAATAAGGCTAATGGTGAGAAACATGGAAATGTAGTGCTATTTAATGATAGTTTTAAACTTTTAGTCCCTTTTGTAGTTTGATGACTTTTGTTGGGCTATATACACATATTTTTTTTATGACCTTGTACAATTCTTTTCATCGTTCTCAATCAAACCTTGGTTTCTGATAGAACAATTAGGGGTTGTTTGGGGTGTTGAGTTGGTTATTTTAGTCAGTGGGCTATAATAGTTTGTGTTTGGGGTGCAAACTATTTTAGTCTTGGTAGGAAATACTAAACACAGTAACAAAGAGGGAGAGAGAGGATGGGTAGGAAATAGTAAACATTGTAACAAGGAGGGATTTTAAATGGTATTACTGTAGTTATTGTATGTTATAAATAGTTGTAGACATCACTATTATATTTGAAGCCCCAGCCCACCTCACTAACTTCAAGTTGGGGGCCCAAACAACCTTTTAGGTACTTAAAATAATTCGGTGCACTCATTTGTGTTGAAAGTGGATTTTTCAAAGCACAAGGCACGTTGAAGTGCAATATCCCTTTGGAGCTTAAGTATGAAAGTGCAAAAAATGTAAGGGTTTCTTCTTGTTTGAGTGTACATTGGAAAAATGTAGATAATTCTTTTTAATATGAAAGAATATAGTATTATGATTAATGAAAAGTTTTATGAATTAAGTGTTTCCTTGAAAACAAGTGAGGTTAATTTCTTAGGGAAGAAACACTTGAGCCTTGAATTTATCATTTATTTTCTCTCGCATACTTCATCTCGCTTAAGTACTCACTTCTTTTTTCTTTGGCTCATTGTCCTCAGAGGGCTATTATTCCTTCTTTAAAAACTTTGATGGTATTTCACAGATTCACTGTTTTCTTATTCTTAGTTATAGCCAGAACATCATTCTCTTTAATTCTGAATTTGGTAGTGTTGTGTGTACTAGTTATTTTTATTTTTATTTATTTATTTATCTTTATTAAGAACCAAACATCCGTTGGGAAAAAAATTAATACGAGGGCATACAGAAAAGAGCCCACAAAAGGAGGCAAACTAAAGAAGAGCCTCCAATCAAGTAAAGTAAGACCTAACGGGTAGTTTCAAAAAGGCTTTGCCACTGAAGCCCACAAATACATGTTGAACATTATAAGAGTCAAAATGTCACTCCAAGATCTCTCAAGCCCTGCAAAGAACTATTTATCCATTTATTTTGCTGTAGTTTCCAGAGTTGATTTGTTATTATGAATGATTATCGTAGAAAGTTGAGTCTGGAACATGCGTGGGCTGTGTACTGTGGTGTGAGGTTGACTGTTTGTGTGGATTGCTCTCGAGTTATACTAGTCTTTTAAATAAAAGTAATTTTCTAACAGAAATGTGTTATTCTAAAGGAATGAGATTCAGTATTATAAACTTGCGCATATGGTCTGTCAAGGAGCATCTAATCCTAGCCAATTAGATATTGAAGAATAAATATGAAAAAGATTATGCTTGTGATTGTTTGGGAGTTCCAAATTTCATTTTTGCTTGTATTTATCCTTTTTGCTCTTTTATTTTTCCTTTTTGCTCTTTTATTTTCCATTCACCTGCTGGTTCTGATTTTCCTTTTATTTTTTCTTTTCTTAATATTTGAATTGTACTTGCAGATATTAATTTCAAGTATTAGGATTCTTTGCACTCCTGGATGTTGTAGCTCCAATCCCTTTGTTTAAGATGCCATGATCATGCTCCATTTGCTTATTTAACTGACTTGCTTCAAGTTTATTTCAGTCTGTCCAACTGTTATGTTGGTAAGATTCTTTCCCTGTTCGAAGCTTGATTTTATGTCTGCGCTTCGAATCATTACGATAAATATACACTTTTGTTTTTAGAAAGTCTTGAAGAATGTTATTATAAGTGTACTTGCTTATATTATTGCAGATTGAAACTATGGACTTTTGGTGCTGATGGATAGTCAGCAGCATGAGTAGTGAAATCCATTCTTCCAGCATCTTTTGTGGTTGACAATTTAAGTGGTTAATGCTTGAACGTGGTAGTAATGGAGTGCAACAAGGAAGAGGCCATCAAAGCAATGCAAATTGCTGAGAAGAAGCTGGAAATCAGTGATTTTATTGGGGCAAGGAAGATGGCTCAGACAGCACATAGACTCTTTCCTACTCTTGAAAACATTACTCAATTGCTAACTGTATGTGAGATTCACTGTTCAGCACAGAATAGAATATATGGAACTGAAAATGATTGGTATAGGATTCTTCAAATTGAACAATCAGCAGACGAGACAATTATCAAAAAGCAATACAGGAAGCTCGCACTGTTACTCCACCCAGATAAGAACAAGTTTGCTGGTGCAGAATCTGCTTTCAAACTTGTTGGTGAAGCCAACAGGTTGCTTTCTGATCAGTCAAAACGCAAGTTATATGACATGAAGTATGGAGCTGCAAGAAGAAATATTGCACCTTCCAAGCCATCTCATGATCAGCGGAATGGATACACAGCTGTCAACAAGCAAGAGAAAGAAACTGCAAATGGTTACTCAAGTGTTCCTTTCCCACATTTTCCTGGAGTGAATTCTTTTAAACCACCACAACCACCGACACAGCAGGCTTTTTGGACTTGCTGCCCATTTTGTAATGTGAGGTATCAGTACCTCAAGTGTTATCTTAATAAGATGTTGCGTTGCCAGAATTGTGGCAGAGGGTTCATCTCGCATGATTTGAATAACCAAATGATGCCACCTCCAACATACCACCAAAGTCATGTTCCTCAGAAAAAAGTAGCTCCTGAGTCAGGACCCTCAAAATCTGCTGCACAAAATAAGCATGGTTCTGATAAGAAATCTCAGGATAGATCTGCTGGAGTTGATTTGAACGCTAAAGCAGGAAAGAAATCGAAAGCACGGCATGTGGATGTGGAAGATAGACAGGGAGGTAATGTTAAGTCCAAATCAGATGCAGAAACGACTGGGAAAGAAAAGTCCAGGTCTGATGCAGCAACAAGCACGGATAAGGGAGCTACCAAGAGTCAAAATAGGAAGAGACAACGGAAATCTGCTACAGCACCTGGTAACAATTCTGAAAATGACCAAGTTGAAGATGACGATGTATCTGAAAAGGATCCTGGCCTGAGCAGAGACAATTGTCAAAGGAGATCTTCAAGGAACAAAAAACATGTTTCATTCGTGGAATATTTAAGTGAAGATGATGATAATCTACAGGGTCCAAAAACGACATCTACAGAATTGAAAGAGGAAAGGAAAGATGCAACTGCAGATGTTGCAGCATATAAAGTAGACAACTCTTCTGGTTGTCATGGTACTGTTGATGGTCATGCCAAGGACATCAAACATGGAGTACCTCCTCCCCATCAAGATAAAAATGATAAAAAATCCAATACTGAGGAAGGGAAAAACAGGTCAGATAAAAATGATGAAAAATCAAAAACTGAGGATGGTGATACAGAGGAAAACGACTTCGAAGGAGTACATGTTTTGGTGTGTGCCGATCCTGAGTTTAGTGATTTTGATAAGGATAAAGTGAAAGATTGTTTTGCAGTCAATCAGGTATGGGCTATTTATGATACCACTGATGGCATGCCAAGATTTTATGCTCGCATTAGAAAGGTGTTCTCGCCTGAATTCAAGCTCCAGATTACCTGGTTCGAACCAAATCCCAATGACAAAGATGAAATCAAATGGAGTGATGCAGAATTGCCGGTAGCATGTGGCAAGTATACACTAGGAGGAACTGACCTAACTGTTGATCTTCCCATGTTCTCTCATTTGGTTCATTGCCCCAAGCAGGGGGCATCAAAGAATGCTTACTTTATGTATCCCAGAAAAGGAGAAACTTGGGCTCTTTTCAAGGACTGGGATATTAGATGGAGCTCTGAACCTGAAAAACATGTAACTTTTGATTATGAATTTGTTCAGATCTTGTCAGATTATGTCGAAGATATTGGCATCTCTGTTGCTTTCATGGACAAGGTCAAAGGTTTTGTCTGCTTGTTTCAGACTACTGAGAAGCATATACGAAACTCCTTTAAGATTCCACCTAATGAGTTGTACAGATTTTCTCATCAAATTCCTTCGGTTAGAATGACCGGAAAGGAAAGAAAAGGTGTTCCAAAAGGATCATTTGAATTAGATCCTGCTGCTCTTCCCCCTAATATTAATGACCACGTTGATCTTAATAATGTCAAGGAGGAGACCAATGATGCTCCTGCTACTTCTGGAAGAACTGATCCATCCCATGGTTGTAAATCCCCAAAAATGAAAGTGGAAGTGATTGTTCTTGATAATAATGAGGCTGCAAACATTCAGAAGAAGAGTCATCCAAAAAGTGAGGCCCCAACTATTGTACGAAAATCTCCAAGAAAGTTAAACCCGACTGAAAACGACGCTCAGGTAAACACAGATAAGTTTGTGCCTGAAGATAGTAGAAGTAGAGATGGAAGTCAAAATGGCCTATCAACACACAAGGAAAGCAGTGCAATTCATCAAAATGGAGGAACTGACACTCCAAAGAAACATGGCAAGAACAGCGTTCAGACGATACTTAGACTTAGAAGATCACCAAGAGATTTGAGCAAGAAAAATGCAGGTTAACGTATGGAAGATATGGAGAGCAGGCAATCTGAATCTTGGAAGTTGAAAACAAATTTTGCTTTAGAGAATGGGAAGTATTCACATCTCCATGTAAAATGAGGGCAGCCCCAGTTGATATCTTTTCTTTCGTTTTTGTTACCTTCTAGAAAACTCTGGAGCGCTGTTTCATGCTCTTTTTCAGGAAGGCATCTATCGACAAGTTCGAGTTTCAAAGTTTCTAGCTGAAGAAAACTTTGATTTTGCTCAGACCTGAAGAGATGTGGGTAGGCATGTTATGTTCTATCAGATTAAATGCTATGAAGCAAATGGGAAGAAGGAAGTTGACTCAGGCTGTTGGGAGCTTAATATCTTGGGTTCTAATCTGAAGATTGATCTGCAAAAGCAGGAATTGTAAATTTGATTTTTCAACATTTTAGTATAGGAGTAGAATCATAGAGAAAGGACTTCATCTGCCATGTTGGCACTTGGAAAGGGTTACTTTGTTAATGGATTTTGGATGAAAATGTTCATTTAGGGAGAGGAGAGAAGAGGAAGGCCTTTTTATATGTAACCACTAAATTCATCTGAGTTCTGATCTTCCCATGTTTATCCATGTCTGACTGATCTACCTTTTTTCTGGGTAATGATGTTTGTAAAGTTTGCTTTCACTTTGGACTTTCTTCAACAAGAGATTATATTCATTGTCAGATCCTTAATACTTGGTACGTAGAGTAGCACTTTTTTTAGGATTAGTTTGGTTTTGGGATAACTAGTCCTCTAGAAAGGTTATTCATAGAAAAATACCTAGGTGTATCTCGGGTAGCACCTATCTTTGTGCATCTCACCAAATTGTCTAATTATACTTTGACACGTGAAAAATTCTTCTTATTAATTTTTTGTAATATTTTAATTATTTTTTAGTGTGAATGATGATAGTGAGATGCATAGAGATTGGTGCATCTTAAGATGTACTTAAGTATTGTCCTTATTCATATTGATATAGCGAAAAAATCAATTTATATTGTTTAATTGTGGAGGTTGTATTAATTATAAACTAATAATTGTATCAATTTAAATCCTAACTGTTATAAATGAATTAGTTTAAATCTTTTAAGTAGATTTTGTTTTAAAACCTTTAATGTATCATTTTTACGTGTGTATAAGATTTCTTTAAATGCAAGGATGAATGAAATCAGATAGAGATTTGAGAATCAACTGATTTTAATTAATTCAAGGGAAGAAAAGGTATCTGTCGTTCTGATTCAAAGATTGATGTCTTATTATTTGAGCAGGTTGCAACCGGCAAGTATCATTAGTTTTTTATTCTCTTCATTGAGCTCATGGATATAGGAGAGACATTGAATTCAAGTTTGTCATTTCTCTATATGTCCAATTGTTTGGAGGTAATCTGTTAGTTAAATCACGAAGATGTGCATCGTTTGAGGGTTACATCAATGGTGTTGGAGATTTTTCACTATGCTTCTATGGTTGGAGTCCAATCTTTTTCTTATATTAGCTGGATGCAAAATGATGCGGTTAACAAGTTGGATCGTACATGAGCCTACATTTTTCATGAACAAATTTTTTAAAGATAGTTCGTGAAGCTTGTCCATATGAACAAGGATAAGCCAAAGTACAAAAATAAATAACAAAAAAAAAAAAAAAAAAACATTTGACATCTTTCAAATAAAATTAAACTACTCCAAGAAGAAATAACACATTAAAAAAAATGGGGCATTCCGAGAATCGAACTCAAGACCTCTCGCACCCAAAGTGAGAATCATACCACTAGACCAAATGCCCTTAGAACGATTTAATTTTAAAAAGTTAATAAAAGATTAAAGAACATTTTTGACTTGTCGAAAGAATTTTTTTTAGATACGTTCTCATCTTCATTTTATAAATTTACAAGTCAAGTTTGGAGCTAGGTTAAAAATTTTTTTTGAATATTTTGAGGTAACAATTTAATTTTTAAATTTTGATTTGTAATAATTTTTATACTTTCAAATCTGTAACAATTTAGTTATTAAATTTAGTGTGTAATAATTTGAATCCTCGTACGTCAAAATTTGTAACGATTTAGACTTTATTGTAAAATTATTGTTAAAATATAATGAAACTCCTTACATACACATAGGTTATAAGTAGATAAATAATATTAGGGGACCAAATATGTTAAAATTTAAAGTACTTTTAATCCATTTCAAATTTAGTTATTTGAAGAAATTTTTATTGGGATTGGTAAAAATAATAATAATTTTTATGTAAGAAAATACACGTGAATATATATTTCCAAAATTTATAAATTTATAAATTTTAGTTTTAGATGTCAGTTGACATTTCAAAACGATGATAGTTTGACTCTATGATATCAGTTTTGCAAAAACATGCCTATATTAATAGAAATTTTACTTTAGATGGTGGTTTTAAACCACCATAAGGGGTGGTATGATGGTAGTTCTAAACCGTCATCTAAAGTATACAAAAAATGAGTGCGAAAGGGGCGCATTTAATGACGTCTATGAACTATCATCTAAAAGGTAAGATTTTTTTTTTTTTTTAATTAGGGCATCAAAACGACGCCGTTTTAGGAAGGTGGAACCACCACCATAACCATTCCTTAAACGGCATCGTTTGGCTAGGCTAGAGTTCCACAATATTCTCTCAATAGGGCACAAAGTGAAATTGAAAACTGTCATCATGATAAATTGCTAACGACGTACCTCACAAACTTCCTATAATTATATAGGAAATGTTAATAGAGACTCATTCTTCTAAAAGGAAAAACAATCAACAATAAACTAACAACAAATACTAATTTTAAAATTTGTTGAAAATAGAAGGACTAGAATAAAATAAAACTTAAATCAAAGGGACCAAAATGATATTTTTTAACTTAATTTAACACTAAGTCAAGCCATTATTGAGTGTGTTTGAGAGAAAAAAAAAAACTATAGTGTATATATAATTATGTCAAAATTAGGTCAGAAATATGAATATCATTCTCTATAATATCAATACAATTTCCTACAGATTTTCCAGAAGACATAGCATCTGCAAGCTTAGTTCTTGCACTTTCATGGCGGCGCAATATCAAAACTGTGTTCAAAACTGCCCATCTTACTTGAGAATCTGCTTTCTTCTGTGTAAACCCTAAGCCTTTCAATAACATATCCAACTGCATCCAATAAATTAATTAATGCCAAATCAAAAGGTTCGGTTCGGTTCGGTTTAATTTGGTTCAGTTTTCTAAGTTGTCGTTTTGTTGAGAACCAAATAAAAAAGATTTTCGATTTAGGTCCGATTTCTAGGTTAAGGGTTAGTTTGGATAATTTTCTTGTTCTTTGTTTGGTTGAAATATGGTTTAGTTTACTAACTTTTGATTTTAAGTCGAGTATGTCTAATAAATGTTTCATTTTTTATATTGTTTAATAGGCCTTTAAACTTTGAATTATTTGAGTTTTATGTCCGACATTTTTTAATATTCATAAACTTTCGAAAATCAAATTTGAATTAATTTTGTTTATAATAGAATCTTGATCTTTTTAAAAAGTTAATATTATAAAATTGGCTCAATAGTTTAGAGAAAGTTAGAATTTAGTTCTCGTAGTTTTAAAAACTAGATTTTAGTCTTTATTATTTGATAAAAAATCTTATCAATAGTTTTTAGACGGTAGAGACTATTTATTAGGGTTTTATCAAACAATTATGACTAAATTTAAATTTTCTTCCACCATTAGGACCAATTACTTCAATTAAAAATTAAATATCCTAATACTTAGAAAATTATGTTTAATTAATTTAAAATGCAATAGAACAAGAAGTTAGAAAATATGGTAGCCACCTTTTGTTTCTTATTTCAATTAAAAAGGAAGAACAAAAAAAAAAAAACATTTTATTATTCTTTCTTATAAGATAGAAATCACGAGACAAGAAACAAAAACATTATCAAACTTTTTTTTTTTATCGTTTCTTTGTAAACTCGAGTTTATTTTATTATTATATGACATTAATCTTAAGATGATATGATTTAGGTGATTTGAGTGTAGAGAAAAGAAACCTTGTTAATATCAGCAAGACCTCCCTCAGCACATCCATAAAGAAGATACTCAGTAGCCACACCAGCAAGTGCTATGCATGAAAATCTGTTCAACGTCTGATAAACAAACAAATAAACATAAAAAAAAAATCTCATTTTAGTTTCTTAAACTTTTATGATTTCTTCGATTTCAGCTCTAAACGGTTAGAATATATCGCATTTTCGATATCTACTCAACTAAACCTTGACAACGATATATATTGATGTCGACAAGACTCTAAAGGTTGTTCGGCTCTCAACTTGAAATTGGTGGAGTGGACTATAATTGGAATGCCTTGAATATGTTATCTAACCCTTCGAACGACTAAGTACGAAGGTCTTGCTACCCAGTCATCGAGCCGGGGTTCAGGGGCGCCGCTCCCTGGTGGGGTACGGTTCAGGGGCGTTGCCCCCAAACCCTAAGTTGAATTCATAATTGGCATATTCATATTATTTATGGTTATTTACGATTTTGACCCTAGAGTTTAGAGAATTATGCTATATAAACTCTCTAACTCTAAAAACACCATTATTCTGTATTCTGTATCATTCTGATCAAAGAAAATTGTTCTCCCTTTGCATCATGGACCTAACACACTGTTAGTGAACCGCATAAATCTACGTGTCAATTCTCTACTATTTTACTTTAATTTATGTATTCTTTATTTGTCGATTTCATAACATCGTGTTTGAGGATCCAAATATGATAGTGGCATTTACAACTATTTATAACCTACAATTATCTACCGTAATAATATTTTAAATTCCTTTTTGTTACAATGTTTACTATGTCCTATCCAATCTAAAATAGTATGCACTTCAAACACAAACTATTTATTATAAATCATATACTATATAATAACCAATTCAACGCTCCAAACGTCCTCTAAATATGTTTCGAAACTCGACATCAAACCAACTATAGATGTATTTCATGCAAAATTAATGACAAGGATTGTTACAACCCATTTGATAACTACTTTGTTTTTGGTTTTTTTTTTTTAAATTAAACTTATAAATACTATTTTCGCTCATAATTTTTTATATTTTGTTATTTCACTCCAGTTTTTTTAATTTCAAAAAACAGAAAACTAAAACCTAAAGAGAAATAAGCAAGAAAGTAGAAAGTGTACCGTTGCTGAAACTTTTCCTGAATTTACCTGTGGGAAAACAGAGGAGGTAATAAGTAACCAAAATACAATTATCTCTCAAAGTTTAACTACAAGTAATTAATTATCAAACTTACTTCTTCAAGGAATTCAAAATCAACAAAAGCAGTGCCAGCCTGAAGATTGAGAGACCCTTCCTTCCGTAACGCTTCGAAACTCGACGTCGTGTAGCCCTTCGGAAGAACTCCGAGCAAGTAGGCAATCAAGAAATGCCCAGCTTCGTGCTGTTAATTTCCATTGACTATTAATAATCAGATCATGTTATCTTCAAATAAAGAAGAGATCATAATATGCAGCAACAACTCAAGAGATAAGAGAGAAATGTTACTTGAATTACTCTGTTGTGGTACTTCTTACTAAAAGTATGACCAATTGTATCAAGAACCAAACTTCCAACTCCCCCATTCAAAGCCACCTAAAAGCATCAACACATCAAAAACTTCATAACTTATTTCAGCACCAAAAACAATCTCTTTAGGAGTTGAAAAATTGACAATCTAAGGTATCAAAATGACAAATAAAACTCGTTAGAAATGCGACTAGAGTCCTGCATTGGCTAGATAAGATTGGAATGACTCTCAAGTGCAGCTCTATTGGTAAGGGCTTCAAATTTGAACCTTCCAGTAAGCATACTAAAACTTCTGATGTCTCTCGAGTCCAAGCCTTAAGACGGGTGCAAGTGCCTAGTTATACACTACAAGACTTATAGGTTGTGCTGATGCAACAAAATACGTTAGCATATCTCATTTCTCCCGACGTATTTACTATGTGTGAGCATATATGTCTTTATGACGACGAAAAGAATGCCTGAGCAAAAAGTTAGGCTGGAAAAAACTTAATTTAGAAGAATGCATCATTTAGGGGCTTCTGTCGATGCAAGTTTCAGTATCTGTCAACGCTTTTTGTAAGATTTGCCGAAGCTTTTTTGCGTCGTTAGAGAGTAAAAAATCTTGTAGTGATAGGAGAGAAAAACTCCAACTCACAATTATAAAAATAAATAAAAGAAAATCATAGATATACAAGTGAGAGACAATTAATCTCCATTCAAACGAGGCATTTGGATGATTCCAAAAGTAAAGTCACGAGATCAACATATACTTAAAGAGGACAATATTATACTATTGTTAGGACTAAAGACGTAATATAAAAATTATTAGGTAGTTACCGAATCGACGGTCCAAAGAAACAGGAATCCAAGAGAAAGGTAGAAGAGTTGTTGGGGAGTAAAATCAAAGAGATTCCAAGCAGAAACAGCAAGCAAAGCAGCAACAAGTTGAACATTTCTTTCAATTGAACCAAGAGTTGTATCCAAGGGTGATAAAAGAGATGATGTTTCAATTCCATTTAGCTTCAGCTCTTCCAATGTATAAAGTCTTTGTGGAATCTGCATAATAACAATTAACTTCTCTCCTTCAATATCATAACTAATCCATTCCGTTCAATAACCATTTAGTTTTTAAAATTTACGTTCATAAACACATTTTCTATTAAGGTGTGTTATCACATTTTCAAAAATCTAGTCAAGTTTATCCATATGATTCGATGATATCCTCCAAAATATACATGAGATTTATCAAACCATAATGACTACTTATGAGATTTAATCAGACATAGACTAAATTCTAACTTTCTCCTAATCATAAAGTGTAGTTTTATATTTTAACATAAATTAACTATAATGGATTGGCGTAGTGGCAGTGGAAACATCCAAAAAAGATTAAGTGGTTGTAGGTTGGTGGTCACCTACCTATGATTTAATATCCTACCAAAAAATTAAGATAAATGTTCGTAAAACATAAAAGCGGCAGCAAAGCAATTACGAGATTCCGATAAAAATCTTAGCAATTACTGACCTGACGAGCAGCGCCGAAGCATCGAACGCCGTCGGGCTTGCCCTGCGATTCCTTGAGGAGGAAGAGAGCCGCTCGATCATCGCCTTTGGCTAACTCTCTATCGACCTGCTCGAGCACTTGCCGCCGCCGGAGACTGACCTCCGATGAACAGTTCCAGATTCCGGTCGCTTGAAAACATGGACGGTAACGTAAACCTGCATACTGCATTGAACTTTTCTGAACCGAAGCGGTCGCACAGGAGGATAGTTTATTGTAAGAAATCTCAAGACATTTTGTTTTGTTATTTTCTGAAGTTTTAATCGTTTTCGACCTCACACTCGCGGCTATATGGATAATTTGTGAATAATTTGGAAATTCCAGAAGCTGAATTGGAAAACGACGTCGTAATGGTTGTGGATTAACTTCTTAATATTTTCCTTCTCGGGAAATGCCAAACGGAAGAGTTATGTAATATGTTCTTCACTGCTGCTGATTACGATTTCACTTTCAACGTTGAGTTTCATCGGAGGATTCCGGTGACCGGAGACGTCGTCTCATCGGTGAAACGCGGGGAATCTGGTGATGGTGCAGCGAAACGACGTCGTGCTTTGAAGCTTGTGGATCGAGCACTCTCGAAGCGGCAATACAAATCCGCTCTTTCGTTGGTTAAGCAGTTGCAGGGGAAACCCTATGGCCTTCGTGCTTTCGGTTCCGCCAAACAGGTCATCTCTCTCTTTCTCTCGCCGTTTGTTTCGAGTTGGAGAGATTCTTCTGTCAAAACATCCATTGATTAGTAATTCTTATGTTCGAAATCTTATTGAAAATGCCGTAGATAATCAAGAGGCGTTCAGCAGTGGACGAATCAGAGATCAATAGAAAGGACATTTTATCTCTTCAACCATTAGTGGATTCGATTCTGGATTCAATTCAACAATGTCTTCAGATATCTTTACTTGAGAATGTGCATTTCTTGCTTCTTGTTATGCAAGTTTTCGTTTCTGAAGATTTTTGGTGTTATTGATGACTCTTCATTTGTGCTTCAAGAACTACACTCTCTGTTTGTTCTTTTACAGATCTCTGCTGAAAAGCTAGAGAGTTTAATTGCTGAAGGTAGACATTCTTCTCGTTGTGAAGAAGAAGAACACCTCATATGTGCACAAGTAAAGTGAGATTGTTGATTCTTTCATGGATGTTTCCACTGTTGTCATTGAGTTTGCATATATAATTGGAAGTTGAGATTATGCTTGCAGCATGAAGCTGGCCATTTTCTTGTTGGCTATTTGATGGGTGTTCTCCCAAAAGAATATGAGGTGCCAAGCATTCAAGCTCTGAGACAAGACAGATTTACTGAAGGAAAAGTTTCATTTGTTGGTTTTGAATTTCTTGGGGAAGTAAGATCCTTTTCACTCTGCCTGTATCAGCTGTTTTCATCAAGATTAAAACTGGGTTTCTTCATGGAGTTCTTGGATATTTCTTCCTATATTTGATCTATAAGGCTTCTTAGAAAATCTGCTTAAGACACTTTTTGGGTTTTGCCTCACTGTTTCGAAGAAATATGATAGATTATTAATGCCTGTTAAGAGCTGATTTTTGCAATTTCTTCTGCTCCTTCTACCCGATTGGTTTAGTATGTGAGATTTTAAAATTCTATATAATCCCATGAAGGTTTATAAAAAAGTTTGAAGCAAACTAATATTCATTCTAATCAACAACTATAGAGAATCTTATGGCTTTACTTTTATCCCTCCATGCAGATTGATTCAGTTAAGATTTTGGGAGAAAATGCTGATATCAGAAATTTTCATAACAGGGTGAGATTTCTTTCTATTATGATCGAATTGTTATTTCTCATTATTGATACAATACCAAATAATTGTTTTGGTAACATGCAGAAGATCTCTCTCATCTCTCTCTTGTGTAATAAATGTATTGTGATGCGGTTTATTTTAATATATCAACCCTGATTTCTAAAGCTTTAATCCTTTCTGTGTCATGCAGGCAAATAAAGGCAGAATTTCCTCAAAGGTGAAAAGTTCACATCTTACTCTACATGCTATTCAGTAAAGCCTTCAATGACTCTCTCTTTGCAGCTTTAACCCATTGAAATATGTTAAAACTCATACAACCTTTTGATAAAGATAAGACATTGAAAATTCATGAGTTTTAATGATCTTAAGCTTACATCTTTCTGAAAACAAGTTCTAGAAACTGCATTATAGAACTGTGAAACAAACCCAACTCGAAGAAAAATATTCAATTATCAATGACAATGAAAAAGAATTCCTTTTGAAGATGATTTTGTTTGCCTCTGTTGTTTCAGACATTGAACCAGTTTTCATGTGTAACATTAGGAGGTCTAGTGGCTGAGCTTCTAGTTGCTGGAAATTCTGATGGCCATCTAGCAGATATGCTCAAGGTAAAAGCAGCAAGCAACTTCCTCTTCTTCTTTTCCATTTTCCACTACCTATTTCATGGTGTTATTTGCAACAGCTGGGGAGTGTTCTTACATGGCTTGGTCTTCCAAAGTCTGAATCTGATCTTCATTTAAAATGGGCTGCAACGAACACGGCATTCATAATGTCCCGGCATTGCATAACAAGATCAAGACTCGCTGAGGCCATGGCGCTGGGGAAACCGATAGGACTCTGTATCGACACAATTGAAAACTGTTTGCAAGGAATGGAGATATGAAATCGATTTTCATAATATTTGAATAGCCATGGCTACTGCTTCTCAGGATTGATCTTATGAGTTTTTTTTTTTACAATCAAATGTAGTTGAGTGAAGTGATTGTCTTGGATGATGGCACGTAAAGCCGTCCGAACTATCGAGAGAAAAACGCATCATTGTTGATGAACTTACAAAATGATCCAACTTCGATTAGTTTGATGATCATTGAAGCATCCAAGAAATTAGGCATTGTTACTGCATAGGAAAGTCATAGGGGTTCTTTTTATATAATCTTGTTATTAGTTAATTTAGTTATTATATTACCATGTTTGGATATAAAAAAGAAGGGTTATTTTCAAGAATAGAAAAATGAGCCAACTATTTATAAATATAAAAAAAATTTACTATCTATCAACGATATATCACGATAGAACTATTGCTTGAACGATAGACTGTGATAATCGCAAAAGAAGTCGGTTGAAATTTTTTCATATTTTGAATTTTTTTTTTTTTGTTTATAGTAATTTTCCCTAAAAAGAGAACTCCCATGACTAAGGAAAAACAAAATTGTTATCTATGTTTGGATAAGCAATGCATTAAATATTGATTGTGTATGTTTAGTAACTTTTTTATACATGAGAATTCTAATTGAATTTAATAAGCTATTGGCTTGATTTTAACTTAATTTCTTCATTTTATCACAAATTATCACAATAAACACATTTTTTTTTCCAACTAGTAACTTTAATTTTTAAGGCTAAATAACTCTCGCGAGAGAAAGTTATACCTAAAAAGTATTATGGGTCAAATCCTTAAAGAAATGGTTTATACGTGCATATGTTAAAATTATTGCTGCATCAAAAATCAGAAAAAGTGTCGTAACGTTTACACCGTTATAAAAGCTTCCTCGCTTCAAAGAAACTAAAAGTAAACTCTATTAAAAGCAAGCCAAAAAATTCTTCAATTCGCCAAGAAAATGATGACCACCAAAGATGCATATAACCAGCGTATATAAATACTCATTACATGAATTTTCTCCCAAAAATGAACAAATGAACCGACGTATCAGCGTGCCTGCGACACATATGACAACAAGATGGAGAAAGTAACATATAAGGCAAACGACGCTGCAAAGGTCCGCAGAATTAATGGCATCCCAGCTAAACTCCCAAAGAAAGATCTTAATCTTTTTGGAATATTTATCTTTCCAAATCACAAAGTAAAGATCCGACAAAACAGAATCCAGAGCACCCACTAAATCAGCCATCGGAGAATCAGGAGAAGACAAGTACCATATATAAATACTCATTACATGAATTTTCTCCCAAAAAAAAACAAAATCATTCAACACTTTCCTGCCAAAATGTTATGGAGAGAATTAAAATTGAAGGAGTCAATCTGATGAACACACATATATTTCTTAATTTCAAAATCTTGATCAGTCAATACCTCCATCGTCTTAGTCTTGGGGTCATACAATATTAATTGAAGTCCAGCAAAAAGACACAAGATGTTCCCATCTTCACAAGGTTTGATGAGTTGAAGATGACAATCTATAGGGCTATGACGACGGAAAGAATGATATAAAGTTTCTGGTGGAGCAAGAACAAATTCCTTAATCCATGAAAAATCTTCTTCCATCTTCCAAACATAGAACTCGAAATTCTCATAGCAAAGAGTTAGATACAGAGCGCCATTATAGACTCCAATGTAAGGAGAAACAATGTCACCATCACCACCATCTAAGGGAAAAGAAATTTGCTCAAATTTCTCATCTTCTAAATCCAAACGGTAAATAACATCAGTAAAATCACTTAGTTCAGCATTAGATCTAAATAGCTGCTGAAATCCAACCCAATAGAGGCCTCCATTGAAGTATGCACCATGGCATTCATTGATAAAATAAGGCAATGAGCCAACAGGAGTCCATTCAGAGCTTGTACCAAATGCAAAAATGTCTACATTGAATGCATCACAGAAAAATAGGCTTCTTGCTAATTTGTACTGCTTTGTTCTAGGATTAAACCCTAATCCATAAAAATAGTTTTTATTCCAATCCCCTTTGGATCTGAAGGTGGGAAGTTTGAAATATTCATTAGTCATGGGATTCAATACACAAACAACATTAGGTTTAAGTCCTCGTCTTCTTCTTTTGGTGATAAGAAGAGAAAGGAGTCCAGTACAGGAATTGATAATCGAGATCTTACAAGAACCGGAGGAAAACTCAGGGTGGTGGAAGGTGAATGAGGCAACAGTACTCATTCCTTTCAAATGTTGAGGATCGAACTCCACACAATGGAGATTGCGATCACGACAGGAATAAAAATGGGCAACGAAGAAATCGGAAATGGAGATTGAAGGATCAAACTTACAGGATAAAACCAGATTGTTCCATGATCTAGAGACGAACCTGCAAGTGGGCAAATTGAAGAAAGGGAGTTTCGAGAAGATTAGCTGAAGGATATCAGGTGGAAGCTCGGAATTTGTGTTCTTAACCGGCTTGTTCTCCATCCTCGACCTCTGGGAGAAATCCTGCCGATGAGTCCAATTCAACCAAATATGGCTGCCCGCCGCCTGGGGCAAGAGAAGTTACTGATGACCTACAGCAGAGCTGAGAGCTATGAAGAAGAAGACAGTTTGAAGGGAATTTCCTTTTGAGGTTTTCAATATCAATATAATCCAAATAATAGAGATGTTTACCTATTTAAAAATAATAAAATTATTTATTAATTTATATTTATTTTTTATAATTTTTTGAAATATTCATCGAAATCGATATTTTATCTATACTTCTATTAAAATTTCGATATTTTAAACCTTGATTATACTGTACAAAAAAAGAGTGATAATTACTAATTAGGGACTCGTACACCACATGACATGATGGCAATTAATTAATCAATTGAGAAAAAACATTTTAATCAATTTGAATTTTGGTTTAAATTTTATAATTAAAAATGTTTTTATGTCCAATTTCTACAACTAATATAAGTTTGAAGGTCTAATTTTAACACTCTTATAAGTTTGAGTGGTCAATTTGTACAATTAAAAGTTTGAGGAGAATTGCAACTACGTGATTTTTTACAATTTGTCCACAAAATTTTAATTTACACACCTAAGTTTTTTTAGACAAGAACACAAGGACAATAAAATAAAAAATAAAAAAATAAAAAAAAAAAGTCCACTGCTCCCAAGACTCACTATGGATGGGAGGAATAATACTATCTATATAAATATATTTTCAAATCAAAGAACAACTTTGAGAGGATACCAAAGTCGTTCTTGCATGAGCTGCTTTATTCTTTTCTCAAATCTGATCGACCATTCACACAAAGTTTATGGAGAAACAAGTTTCACAGAGTTGAACTTGTGTTTATGTTGATTGTGATAGTACTTGATCCTTTGATTCAATGCGTGGTGTTGGGAGAGCTCTCTATAGTCTTAAATTTATGATCAGTTCAAATGAATAAACATTCTCCTATTTATAAAGTTTTCAAGCCTTAGACTTGGTTGGTTCATAATCCCAACTAATTGGATTTTGGTCTTAGTTGACCTTTGGAGCAAATTAAGCCTATTCTTGGCTCAATTGGACTTTAGCGCAAATATTAATACCAAATTGGAACAATTTTTTTTATTAGATCCAACGGACACAATTAAAGCACGTGCCATCATCGAGATTTGCCAACTTATGTCTTCAATTTTAATTTGAGACGCATGTCAACTTTTAATTAGTTTCAAATTCAATCATTTGTAATTTTGTCATTAATTTGATAAATGACATGACGATTTATTATTAGTCCAAAATTTCTTATTCAACAGTGACAAAAATGCAAAATATTCCCAACATTTCCAAAACCAATAATATCCTCAACAAGGAACCTAATTTTAGCAAAAGACATCTATTCTCTATTGAGAAGCTTGATAACATCCAACACATCCAATTTGACCTCAAGCAGCATATTCGATTTGGATCACTCATTCTCAATATCAACCAACCCTTCCACCAAAGCTTCAACTTCAAGCATATTGACGGTTCACTTCTTTGAAATGTACTTGCAACCTCTCAATATCACACTTTCATTATAATCTCATACAATAAGGGTAATAGTCGGTTTGATTTTGTTGGTTTTTGGACTAACCAATAACCAAACCAAACAAGTGGTTTTAAAAACCAATGGATTTGTTTTTATTTGGTTTAGTTTATTATCGGTTTAGTTGTCACTTTTTTTGTATTTTCTTCTTTTCTCCCATTTTTTTTATTTTAAATTTTGTTTTGAATTGGTTATTTCTGCTAGTTTTAAACTAAAATTGGGTCTATTTATTATTTTTTTTATAGATTGGAATTTCATATTTTTGTATTTTCTTGATACTTCTTTTAAGAAAAACATACAAGCCCCATAATAATTGGTCTTTTGTTATAAACAATAAATATATATACACCATAATAATTAAAATAATAAAAGATATCTAATGTTATATTTTATTTTTAAATGTATATATAAGAACTTTCATATATAACAATAAAGTTGATAATGTTTTCACAAATAAATTAAATAAAATGAAATTATAGAATATCCCCAAAGGAACATATACAAACAAACTAATAACCAAACTGATATTTTTTTTTTTACAAAAAAACTAAATACAATAAGGTATTGTCAACTATATTATAACAAGTTATGTCACTAACCAAACGTCAATCACTTACTTGGTAGTCTCACCACTTAGTAGTCAGCGAAATTTGTCGCCTAATTATAGACCAAATAATTTCAACTGTTTCCACTAAGTTTTGTAAAAATTGTAGCACGGGTTGAACACAAGGAGCGAAATAATTTCTCGATTTAAACAATCTACAAGCCGAGGTAACCAAGGAGGGTTTGAATTTTGGTTCTTCTGAGTGCAAAGAAATAAATTGCAAGAACAGTAAATAGAGATTGAATTCGAATAACTAAAATATATAGATTAGGCTTTCGAGTAGTTTCCCCAATTTTATAACTTAATCACAGGTCCATCAAATAATTCTTATATCATCTAACCTTAGCAACTTGCTTAGAAAAGCTAGGTGAGAGCCCTAATTATCTAATTAAACAATTTAATTAGATGAAACGCATCATAACTAATTGGCTAACCACATTAAGATCAAGGAACCCACTAAGTTGAATGTCCAATAATTGGAAATGCCAAATCAAATATTCAATATAATTCTTCAGGTTAATTAGACAATATTCGTTGAGGTAAATTTACAATTACAAGTTAATTTAACCTATTCCTACACCGGATTAACATGCAATTGAATGTCACGTATTGCAAAATAAAACAAAGTGATTGATTATACGTCGTAAAGCAAAAATACAATCAAATATCATTCATAATTTGAGAAGAATTGAGAGACAGTACAAGAATTTGATAATAAGTGATCTAGACCTCACAAAAGTGCAAAAATGGGAAAATATACTCAATGTCTAAGCTAGAAAACGTTACCTTAGCCGAAAATCAACATATCCGACATCATTTGACTTGATTATAGAAAAGATGGAAAAAACTCTTAAATATAATGCTGTAGTAGATGGATAGAAGGTGAAAAAACTAAGAAAATGAGTGGTCATTCGCCCAAAATGGCCACCCGAATAAAAAGATATGACCTAAAAACCAAGCTGCAAATTTTGTATTCGCACGCACCACCGTTGTGCTGTCAAAAGTCACTGCCTTAGTGACATTTTTGTAATTTTGCCTCTTTTATTCTAATTGCTTCGTTAAGACTCCAAATTGGTCCATTTTACTCATTTTTTCCTAACGTTTGATTCTACCTTAAAATTGCTCGATACTTACAAAATAACATATTTAAGCACATTAAATATCATCAACGAGCAAGATTAGAGGCATTAAGATAGCACATTTTAGGTGCTATCACCTAGTAAAAACACAACATTCATTTTAGAGTTCAACTCAATGCATCAATATCAACGCTAATCACAATAAAAACTGTCATGGAAAAACAGTAATATGAAAAGTTGCGTCTTTTCCCCCAAAAATGCAGTTTTTTTCATTTATAACACTTTTTCCCCCTCCAAATCTAATTTGGATTCACTCTTATGTCATGGAAACCCATATTCGTAGTAGTGATTATAAAACTTCTGGGTCAAATTTTGTTTATTGAATCTCCTCAATTGAGTTCATCTCTATTTATATGTGGGAATTGAAAGCTAACGGTAGCTGATTGACCTTTAAACGTGTAATTTGTCCTAGAAGTATCATGAGGACATACTAGTTCATATCACTCCATCTCAGTCTAAACAATTTAGACGTCGAAAAATCTTAAAAAAAAAAAAATTAGCCAAAACGAGTGCTAAATGTTGATTTTTTTTTTTTTTTTTTTCTAACTAATTACCTAAAATTAGTACCAAATTGAAGTAAGCTTTTGCCAAAAAAAAAAAAAAAAAAACCGCGAATTGAATTTCAATGACGCACTCCCAAAAGCCCACTTTTCCGCCACTTTCTTTCATTAAAATTCCAAAAATTCCAAAATATTTCCCGCGAATCTCAAACACATTGCCAGTCTGGCGATCCGCGTGCTCCAACTCTCAGCCAATCACATCTCTCTCTCCCTTCCTATATATATCAAAACCCTCACTCTTCCTTCTTCCCTCACTATCAAACTCATAGCCAAAGTTCCAATTCTCTCGAAAACCCCAAATTAGGGTTCTTGATTTTCGTCTATTTTCTCTCAAATTCCATCACTTTTTTCCGATTCAACGATGAGTTCCACCGGTGGTTCCACCAAAGGAGGCAGAGGAAAGCCCAAAGCCACCAAATCCGTCTCCCGATCGCACAAAGCCGGCCTCCAATTCCCTGTCGGCAGAATCGCAAGGTTTCTCAAGGCCGGAAAGTACGCCGAACGCGTCGGCGCTGGAGCTCCTGTCTACTTATCCGCCGTCCTTGAGTATCTCGCCGCTGAGGTAACAAAATCCTCTGTTATTGTTCTTTCTTTTCTCAGTACTTCCTGGAATTCTGTTTCGATTTAGTTCGATAGATCTTTAATTTTGTTTCTGTTGATTTCAATCAAAATTAGGTTTTGGAGCTCGCTGGAAATGCTGCTAGAGACAACAAAAAGAATCGTATTGTGCCGAGGCATATTCAGCTTGCTGTGAGAAATGATGAGGAATTGAGTAAGCTTTTGGGATCTGTAACCATTGCTAATGGAGGTGTTTTGCCCAATATTCACCAAACTCTTTTGCCTAAAAAGGTTGGTAAAGATAAGGGTGATATTGGTTCTGCATCACAGGAATTTTAGAGGTTTTAGGGTTTTTTTTTGGGTTTTTTCTTTTTGGGGTTTGTTTCATTACTAGAGATGACAGCTTTTCTGATATGGTGAAATGGACGGGGTTTTGCTTCTGTGGCATTTGCTTCCTCTACTGTACTTTGTCATCTTTGTGTTTAGATGCATATATATTTTATATCCATGTGAGGAGGTTGGTGGATATGATTCAAGAATGATGATGATCAATTCCCTTTTACAGTTAGAAGCTTAAATGAAATGGGTGTTTCTTGTTGAAAGAATTCAATTTTTTAATTTGGTTTAGGGTTTGGTTGCACAATTGTGGAATGATTTGAAATTATTTCCCATTTACATAATTTAAGCTGCAAGATGATACTGTGAATTTTTGACTTAGCAGTTAGGATTGAAGGGCAATTTAAGCCAGCTGATTTAAGATCAAGAACTTTCATCTTGGTATCTAAACCAATTAAGTTCAGGTTGCATATTGTGTTAATGAGTTTTATATTTCTTTTGGAAGTAAAAATAATTTCTTTTTGGGTACAATTTTTATTTTTTTTTTGGGAAAAGTAACTCTTTTGGTCTATATGGTCTCAATTTTGAGCTTGATTTTAATTTAGTTAAATTTTATTATGTTTTAGTGTTGTTTTAATTTGGTCAATAAATTTTAAGATTTACCCTTTTAATTTTATTTTTATCAATTTCTTAATTTTCTAATATCAGAAAGGAAGTGAACTTATAAATTTAATTTCTGTTGAAAAAATAGTTTTTCTAAAACAAAAGTGTCGAAAAATTGTGAAACTTGAATAATTATTACTTTTTAATTTTTTTTTTTTTTTTTTTTTTTTTTTTTTTTTTTTTTTGTAAAATCAATCAATAGATATTTGTAAGGGGAGTTTTTAAAAATAGAAAAATTTGTAGATAATTGTGAGATGTGGATAGAAGTTTATCAATTAATTATTTTTGTTTTTGCTATTTTTTTTTTTTTTTTTTGACTAGTTTGAAATTTTTGTGTGTGAAAAATTTCCTTATAAATGTAAAATTTGGAACTGAACTTAAATTTAAATTTGTAATAAAAAATGTAAATTTGAAATATTGGTTAATGTTGGTCGATTTTGGTCATTGTTGCAAAGTTTTAAAATTACAAAAGATACCAAAATACTATTAATAGTCGATTGGATAATTCAAAAACCTATTTTTGGTCCAAATTGTTTGAGCGATAATTTTGTGGGTAACTACATAATTAAACCTATATTATATTATTGTGGATCCATTGACTAAAACATTAACTAATTCTTGTATAACGGATGATTGAATTTATGTTTAGCACATTTATACTTAATTCGAAATTCTAGATGTCAATTTTTTATTTGAATTTTGCTCATCTATAAATCATATTTCAGGTATGCATATTTTATTATGACTACAACATATTTTACAAATACTCACTAGTTTTAAAAATTACAATTTTGTTTAGATAGATACATATATAGATCTTAAACTATGTTTGGATTGCTTACGAAGAAATATTTTTCAAAAAGTCATTTGCATTTAAACGCTTTTTATAAAAACTATTTAAAATAAAAATACAAACATCTTTAATTACATTTTCTCAAAAGTGTTTTTATACACAAGTTTATTTAGTTTTGCTATATGTTCTAAGTTTCTTATAAATGTTAAATTACTATGTAAAACGACTATTAAACACCATGAACGAATAATTTCATTTTTGTATTTAAAAACACTTTCACCAGCCAAGTTGGTTGTTAGAAGTTAGTTGTTGGAGATGGTCACCAAAAGTGATTGTCGTCGGAGTTTGACCGTTGGAAATGGTCGTCTGAGCATGTTGTCATAGTGAGGCGATTGTAGTCAAGTGACGATGGTTGTTGGAGTTGGGCATCGCTGGAAGTGGTTACTGGAGTTGTCTATTGGAGGTGGTCATTAGAGCATGTCATTGGAGTTGGTTGTCGGTGGTGGCCAATAATGGAGTCATTGGAAACATTGAAGGGAGGGAGAAAGAAAGAGGGGAAAATGAAGTTCTCGATAAATGTGTAAACCACAATAGTGAAGACTGTTAAAGTTGGTGGAGTTAGTTATTTAACACCGACTTATGAAGTTAGTGGGCCAAACACTGAGTTGGCTATTTTAACCGACTCAACTCAAGTTGGTAGGCTAAACACCTCTACATATGTTTGTTGATTCCGAATGTTGGTATTTATTTATCAAAAGGGAAAAAATACATTACAATGTATAATATCATTGTTCATTTTATTTGGTATGTTTTGTTGGTGACATTGTCGATTAACTACAATATAAAAATGTCATAAACAAAGAGGCATAATGTATATACATTGTTTATTTATGTTATATTTGTAAAAAAAAAAACTTTTAAAACTATTAAGGAAAGAAAAATTTAAATTAAAAAAAATAGAAAACCATGCCAAAAATATAAAATCAAACTTACCTTTTATATAAAAACATTATCTTTGAAACTTTTGATTTCAATCAAAAAGATATTTTTAATTATGATAAGGGTATTTTGGTGAGTTAGAATTATTGAAAAATCAATCAAATTCCATTAATAATTTATAAATTTAAATGTGACATTTTTGTAAATATGCATTAAAAAAGTGAAAAAAATAATACTCAAAGGTGGCCCCAAAGCAAAAGAAGTATTGGGCCACTCCCACAAACATACTGAGCCCATGATTCAATTATGATAGAATATAAATCAATTACAAAGAAACCACAATAATAATAATAATAATAATAATAATAATAATAATAATAATAATAATAATACCTTTTTACTCTAAATTTGGGTCTAGTTTTTATTTGGTCCATAGGTTTCAAAATATTATATTTTTAGTCTTTAAGTTTTGAGTTTAATTAGTTCAGTTCATAGGTTTCAAAATATTACATTTTTACCCTTATGTTTGAGTTTTGTTTCAATTTAGTCCTTATATTTCAAGATTTACATTTTAGTCTTTAGTATTAACGTCTATTAATTAATTAAATAAAAGAATTATAATTAATTAAGTTTCACTCTTTTTTCATCACTATTAGAATTATTTTTAAAATCTCACTTCATAACTATTTTAAATTTAATAGACATTAATGCCAAAATTGAAAGTGAATATTTAGTAAAAAAAAAATCGAAGCTAGAAGTGTAAATTTTGAAGTCTAAAGACAAAATTGAAATAAAACCCAAACTTTAAATAACTAAAAGGGAACAGTTTGAAATTTATAGAGACTAAATTAAAACTAAACTCAAAATTTAAGGACTACATTTTATAAAACTTAGGAACCAAATAAAAACTAAACTAAAAAATTAGGAACGACAAAAGATAGCTTTCCCTAATATTAATAATAATAAAAATACAGTACATCTAAAATTTCATGTTAGAAAAACATACAATAAACTATTTTCCTAAAGCATAATCATAATTTAGATAAAAAAAAACACTATAAGAATAGCAAGTAAAAATAATAAAGAAAATCTCAAATAAAAACATAGAATACAATTATTAAAATGAGTTTAGTTAAATAGTAGTCGATGTACCTTTTCTCTTTTGAGATTGAAAGTTCAATCCTTCATCCAATAATTATTATATTTAAAAAATAATTAAATGAATTGTTATCGTTAATCGAATTGTATGTTATTGATTTACTAAAATCATAATTAATCAACATCTGCTTTAAAAGATTGATCCATGCTAATCATTAAAAAAAAAACTAATTATCATTATAAGAATGTATTTATAATTAGTTTTTGCTATCATTTAGGATATCTATGATTTATGGATTAAAAATTTGTTCTATATTTTCTTACAAGTAGTTCCTAAAATTTATATTTCTGCAATTATTTTTACAAAAAGGCATATTTGCAAAATAATTTAAAAAAGAAACTACCAACTGAAATTTTATTTTGTTAGAATGTGAATGTCCTTATGTATTTAAAGATATATTATTATTTTTATCGTTAACTAACTACAATTATTTTTAGAATACAATAATATAAAGGTGAGAAAATTGGATGATTAATAACACCTTAACTAACAAAACTAATATTTAGTTGGCTTCTCATATCAAATAATAATTATGTTAATTTAAATCTCTAAATAAGGTGTTATTATTGACATGCACTTCGTCTGATGACAACACTTTTTTTTTTTTTTTAATATTTTGTAGGTATTTTAAATGAGATATAAAAAATGTTGATTAAATCCTCTTAATATTGATGTCGATCCTCTCATTTAGGAATATATCGACGGATAATTTAGAGGTGAAAGTCAATTTGGTTTTGTTGATATTGAAGACAACTAAGAACTAAACCAAACTTATTGGTTTTATAGAAAAGGAAACAAAACCGATATCCAATAAAAAACAAAACCAATGAGTTGATTTTTATTCGGTTCGGTTTATTATTGACTTGGTTCTCAATTTTTGATATCTTTCCTATTTTTTTTTCACTTTTATTTCTGCTTTTGTATTGAATTGGTCTATTTTGCTCTTTTCAAATTAAATTGGACTTGTTTCTTTATTTTATTTTATTTATTTTTTCTATATTGAAATTTGACATTTTTGTTTTTTTCTTGGTCTTTTTTCTCAATAACAAATAACAAATATACATGTACTATAATAATTAGTCTTTTTTTCTTTTTCTAAACAACAATATACATATATCATAATAATCAAAATACTAAAAGGGACCTTGGGACTAGGGTTAGACTTTTTTTTTTAAATTTATTTTTTATTTTTTTATTTTTAAGATCAACATATATATATATATATATATATATATATATATATATATATATAAAACACTAGTTCATATTGGTTCAGCTCGATTTTAACTAAGATTTTCAATAAAAAACCAATCCGAACTAATAACTTTTGGTTTTCTCCAAATAATGTCGATCCTCCTATTTATGAATATGTCTCTCTCTATATATATAGGAGAATTTTTTAAAATAAAAAAATAAGAGAAACTATTTACACTAAATAGCAAAATTTTTAAATAGTTGTGACAGACACTGATAGAAGTCTATTAGGGTTTATTAGTGATAGAAATAATAGAACTCTATTACTGATAAATGCTGATAGAAATCTATCAATATTTTTTTTACTATTTTCTATAAATAGTTTGACATTATTTCTATCCGTAAAAATTTCCTTCATATATGGGATTGAGTGCATTTTTAAAATAGAATTTTCTATTATATGAGAGAGAGAGAGCCAAAACTTGAAGAAGACAAAGAAGATAGTAAAAGGAGGATGGTGAGGTGTAAACTTTTGGTCCATACAAACAAAAAAAACAAGGCTGGGAAGCATATTGGATTAAAATAAAAATAAAAAGAAAATAAATAGAAGGGTATGATTGATGATATTATTATAATGCAATTCTTATTTATTTTTATTAAAAAAAGGAAATAATTTTGATGTAAAGAGAATAAAAGTAATAAAGATCCAAAGACTGTTCCTAGTTGTTGACCTAATGGCCAATGCTGCCAAAGCCATCTCATTGGGAGGGATTCCAATAATTATGGCAGCCCCCTCCCCCCCTCAATACTACCCTTCTCCATCCTTTTCATTTACAATATTGTCCTTTAGATTTTTTTTATTCGGATACATCTGGATTGTACTTGTCTTTTTGCAATTCACTTCAACTACACGATAATATTTGGTAGCCCTCTCTTAGCTTGACGTTACCCATCTTCTTTCTCTATGACCATCTAGGAACTCGAACATAAGCTAGACAGAAGCCCTCTCGCTAACAACCGCTGCATGATAGGAAGATCATCCAACATGCTTAACCAATATCTGAGTTGGAGGAAGCTCCAACTAGCCATATCTAACGTCTTGGACTCAAACCCCCTTATATAATATCTCAACGATGTATTCTCATTATATTCCTCTCCCTTAGACCTAGAGTAAAGGGAGGTATCCCTATATAAACAAAGGTATCATGAACAAATGAAATAATAGTTACTTCTTGCTCTTCAAATACTTGTTTGAATTCCAATGCTTCAGCACCTGTAATAAATTGAGTATCAAATTCAGTTAGCAAGCATTGACGATAAACGAATTTCACCATTTCTCACCTCTCCCCTTCCCTATTAACTCTTGTGGGAGTGAGTGGGTCTCAAACAAGAAAGAGAAGAAGGATTTGTGACGTGGTAAGTTGTGGTTTGGACAAATAGGTAGGTTGACAAAAAAAAAAAAAAAAGAAAGGTGTAACTTAAAATACATACATTTTTTTTTTAATCTCCGAACCATCTGATTGGAGCAAATAAAACAAACTTACATGCTTGAAATAAGATGAAAATCACCCACCCCTAAAGATCATCAAGTGGTAAAAAAAAAAAAGCATAAATGTGCAAACTTGATCTTGTCATACAAAATTTAAAAATTAGGGAGTGTGTTTGGGGCACTGAGTTGGTTATTATAGTCGATGAATTATAATAATTTGTGTTTGGAGTGTAAACTATTTTAGTATGAGTAGAAAATAGGTAAACGCTGTAACAAGGAGAAAAAGAGATGATGCGTAGGAAATAGTAAACACTGTAACAAATAGTAAACACGATAATAAAGAGGGATTTGACATAATAATACTGTAGTTAATATTGTAGGTTATAATAGTTAAAAACACCAACTATTATAATTGAAGTTCTAAACACGAAGTGAGCTATAATAGCCCACTCCACCCACTTGAAGTTGGGGGCTCAAACACTCCTTAAATGAATAAGGACATTTCAAACGTGACTAACTTTAATAAAACATGTGAAGCTAAATAATAAATGTGTTAAGAAACACCTTTGATGCCGAAGTTTTAGTAAAATTAACAATTAAGTTTCTAACTTTTAGTTTGTAACAATTTAATCCATATACTTTTAGATTTTAATAGTTTAGTCTCTATATTTTCACATATATAACCGTTTAATCCATCTCATGAAAAATTCCATCAAAATTAAGTGTCAATTTTTTATGTAACAACTTAGTTTTTATAGTTTATAAACACACATTTAAAATAAAGCTCATCGATCCATATAGTATGTAAGAAATTTTATTAACTAATATTTTACACGTAGGAACTAAATTATTACCAATTTTAAAATACATGGATTAAATTAAGAGTTGTTTTCAAATATAGATAAATAAATCAAACTATTTACAAATATAAATTTTTTTACTGTCTATCAGTAATAGACCGTGATAGATAGAGATAGAATCTATTGCGGTCTATCATTAATAGATAATGAAATTTTTATATATTTATAAATAGTTTGATATTTTTTTCTATTTATAATAATTTCTCTTAAATTTTAATTCATATTAAAATTTAGATATTAAATTATTATAACTAAATTAAAAATAAAATGATAAAGGTGTAACTTTCATAAAAGTTTAGATGAAAAAAAAGTTTTTTTTGTTTACATAATAAATAACATACATACTTCCTGTTCCTCTCTTTTCATCTTTCTTATGAGCAATCTTTTTCAATATAAATTGATGGTCCACCAAACAATGATTAAAAAAATTGGGAAAAAAATATGGAAAAGAACTAAGAATAATAATAATAATAATTATTATTATTATATATATATATATGTATTTTTTTCTTTTTTAAAAAAAGGTCCCCATGGGATTGGCAAGTGATTCCAAGTACAGCTATGTACTTTGGTACAGCTTCTGGAAATTTCACAATCCTACAATTTGCTATTTTGTAGGTCACATAACTCTCTCTCTCTCCTTCTTCTCTCACCTAACTATTATTTTTAGTTTTTTTAAATCAAAATATTATTATACTTTATTTAGTTTGAAATTTGTTCAAATTTACTCCCCCGACGCTTGAAATATGTTCGAGAGTGATTTTAAAATAATTAAAATCATTTTTGTCATGTTCGAAATCACTTAGAAACACATCTTTAATTACTCAAAATTAATTTAATATCTAATTTTATACATTTACATGCAATTTTCATTTATCATCAAAATTGATTTTGAAAAAAAATTAAAAGTATGTTTCGAAGTGATTTTCAAAATGTCAAAAGTGATTTTAACAATTTTTTTTTAAAGTTTGTTAGACCGCCATGCGACCATCCCAGCAGAACAAACTTGCCGAGAACGATCCTCTACAACCGTCGGACCAGAGTCCATTGAACCGTTAATCACACTATAGCTGCAAAGCAATTGTTCATCTACCAGACTATGGTTCTTGTCTCCTTAGAACTCAAAGACACAGTTATACAACCTATAGAACAAATTCTATTCAAGTAAAGTTGTTTTTAACAATTTCAAAATCAATTCGATTTTTAGTTTTGCACTTAAAATAAAATTTTCATACTATCAAAATTAATTTTGAATGATTAAAAGTATTTTAGGAGTGATTTTAGAAATACCAAAATCGATTTTAACGATTTTCACTCGCAATTAACTTATTTTCAAATTAATTTTTAGTTAACTTTTGAAAAACAAAATCTTTATTAATCTTTTTTATTCTATAAGTTATAGAAGACATTGACAGAATTTTCTCGAAGCAAATTATTAACAATAACTATGAATAAGAATTACTTGAAAATTTACTGAAAGTAAGAATACTAATTTTAAATATGTGAAAAAAATAAGAATTAAAATAGAATGAGTAAGTACACAATTTAATTTTAACCTTTCATTTATTTATTTCTCAACAACAATTTGATTTTTTTTTTTTTTGGTTTCATTTGAACACGTGTACAATTGTGGATCGTTCGTACATATCTTTAAAGAAAAAAAAAATGTAATTTTTTTTTTTTTTTTTTTTTTTTTTTTTTTTTTTTTTTTTTTAAAGATAAATAACTTTACAACTGGAAAGAAAAAGAATGAAGAAAGAAAAAGGCTACAATTTGGATTTTTTTCCCTCTCATTTTTGTCAGATTTACCTCATGCTTGAAAAACAGTGAATTATATTTAAATTTTTTTTTTTTGCACGGTTTCACTTTAAGGAATCGTTTGGTTTAAAATTTTATAGATATTTAAAAATAAAAAATGTCTCGAAATAATAAGAATACCTAAGAATAAGATGTCGAAAATTAAATATGACTGTGTTTTGTTGTACATAAGGAATGCTATCAAAATTTTATGAACAAAAATTATGTTTTTATTTAATTTATGAAATTAAACGTGATTAAAAATTAATATTAATTTTAATTATAAATATTTAAAATTTGAGTAATTTATAATTAAAATTAACCAATAATTAGTTTATAATTGATTAATTAGAATTCATTAATTATTTTATTAATTAATGCATCATAATTATATAAATTCATGAAATTGATCCATCAAATTATGTAATCTAAGTATCTTAATTATAAAGGACTCATTTTGCAAATATTTGTAATTAATATTATTATTTGATCGTTAAATAGTTACTTTTTCTCAAAATTTTGAATTATATTTATTGTTTATCAATTAATCTATTAAAATTTTATATAATTTTCATGATCAATTTTACAAATTAAAAACAAAAATAATTTATTTCCATCAAATCTTGATAACATTTCCATACACAACCAAATACAGTCGTCCTTGATTTCCAACAACTTTATTCCCAGGCATCCTTAATTTTTGGACATTTTTAAAACGTTAAACCAAACAGCCGAGGCTTATTAGGGGTTTACTACTTTTATTTAAGGCATTCACATATTTTAATTCCAAAGAAAATTTAGTTTGTGATTAAATAAATAAAAAACAAAAATAAATAAAAAAATTCATGGTAAATGAAATAAAATAATTAACCAAAGAAAATCTCACAATGGAACAAGAAAGAGACTAAGGATGAGAAATAAAAAGATATACTACAAAAGAAGTTTTATTAAAAATCAATCAATACAATATCATAATTGAATTTGAAATGAAAATTAAACATTAAGGAAATTAAATATGAGATGAGTGTGGAAGGAAATAAAGTCTTACAAAATTAAAGACATAAAAAATTCTTAAAAAAAAATAATAACTATCGATTTATGCATAAACTTAATCTAACTCGATTTCTTGTTTGTCAAGAGGAATTTAATTGTAACAATCCCAAAATTTCGAGAGGATTGAATCAAGTATTAAAATGCTAAATTTTCAAAAGAAAGGTTGAAAAGTTCTTTTGAAATTTATGATTTTTAGACATGTACGTGGAACGAGAGAAAAATCTACTGTCACAAATTAATAATGAGATTTTTTTACTAACATTTGAGAATAATCGTCCTTTCCACAGTTGAAGGATTTTATGAACCTTTTCGCGAGGAAGTTTAACAATGCTTTTTTTTTTTTTTTTTTTTTTTTTGAGAGAACATAAGAAATACTATGATACTCTCGAACCACCTCGACTTAGAGTTAAGGGCAAATTTATGAAGGGGTTAGAGAGCACGACGTGTGTGTATTAACACGTGCCTCAAGATATATAGAAGGAACTTACTTTAATGGTTAGGTGGTACAACTTTATTACTCTTGGGACTAAGTTCTAACTCACTGGGATGCAATTTGTTTTTTCCTTTTTATTTTACCTGATTTTTTTTTGCTAGAAAAACTAAATTCCATTATAATTTTTTCTCACATATGTGTTTCATGTTTATATACAATTTTTTTTTAAAAAAAATTTTAGACTCGTTTTGATAACTATTTGGTTATTTGTTTTTAGTTTTTGATAATTAAGGCAAATAAACATCATTTTCACATATAATTTTTTTGTTTTGTTATTTACTTTACCATCATTTTAAAACTATATTCAAGTCAGTACAAATTTAATCATGTATGGTACTACATATTAGACACACAATCGAAATGTAAGTGATCTAGTATATATTTTTCAGAGTTCAAGAACTATATGTGACACAAATTGAGATGTTAATGGGCTAAAACTTTAACCTTGTATATAAAGTTTGGTCTTCTAATATGAAATTCTGGACCTGCCATTGTTCGTATGTCAATTGTTTATGCTCGTTTTGATAATATTATATGATTTGAATATTATATTAATATATTTAAAATTATATTTATATGAACTTGTGACCCGAGTAAATTTACTAAGAAATCCTTAAGATCATCAAGATGCTTTTTACCAAAAGCCACAGTAGACTTTCCATAATTGATGGTCTGCCTTAATGTTGTTCATACACCTTGAAGATGCAACAAAATTCTTAACATGTGGGAGATAATGGAGACAAATCTAGCAATTTTTAAACCATAAAGCTTATGGCAAATCAAGCAGGCTCAAAAGACCTTCAACACAATTATTATTAAAGCCACCGTCTAAACTTAGCTGTGTGGGTGAGATTTTCAATGATTTCAAACTAGAGTTGTGAGTATTTGTGGATGAATCCATAGATTAAACAAAACGTGCTTAGAGTGACAAGCAAGTAATAACTTTATATCAAGCTCACTGGTATAGGAGTAGATCTTTGTTCGAGGGGAGGAGATTAAGGGTGTGACAGATAGTCGACACCATGTGTATTATTCCACAAAAATGATTAGTGGTTGTGCTCTATCTAGCTTTGGAAATGGACATGAATAAAGGCAAGCTCTTGTGCCAATCGAGAGTGAACGAAAGAGGAAAGATTCAAGATTCAAAGTGCAATTAAAGTTGTCTCAAAGCCTAAAAAAAAACTAAAATCTTCTTGAAATTTTGTTACGCAACTTATGTTATTTTTTCTTAAAGGACAATTTGATTTAATGTTTTATAGAGGTCTGAGAATAAAGGATGCCTGCAAATAAGATGTTTGGAAATCAAATATGGTCATGTTTAGTTGTGTATGAAAAATGCTAATAGAATTTTATGAAAAAAGTTATATTTGTATTTAGTTTATGAAATTAAGCATAACAATATTATATAATTTCAATAGATTAATTAATTAAACCATAAATATTGATAAAAATTAATTAATTAAGAATCAACAATAATTTTAATTTTAAATATTTAAAAATTGAGTAATTTATAATTAAAATTAACCCATCAATATTAAATATAATCTAATACTTAATTATTTTTAATCAATTAATTTCAACATTAATAATTTTAATTTTAATTAAATAATATAAGAAAATATATTTTAATAAACTATATATCATTATAAAAAGTAAAAAAAAAAAAAGAGATAAAAACATGATAAATTACCCTACGCCTTATGTTCCTCAATTTGTGTGGGATCTTCTCAGACCTCCTCATATTTATTAATCAAATTTTCATCTTGCTGTGGGTGAATTATCTCTTAATTTTTCCCAAAATAAAAAAAAATATAAAAAATGGTTGGGCAAACAAAAATTATGTATTAGCAATAAAGATACGATAAACGCATATTAATATATACATTTTGAGTTCAAACATTCAGTCTCAAATCAAAACGATATTTAATAATAACATGCTCAAACAGAGACAAAAAAAAAAAAAAAATTAGGTTTGGTATGTAAATATTTTATTTATTTATTTATTTTTTACTCATCACAATTTTTTTTTTAATTTAACCAAAGTAAAATTACGACATTGTTGAAAGTTTAACATTTAAATTAATTAAATTGAAGGCATAGGAAAAAAAAATGAAATGTTGCAAAAGAAAAAGAAAAAACTGTCCACTCATTGCAAGCTCAGCAGAATAAACCCTTTCTTTTTGTAATTATCTTTTTCAAATTTTGTAAAATTTATGAAAACATAAATATTTCAGAAAAGGCAATGGCATTTTAGTAAATAAGGAAGAATATAAGGGCACAATAGTAATTCAATGAGGTCCAGCCTCTGTCCTCACGTGCTACCTCGTCAGCCATCAGGCACGCACGCGCGCACGGGAAAGCTCTGTGTCCTCTCCGCTCGATCTCTCGTATTTATATTACAAAATAAATAAATAAATAAAGTCGAATTTTATTCTTCAACTTTTGTTATTATACTTGTATTTTTAAATCGCTTATATTGATCATAATTTCACACTTTATTATTTTGGTCTCTATTGATAACATTTATTTTCATCTCATAATCTTAAAAGTTATTATTTTTGTCATTTTTATTTTAAGTATAAACTCTCGTAACTTTATTTTTGGTTTCACTCTAAAAGAGGTCATACCAACAATTTTTCCCTCGAGCAAAGAACTATCGAGCCTCCCTAGTCATACTCCTCTTCATCAAAATACACGGGCTCAAATACCAATAGTTAGGGACAACGACCCTTCACATATCTCCACAACGGTATGATATTGTTTACTTTAGGCATAAATCCTCATAACTTTATTTTTTTTATAAATTTCATTTAAAAAAGGACAATGATTAGGTACAACCTAGGTTGCACATGATCCCACACTTCTCCTTTTAACAAACAAAGAAAAAAAAAATTAAAAAAACTCATTTTTTTAAAAAACATAAAAACTGCCACATGACACAGAGATAGGTGTAGCCTAAGGATCACTAAGTATTTTTCTTTCAAAAAACCTCATACTAATGAAGATAGTTGTCATCAATTATATACCTATGATCATCACCCTATCTAGTCAATGTGAAACTTTGGTCGTATTCTCAAAATGTTTAACTTATTTTCTAGGTACAACTTTAATGTAATACTAGCTACACTCGATAACTTTCTCTTAATATTGTTATCTTTTTTTGTATAAATGAATCTTCACGATGTATAAAAATTATAATGAAAATTTATAAACAGGGATGAAAGCAAACCTATGTATAACTGATCAATTGGTTAAAACATTATATCATAAACTAAAATGTTAGAGAATCGAGTCCTTATATGTTTACATATTTGTTGAACTAGAGAGATCAAGATGATAACTCTTTATTTATTTAGAAGTTTGAGGATCAACATAAAAAATCTCAAAGTAGTAGACAAAAGTTGAAATACATGAACTAAAATCAACTGTTTTCAAAATCTAAGATCAAAATGAATCATTAAAAATTTATTTAATCCGTAATTAAAATATAAGCATTAACAAATATAACATAATGTAATTAAAATGTGAACTTTGAAACTTTACAAACCTAATACAACAAACTCAACTGTATTTTATTACGACAGATCAAACTCAAACTTAACTAAATACTCACTTTTAGTCTTTAACGTCAATATCTATTAATTAATTTAAAAGACGTAAAAGAATTACAATTAACTAAATTTTACTATTTTTCATCACAACTAAATTTTCATTTCATAACTAGTAAAATTAGTTAATAGACATCATTGTCAAAGATTAAAAGTAAATATTTAGTAAAAAATCGAGGTTAAAAGTATAAATCTTGAAATTTAGGAATCAAATTGAAACAAAACTCAAAGCTCAAGAGTAAAATTGTAGTATTTTGAAACCTAAGGACTAAATTCAAATCAATCTCAAAACTTAAAAACTAATAGAATGTTTGGGGTGTTGAGTTGGCCATTATAGCGTTATAATAATTGTGTTTAAGTGCAGACTATTTTAGTTAGTTATAAAAAGGAGAGAGAATGTTACGAAATAGTTAATACTATAGCCAGTAATTATTAGAAACTTCAACTATTATAGTGGGAGACCCAAACATTGAGTTGACTATAATAACTCACCCCACCTAATGCAAGTTGGGTAGTCAAACGCCCCCTAAAAGTATAACATTTTGAGACTTAAGAATGAAATGGAAACTTGATCCAAAACCTAGAGACCAAAAATGCATTTTTTTCTACATTTTTTTTGGAATAGTTGCAAATATAGCAATAAGATAAAAAGTATTAGCATATATAGTAACATTTTAAAAAAATTGCAGATATAGCAAAATCTATCAGTGATAGAGTTTTAACTATGACAGATAGACTTTTAACTATCACGGATAAACTTTCTTATATTTGAAAATTTTTAAAAATATTGTTATACACTTGATTATTATCTCTAAAATTGATGCTCGTTACAATTACGTTTTTTTTTTTTTTAAGCAATGAAAAGGTGTGACATTTTCAAAATTCATACTAAATCTACAAAATTCTCGTGAAGGAATGCACAACTCAATAGCTAAAACATCTACTCTTTGATTGGTTGAAATATATTGAAACTCTCTTAAAGACAATACTAAAAAGAAATTATTACGTCATAAACATTTATTACCTTGAGAAAAAGAATTAATTACACTTTAAAATTTTGGATTGGGGCGGTCCCACACAACAGGTTTTCTTTCGGCCTCTCAATTTGTCGTCTCTCTCGTCTGGGTTCTTTCCCCTAAGCGCATATTAGTATTTCCCTTTACTTTTTCGCTAAAATGCGCCTTAAGACTTATCCTTCGCACCTCCCCCTCTCTTATTGATCTTCAGAGTTGGAGCCTCATAGAAACGAAGTTACGCGGCAAATGGCTCTTCGTCCAATATGTTTGCAACTTTGAACCCCGATTTCCCTTCTGTTTCAAGATCTTGAAGAAACTCTGTTCGATTTCTGAAGTGGGTTTTGCTTGAAGTGCTTCTTCTTTTTTCCTTCTCTCTGCTTTGATGATGGCTGGGACTAATCAAATCAATCTCAACGAGGCTAGGGTACTGCTCTGATTTAATTCATTTTGTTTCTAATTTTGTTATTTCCCATTTGGGTCGCCTCTCTTTTGCCTTCTGTCTCTTTCTATTATTAGCTGATCAATCGTTGACTCTGATTTTTTTTCTTATTATTTTCCCTATTCCTTTTTTATGGGGGGGGGGGGGGGGGTTGTAAATTTTGGGTTTCTTTGAAGTTCTTTGTTCGTTGATTCGATGTGGGTTTTTGGGGTTGATCTGAAAGCATATGGTGTTTGATGCTGATTAGGGATTGGCCGACAGGTTTCTTGAGTGTTTATGTGTTGGTCTTAGCTGAAATGGGTAGTGTTTTTTTAGCTTTATTTTGTTGGGGTTGAGTTTCCTTTTATCTTCTATTGTTTCTCTGTTTGTGGTTGATTAATTCCATTCTCTGTGCTTTCTAATTGTTTTGTGTATTTTTGAAAATACCCTTTGGAGAAATTGTATTTGGCTATTTGATTTGGGGATTATGTTTGAGATTGCTTTGAAATTTGAACATGCTTGTTTGCTGCATAGATGGTGGTTCCACTAAATACCTGGGTTCTCATTTCCAACTTTAAGTTGGCTTACAATCTTCTTCGTCGACCTGATGGGACCTTCAATCGCCATTTGGCAGAGTTTCTCGACAGAAAAGTCCCGGCGAATGCTAACCCGGTTGATGGGACTTTCTCGTTTGATGTCATTATCGATCGTGCTACGAGTCTGCTTTGTAGAATTTATCGACCAGCCAACGGAGGGGAACCTCAGACTACTAACATTGTTGATCTTGAGAAGCCTGTGGATTCTGAGGTTGTTGTTCCTGTTATTGTTTTCTTTCATGGTGGAAGCTTTGCACATTCGTCTGCTAACAGTGCTATCTATGATACGCTATGTCGCCGATTGGTTAGCCTTTGCAAGGCTGTTGTTGTCTCTGTGAACTACCGGCGTGCACCTGAGAATCGGTATCCATGTGCTTATGATGATGGATGGACTGCACTCAATTGGGTAAATTCAAGATCATGGCTCCAAAGTAAAGACTCGAAAACGTATATTTATTTGGCTGGCGATAGTTCGGGTGGAAATATCGTACACCATGTTGCATCGAGAGCAGTAAGGTCGGGAATCGAAGTATTGGGTAATATACTTCTGAATCCAATGTTTGGAGGACAGGAAAGAACTAAATCTGAGGTTCGATTGGATGGAAAGTATTTCGTCACCATCCGGGATAGAGATTGGTATTGGAGGGCCTTCCTCCCTGAAGGAGAAGATAGAGATCATCCAGCTTGTAATCCCTTCGGCCCGAAGGGCAATAGCCTCGAAGGAATCAAGTTCCCGAAAAGCCTTGTTGTGGTGGCTGGTTTAGATCTTGTCCAAGATTGGCAATTGGCTTATGCCAAAGGGCTGGAGAAGGATGGCCAAGAGGTGAAACTTTTGTATCTTGAGCAGGCAACAATTGGCTTCTACTTGCTACCGAACACCGAGCACTTCTATACCGTCATGGACGAGATAAGTGAATTTGTGAGTTCTGACTGTTAATAGATTTGACACTATCTACAGGCAGCCATATCTAACAGAACCGTAACATTCCTCCTCGCGATAAGAGGGGTCGTTTTATAAGATTGTGTAGTAATACAACTTACCATTTTGTTGATTATCATGTTATTTGTCTTCTTCCTTTGGGTCTGGTTCTTGTTGGTGTAAAAGATGGCTGAAACTCGATCGACAGACTCAATAGTACGACGATTCAACATCTAGCTGGATCGTATCGGGTTGCTATCTTCTAGATTTTGGATGTAACTGTTTGCTATGGCTCTTATGGCAACAAGAGCGACATAGCTTTTAAGTGCAGCAGAGTTCCAGTTTAACATTACCCGCTCTGGCATCTCGCTGCAACGCGACGTAGAGGAAGATCCAAGTTTACGGGTAACTTTTTCAGTAGCTTGGTTTCATTCCTGCTAGTGACATATCATATATATATATATAGCTAATTTCAGAACATGGTTGGGGAAACATCCATGATATTGTGATTCTATATGTTAATACATATGTTCTAGAATATATGAAAAAGTTTGCTTATTTTAACTCTTGGTCATTGTAATTTGTTCATTTTGCACCAGAGCCCTTTTCTTTTTTGGTTATTCTTATATGTTTTCGGTTCGATTCTTTTTCCTCGATAGCGTAGCGGAGTTGGCAACTAGAACTGTAGAAGAAGTTTCTGAAGTTTTTTGCTATAAGATTTTATGAAGAGATAATGAAATGATTGAGTTTATGTGTAATCTTACTAATCAATTTTTTTTTTTTTTTTTTTTTTTTAATTGTATGGATTTTTCTTTGCCAAAAAATCATAGAGATTCATCCCAAATCTTTAGCTACTCTAGATTTAGTAAAGAATTTTTAGCTCTTTAAATTGATGCAAAGTACTTTTATTACTAGTGCTTTGTGGATCTTCACTCCAAGTGTTGAAATACCTCACCCTTGATGGACCACTGTTTACCCCCATATATTGATCTTCAAAATTTTAAATAATTTATTTTAATCCTTTATACAATTTCTTTAGGTTGAAATAATTTTTCGTCTTAAAGTTTCATAGAAGTACAATTTAATCTCTGAACTTTAATTTATCACAGTTTAGTTTATGTACGTTTGATTTCTAACAATTTGGTCCTCTAACTTTGATATATAAGAATTTAGTCCTTGTACTTTAAAATTAAAATAGTTGGAAATTTTTTTTCATAATCTAGTTTTAAAGAAGAAATAGTTTTTAAAAAATAACTATTTTACTGGAAAATAGGATTGTTTTCAAATATGGAAAAATGAGTCAAACTATTTACAAATATAGAAAATTTTTACGCGATAGAATTCTATCACTTGAGCGATAGACAACGACATAATAATTATCCTTATTTTTTAAATTTGTTTTAAAATTTATGAATAGGTTCTTAAAACAGAAAGATTGGAATGAAATAATAGTTAAAGGATGTCTTTCTAATTTGATAATTAATAAAAGTTTACTAAATTTCCAAAAGTTTTGTCAAATTTTGTTTACAGTAAATGACACTTGTGGAGATGTTGGCAACTTTGCATGTATTACTTATTGTAAGGATTTTCTTTTAAAGAAACTTAATTTAAGGATTTAAATCCTAGCTAAATATATAGCAAGTTTTTTTTTCTTTAAAAAAATATCTTTAAACTTTCAAATTTATTATTAATATCCTCAAACTTTTTTTAAAAATAATTAAAAACCTTAATTGTTAGTATAGGGACGGAAGTGTTAGTCCCTGATTCAACCGTTAGAAGTTGCATTAATATCTTTAACCTTTCAAATAATAATAATAAAAAATTATTGCTTGAAGTCTTAGGTAAATTTGCTGTTTGGAAAAAAAAATTATTGTAAGAATTAGATGAATGAGGGAAAAAATAATTAAGAGTACCTAGATGAATAAATCGATGAATATATCTGTATGAGTTGTTTTAAAATTAGTTTTTTTTTTTACTCGAAAACTTCATTCAAATTGATTGTTTAAATGTTGAAAATTCTTATATTTATGTCTGGACCTGCTAAAAAACTAGAAACACTTTTTTTTTTTTTTTTTTTTTTTTTTTTTTTTTTTTTTTTGCAGCTCTTATATTTAAGAAAAAAAGAGAGGAGAACTGTGAGAATTTTAAAAATTGAGGAACGAAAGAAAAAGGGATTAAGAAGGGTATTGAAAGTGTGAGAAAAAGGAATTTTAAATTTTTTTTTTTTTTTTTTTTGAAGATTAAAGGTATGAATATAACTTTTGAACGTATACTATCAGTTTCACCCATTCTTTCATTAATCCAATTCAACCTGCCCCACATTAACATATACATAACATCAAAATAAGAAATTCAAGGACATAAATGATTTTTTTTATTTTATTTTTTTAATAAAAAAGTGTTGGTTTTAAAAAGTTTCATGGACTATAAGTTGACAACCACTAAAGTGTAAGGATTTAGACTGTAATTTTCTTATTATTAATATAGACAGCAATTTGTGACCAAGTAAACAATGCTAGCTTTTAAAAGGAATTGAAGTGGGTAGGAAGGGAAAAAAAAGCCATGTTTGTTGGGACAAATCTAGAGACAAGTGTAATAGAGAGAAGGGGCCTCCTTTGCAAATTAGTAAATTCCAATATTAATAATAATAATAAAAAAAGGTGTCCTTGCCTTCCATATCATTGGATTAAGAATGAGTTGGTTCAATGGTCCATTCATAAATGCCTTATATGGAGATGGGGAAGGGAGAAAATACAAAGATTTGGCTTGTCTTTAAAGGGAAAATTGGCTCATTTCTCATATAAATGGTTGTTGGGTTTTTGGACTTATCTATGTGTCAAAGGGGACCATTTTTTTATATATGTATATTTCATTCGGTTAGATATATGTATATTTCATTCGGTTAGATATTATATTAAATTTGCCTTCACCCATCAACTTAAACTTTTGAGTCAATCAATGATTTAAGATGGTATCAGAGCAGGTTGCTTAAGGAAATCCTGGATTCAAACCCCTGCATTGTTGTTTCCTTCCCAATTAATATCCATTTCTACTCGCTTGACCCTTCTTCATATTTCAAGCCCGCAAGTGAGGGGCAATGTTGGATATTATATTAAATTTGCCTTCACCCATCGGTTTAAATTTTTGAGTCAATCAGTGATTTAAAATGGTATCAGAACAGGTTGCTTCAGAATGTCCTGGGTTCATGACCCTTCTTCATATTTCAATTCCGCAAGTGAGGGGGAGTGTTGGATATTATATAAACTTTTGGGTCAATCGGTGATTTAAGATAGTATCAGAGCAGGTATGTTCTACAAGTGAGAGGGAATGTTAGATGATATTAAATAAATATGTCTTCATCCATTAACTTAAGTTTTTGGGTCAATCGACGATTTAAAACATTCATAGAAAAAGATATATGCATGTAAATACCAACCTTAAAAAGAAAGGATTCTTCCAAATCTCTTTAATTCATTTCATATACACCAAGACTACAAATCTTGTGTGTGTGTGGCTCCATTGACAATAGATTTCAAAATTTTGAAACCTTCCAAAGACAAGAAGTAGACAATGGTGTTGGAGAGGTGGACTCTTTTGACCCTTCTCATTTAAGTGCAAACAACATATCCACTAGAAAAAAAAATATATAGATTTTGGACTACATGTGTCAAATTCTGATTGAGTTATGAGCGGACTAGTGGCTTATAATGTCATCAATCATAATTGAAGTGACAACGTCAAAAATGGTGAATTTTTTTTTTTTTTTTTTTTGCAATTATAGTTATCTGAAAAAAAAATTATAAAAATAAATAATGAGATAGAATACGACGTACTTGGATATTTATTATACGTTAATTCGTGTCTAAAATTGGATAGTGTTTAGTAAGGTAAAAAGAGCTTACCGTATCGACATAGTTAAACTAACCATGGTTAAGTAGGTTATGGCTCACTTCCTATTGAATATGGTGTCTTTGGTTCTTGGCTTTTTCATTGTGGTAGTGTACATTGGGTCACCAATGGGCTAAGCTAAGTGGTCCACTAGATTCCATCATTGCCCATCATCACTTTTTTTTTTTTTTTTTTGCTCTTCCCACTTTCCCTACTATCTAATTTTTGGAAAATTTTCTTGTTTAGGTTTTATTGAAAATAAGATGAATATATTTACATTATAACTTTATACTAAAATACATCTTGAAATAAATGGAATGAGAAAAATTAAGGACGAAAATGGATATCACGGAAATTTATAAAAATATTATGAATTTTTTAGAGAAATTTTAGAACAAACTTATTTAAGTAATAAATTATAACTTTAAGTATATAGATCAACAATTAGAAGTCAAATATGATTGGTAATGGAATAATAAATATAGTGAAGACCGAAAAATTAAATGATTATGAATTGAATATTTCATTAATAAAGTCTATGTCATACAAAATGAAGATCAAATACAAGATTTAATAATCAATTTGAGCATCATTATGTGTGGATCTTTTATGAATGTGTAGATTTTCCTATTGCTCTAATGAGGTGAAATGACTTGAAATTTTAATGCAAAAGTTTGAATGAGGTTAAAAATTAATATATCTTATTTTTTCAAATTATTATTATTTTTTTAAATGAAAAATTTTGGATGGTAAAGTAAGCAAAACTCACATCAATTCAATTTTGAGATGAAATAATGTGAAAATTCAATGCAAAAAGTTTGAATCAAGTCAGAAATTAATATATATTATTTTTAAATTGTGTTTTCTTGGAAATGAAAATTTTGGATGGACAAGTAAGCAAAACTCACATCAATTTAATTTTGAAGTGAAATGATATGAAAATTCAACGGAAGAATGAAATTAAAAATAAATATATGTTCTTTTTTGTGGTTTCTTCAAATTAAATTTATTTTGAAAATGTAAGTATTGAATTGAAAATTGAGAAAAATTTAAAATTCGAAAAGATAACACATTGAAAAAAGTTGATATTGAGAAAAGAAAAGAAAAACGATATATGAAGATTTTTCCACGGTATCTCAGCAGAATATCCACGATAAGACGAGGAAGGTAATGAAGACATATACCATGGTTTATTTTTTGGTGTGTGTTTACAAATATACTTGAGAATGTAAATATACATTGCATATATTGATATATTGCACAAATTGTCTTGTACATGAACTTATCAAATATATCCTTGTTTTCTATAAAATTTTGAATCGATATCGCATATATTATGTTGTATATATTAAATATATCTTGTTTTCTCCTTCAAAGCTTCTTGTCAATTATTGCTTTAATTTATGAGAGGAACAATTTTCAAATTTAATTTTTAGAGAAACTTTCCTTACTTGTGAAGATTTTGGAAAATTCATAACCGTGGGAAAACTTCCCTTACATGTATCTTTCGGTATTAATATTATTATATATTTTTTAAAAAAATTTGAATGGTAAAGAGAGTTGAAAAAGTAAATTGCATAAGACTTTTATGTAAAATAATAACCTATTATTTATGTAAAAACTAAGAAAGTTTAGAAAATGGTGTAACTGGGTCTATTTATTTAGGTTATATGTATAGAAAGACAATAACATATTATTGGTCATTTCTTTCTTATTTTATTATATTATTGATTTTTATTATTAAAAGCACAATGTGTGACATTGCATACATGAAAACAAACGTCTTAAAAGGAAGCAAATATATCAAATCAACAATAACAATGACAAACATGTTTACTCCCGACTTGTTTACAGAATCCTCCTTTCTCACAACCAGAAATGCAGTGTGTCCAACACTTTCCATCTCCCTGATCATCTACTCCAGGCTTGCAGGCGCCCAACTCAGGATGGTTGTTGCAACACAATTGAGCACTTGTATTCAAACTCCCTGTAACTCTACTCGTTAAATTTAGATTTAAAAAACTACACTCAAACTGCTTCATTAGATATGAGTTCTTCGAAAAAATTTATGGGTTTGGTTAAGGGTCCGTTTGGATTGACTTTCTAAGCGTTTAAATAAGTGTTTATAAACGCTTAGAAAGTCAATCCAAACGGGCCCACTTGTTAGATAAAAGTGTTTTTACAATTTCTAAAAATATTGACAAATACTATATGATCATGAGTTTTAGAATGCTGAAATCTCTTAAGTTACCACTTGTTTTTTCCTAAGCAGTTGGTGAAAATAAAAAGCTTTTCAGCTAAAACTACTCATATTTTGAAAAATTCATTTCAAATGTAATTTACGAGAAGAAGTTAGACCTGAATATAAGATGAGAAAGGTAATGAAGACCCAGCTGAACATCGCTCCTAATTTCGCCATTCCTTTTCGACTACGTTGTACGAATTTGTTGAAATGTATGTTATAGAGATACAAAGGAAGATGTTTGTAGATACAAAGGAAAAGATGGTTTGTTTTTATAGGGACATTCATGCAATGCATAAATGCATATTTTGTAATAAATTAGAGCGGTTTCTTTTAAAAGCCTTAATGCATTAAACTTATGTTTAGAACTTGACCTAAATTTCTTTTGGGATTCTCACATTTAATTAATTTTCAAAATTAAATGGAATTATTATTGTTGTGTTAGAGGTTATGCTTTCATTTCTATATCCATTGTCATTATTTTTATTGAAAAAAGTTGTTATTCATATCAAAGTAACTGAAAAATTGAATTAGATTTGACTTGAATTCCATGTATTAGTATTAAATTGGTAAAATTATGCTAAATGTTATAAATTTATTTCCATTTTTGTTTCAATGCAATTTTTATTGGAAGTTATAAAATGGTCATATTCTGGGTTGGATTAGATTGAAGGACTTTTTAGATCAAACCTAATTATCCGGGTTGTATTTTTCTTCAATCCAAACAACCCTTATTAAAAAATGAACCTAACCCAACCAAATCATGAAAAATTTGGGTTGAGCGGGTTTGGGTTATTCGAATAATTTATTTAAATTTTTGTTCTAAAAAGAAGTAAAACGTTAATATGTAAAAGTTTGATTTAATTATTTTGATATATTGAATTAAGATTGACAACTCAACCTCAATTTTATAGTGAAAATTTTCTTTCCAAAGTGCTAAAAACTATTTTTAGGAATTTTTGGAGAATAAATTATAATGAGATTAAATAAATTTAAAATAAAAATAGAAAAATAAGGGAATCTATTTACACAAATTAGCAAAATTTTTAGATGGTTGTGATTGACGCTGATAGAAGTCTGTTGGATCTATTAGCGATAGAAACGATAGAAGTCTATTAGTGATAGATGCTGATAAAAGTCTATCAATGTCTATAAGTGTTTTTTTTTTGTTATTTTCTGTAAATAGTTTGACATTTTTTCTACCTGTAAAAATTTCTATAAAAATATGTATAATATAAGAGAAATTGTTGTGTATAGAAAAAAAACAAAAGTAATTACACATACAGAAAAAAAGTGGAAAATACACAACAATTACTTTTGTAATTACTTTTGTTTTTCTATTTGTGAAAAGACCCCTGTATATAATTGTATCATGAGTAAAAAAAATATATTTAAAGTTAATAATAAGTTCGGGTTGGTTTGGGTTATTTTAGGTGAACCCACTAACCAACCCAACCCATAAAATTTTCATTTATTTGAATCAAACTCAAATGAGTTGATGACCCAATCTAAACCGTATGGGTTGACTTAGGTTGATCGATTTTTTCACGTCATTAGATTTTTTTAACACTTCTATTTATGCATATTAGAGTAACTTCAAATTTTATAAACATGAGTATCCTCCGAACCAAAAGGTGAGAGATTCATATTCTTACTTCTTTGTAGGCTTAGTCACGTGCTGAAATTTTGCAAAAAATTGCACGGATGGTAAAAGAATATTTAAAATTTAAAAATGAAATATGATTATGTAAGTAAAATACAACTTTGATTTTTAAATTAATATTTATATTATTTGAGGGAGAATTTTTATCTTCCCTTTTTGCCCTTAAATATTTTTATAATTTCTATATGGTCCTCAAAATCACATTCTTTATATTCTTTAGGGAAATTATTGTGTATAGAAAAAAAACAAAACTAATTACACATATAGAAAAAAGTGCACCCATGCTTTTATATTTTTCACTTTTTTTTCTATATGTATAATTAGTTTTGTTTTTTTTTCTATTTGTGAAAAGACCCCTATTTTCTATATACCTTTTATGCCTTTTTTTTAAATTTAATTTTACATTTCCTTTTTGTCATAAATCTTTCAATAATTTCTATTTTGTCTTCATATCTTTCCATTTTTTTTACCTCTTCTACTTTTTCTTTCTTTCTTTTTCTTTATGAGGCCTCTTTATTTTATTTTTTTTTATTAATAAAGAATTAGTAAAGTAAAATTGAAAATCATACACATCCTCTACATTAATAAATATACAAATCTCTTCATAGAATAACTACATTTCTTACTTTGTTTTTCTTGCATCCTTCCACATTTTATCTCTTCAAAAAATGTGTTTCATGTCTTATTTCATCTTACTAAAGAATATTTAAAATTATAAATGACAATATTTTAGTTGATTCTATCTTCTTTATTACTTTTAAACTTTATACTAAAATACATCTCGAAATAAATGAAATGAGAAAAATATACAAATTATATATAAAAATATATTTTCTAATACTTCTCAAGTTGGAGTATAAAGATCACAAATGTCCAACTTGTGGAAAAAAATTGTTACTTTCCTAAGACCATCGTTAAGATATTTGCAACTACAAGTTGCTCATTAGTAGAAACATGAAGTGTAGCAATTGTGTCACTGTGAACAACATTATGAACATATAGTCGACCTAAATATTTTTGTGCGTTCATGAAAAATTAGATTTTGAGCAATATGAAATGTCGACTAACTGTCACAAAATAAATTTATGGCATGAGAATGATCCACCCTAAGATTTCCAAGTAATGCTTTAATTCACTTGAGTTCAGACATGATAGAAGTGATAGAGAGTGATACTCTGCCTCTGTTGACAAATGAGACATTTTTTATTCCTTCATGGTTTTTTAAGGGATATGGGAAACCACCCAGAAAAACAGATCAATCAATGAGCGAGCAACGAGTCAATGGACAATTCGCTCAATCTGAGTCATATCAACCTAATTAGGGCACCCTAGTGACATGTTATTTTTTCATTATTGGGACATATACCCAATAATGAGAACTTAAGAGTGTAGTCAAGAGAAAATAAGTTATAGTTGTATAAGCCTCTTCTAAGATATAAAAGAACTAGAAAAGGAGAGACCATATATACACACATGTGTGAGGGATGAAAGGATTAAATTTGAATTTGCTTGATGAATGAGAATTGTTTAAAATATTCTTTAATCGTGTGTTCCATATTCATAGGTCAGCTTAAGTTCAATTGTAAGACTGAGTAGTTTCTTAAGTATTATTTTTACAAGATGAAATTGACTCATTTCCTTATAAGAAAAATAAATGAGTAGTTCCACAAACCGAGCTGGGTTGAGTTGTGTCTAGCCCATATATAATTCAATCAGGTCGGGTCGGGTGGGTTTTGCTGAAAACCTGATCTGACTCGACATACTTACACCCTTTGTACTATCCATCGTTAATTGTAGGATATGAAAGGTGATTCATCCGACTTTGGACTATCCATTTTTTTCATGTCTAATCTTTTAAAATGTTCATTTCGTAATTTTACATGTTGATATTCAAATTAATGTTCGAGAATTAAATGTCCATCATTAAATGTCCCTTTTTTGCCCAAAAAATGTTGGTCATCACATTTTATTAATAATGAAAAATAGGATTTAAAACCATAAATAAACAATTAAATAAGGGGGATTTTTAAAAATAAAAAAATAAGGAAAACTATTTACACAAAATAATAAAATTTCTAGATAGTTGTGATAGATGCTGATAGAAGTCTATTAATGTCTATCAATGTTTTTTTTTTGTTATTTTTTGTAAATAGTTTGACATTTTTTTTATTTGTGAAAATTTTCATTAAATAATGACATGCAATCAAGAAAAATCATGTATATGAACACATTGAAGAAGGAAGAGCTCCCCTTACTATTAATGAGGCTGAATTTTTCAAAGAGAGGGCGACCATCACTAAGGTTGAACTTGGAAAATATTTCAAATTAATATTTGTTTAATTTTAGGAGATTTCGTTTATTTTCTTTTATAATTCTAATTTAAAATTGATCATCACTCCATTAAGATCTCAAGTATATGTCGAATATACTAGTAATATACTAGATAATGTAAATATACATCACATATACCATGGTTTATTTTTTGGTTTGTGTTTACAAATATACTTGAGAATGTAAATATACATTGCATATATTGATATATTGCACAAATTGTCTTGTACATGCACTTATCAAATATACCCTTGTTTATTTCTATAAAATTTTGAATCGATATCACATATATTATGTTGTATATATCAAATATATCTTGTTTTCTCCATCAAAGCTTCTTGCAAATTATTGCTTTCATTTATGAGGGGAATAATTTTCAAATTTATTTTTTAGAGAAACTTTCCTTACTTGTGAAGATTTTGGAAAATTCATAATTGCGAGAAAACTTCCCTTACATGCATTTTTTGGTATTAATATTATTATATAAATATATTTTTTTAAAAAAAGTTGAATGGTAAGGAGGGTTGAAAAAGTAATTGGATCGGACTTTTGTGTAAAATAACAACCTATTAGGCTATTTATGTAAAAACTATGAAAGTTTAGAAAATGGTGTAATTGGATCTATTTATTTAAGCTATATATATAAAAAGTCCATAACATATTATTGGTCATTTCTTTCTTATTTTATTAGATTTTTATTATTAAAAACATCAATTATAGAGAGCAATGTCTGACATTGCATACATGAAAACGAACGTTTTAAAAGGAAGCAAATATATCAAATCAACAATAACAATGACAAATATGTTTACTCCCGACTTGTTTACAGAATCCTCCTTTCTCACAACCAGAAATACAGTGTGTCCAACACTTCCCATCTCCCTGATCATCTACTCCAGGCTTTCAGACCCCCAACTCAGGATGGTTGTTGCAACACAATTGAGCACTTATATTCAAACTCTCTGCAACTCTACTCGTTAAATTTAGATTTAAGAAACCACACTCAAACTGCTTCAATAGATATGAGTTCTTTGAAAAATTTTATGGGTTTGGTTAAGGGTCCGTTTGGATTGACTTTCTAAGAGTTTATAAACACTTTTTTTTGCACTTATAATCACTTATTTAAACGCTTAGAAAGTCAATCCAAACGGACCCACTTGTTAGATAAAAGTGGTTTTACAATTTCTAAAAATATTAACAAGTACTATATGATCACGAGTTTTAAAATGCTTAAATCTCTTAAGTTACCACTTGTTTTTTCATAAGCAGTTGGTGAAAATAAAAAGCTTTTCAGCTAAAACTACTCTTATTTTAAAAAATTAATTTCAAACATAATCTACGAGAGGAAGTTAAACCTGAATATAAGACGAGGAAGGTAATGAAGACCCAGTTGAAAATCGCTCCTAATTTTGTCATTCTTTTCGACTGCGTTGTACAAATTTGTTGAAATGTATGTTATAGAGATACAAAGGAGGATGTTTGTAGATACAAAGGAAAGGATGGTTTGTTTTTATAGGGACATTCATGCAATGCATAAATGCATATTTTGTAATAAATTAGAACCGTTTCTTTTAAAAGCCTTAATGCATTAAACTTATGTTTAGAACCTGACCTAAATTTCTTTTGGGATTCTTACATTTAATTAATTTTCAAAATTAAATGGAATTATTATTGTTGTGTTAGAGGTTATGCTTTTCATTTCGATATCCATTTTCATTATTTTTATTGCAAATTAAAAGTTGTTATACATATCAAAGTAACTGGAAAATTGAATTAGATTTGACTTGAATTCCATGTATTATTATTAAATTGGTAATATTGTGCTAAATGTTATAATTTCATTTCCATTTCTGTTTCAATAAAATTTATAAAATGGTCATATTCATGCATAGGGGTATTCATGGATTGGGTTAGATTGGATTGAAGGATTTTTTAGACAAAACCCAATTGTTCCGAGTTGTAAGTTTCTTCAATCCAAACAACCCTTATACAAAAATGAACCCAATCCAACTCAATCCATACATATCACAGTAACTTCAAATTTTATAAACATGAGTATCCTCTAGACCAAAAGGTGAGAGATTCATATTCTTACTTCTTCGTAGCCACATGCTGAAATTTTGCAAAAAATTGCAGTAATGGTAAAAGAATATTTAAAAATTGAAAATGAAATATGATTATGTAAGTAAAAAATAACTTTGATTTTTAAATTAATATTTTATTTGAGGGGATAATTTTTAACTTTCCTTTTCGCCCTTATATATTTTCATAATTTCTATATTGTCCTCAAACTCACATCTCTTGTATTTTTTATATACCTTTTGTGCCTTTTTTTTATATTTAATTTTACATTTCCCTTTGTGATAAATCTTTCAATAATTTCTATTTTATCTTCATATCTTTCCATTTTTTTTAACTCTTCTACTTTTTTTTTCTTTCTTTTTCTTTATGGGGCCTCTTTATTTTTATTTTATTTTAATAATAAAGAATTAGTAAAGTAAAATTGAAAATCATACACATCCTTCACATTAACAAATATACAAATCTTTTTATAGAATAACTATATTTCTTACTTTGTTATTCTTACATCATTTCACATTTTATCTCTTCAAACACGTGTTTCACGTCTTATTTCATCTTACTAAAGAATATTTAAAATTATAGATGAAAATATTTTACTTGATTTTATCTTCTTTATTACTTTTAAACTTTATGTTATATTTACAATTCAAAATCAGTAAAAATTATTTTTTTCAATCGTTTATATTTCACTTTAGGAAATTATATTTAAAAAATTTTCAACTACTCCAATACATTTCATATTCATTATAAATTTAACTCAACTCTTTGAGTTTAGGCGTTCATTGACGAATAACACCTTTCAATCTTTAGAGCACAACTCTTTCAGTTTAGATATGATCTGTTAAGAGATATTAGGACAATAGATAGGACATGACAATTTATGTAGGTGGCAAAATACCTAATCGGTGCATTATATTCATTCATGTATGGACATGATATATGTATAGTAAGAAGAATTTTTGAGTTTCAGCGGGAGATGTTAGGATAATGGAAATTGTTCTTCAAATTTTCACTTTACAAAATATTTTTATATATATGTAAAAGTTGAACTTTTAAGTTGAATAAGAAAAGTATATGCCAACGAGACACCACTATTTAGGTTTAAGTTGTGTTACACATTGAACCAATGCATTCCTTACCAATTTTAGATTATTATCTTTTATATTTACTATTTAGAAAGAATTTCATTGAATCATATATTTACGAAGCAAACCTTATAATTACTGATGAAGTACAGAGTAGTAGAAGCTATTTTAATATACTCAAAAGTAGCTAATAATAGTGTGCTTAGAATATATTTTCAAGTGTTTACTTTAAAAGATAAGTTATTTTGAAAAAAAATCGGAGTGTTTGGCAGTCATTCAAAATAGATTTTAAAGTGTATTTTAAACTTTTTTTTTTTTTTATCAAAACAGTTTAAATAAAAATAAATTTTTGAAAAAACACATTTTTTCAAGTCAATTCAAACGGGTCGTAAAAAATATTGAAAAAAACATGAAAAAGAGAGCTCCTTTGTGTTGACTTATATATGGATATCAAAAAGTTGCCCTATAAATACATTTGAAATATAGATATACATTCATTGGAAGTATCGAAAAGGCTTTTTAATATAGACTATTTATCAATACTTGTTGAATTCTTTGAAAAAGATATATATTTTCTTAATGTTCAAAGATTTTAATTTTTTGAAGAACATTAAAACCTTCGAAAATATATTATCTTATCAAATGTATTTTTAAAAGTATTGAAAAATATCTTTTTGCACGAGATTTTCGAAAAAAATGTGTTTCGTAGAGTTGAATTAGTGTTTATGTAGATTTGATGCGGATATAGTTTGATCTCTAGTACTTATTCTCTAGTTCTCTCAGTTGAATGCATACGCTTGGTATTAATATTATTATATATTTTTTTAAAAAAAATTGAATGGTAAGGAGAGTTGAAAAAGTTTAGAAAATGTTGTAATTGGGTCTATTTATTTAGGCTATATGTATAGAAAGCCAATAACATATTATTGGTCATTTCTTTCTTATTTTATTATTTTATTGATTTTTATTATTAAAAGCACAATGTGTTTCATTGCATACATGAAAACAAACGTCTTAAAAGGAAGCAAATAGATCAAATCAACAATAACAATGACAAACATGTTTACTCCCGACTTGTTTACAGAATCCTCCTTTTTCACAACCAGAAATACAGTGTGTCCAACACTTCCCATCTCCCTGATCATCTACTCCAGGCTTGCAGGCGCCCAACTCAGGATGGTTGTTGCAACACAATTGAGCACTTGTATTCAAACTCCCTGTAACTCTACTCGTTAATTTTAGATTTAAAAAACCACACTCAAACTGCTTCGATAGATATGAGTTGTTTGAAAAATTTTCTGGGTTTGGTTAAGAGCCTGTTTGGATTGACTTTTTAAGAGTTTATAAACAATTTTTTTTTGCACTTATAAACACCTATTTAAACGCTTAGAAAGTCAATCCAAACGGACCCACTTGTTAAATAAAAGTATTTTGATAATTTCTAAAAATATTAACAAATACTATATGATCATGAGTTTTAGAATGCTGAAATCTCTTAAGTTACCACTTGTTTTTTCATAAGTTGTTGGTGAAAATAATAAAAAGATTTTAAGCTAAAACTACTCTTATTTTAAAAAATTCATTTGAAACGTAATCTACGAGAGGAAGTTAGACCTGAATATAAGACGAGGAAGGTAATGAAGACCCAGCTGAAAATTGCTCCTAATTTCGCCATTTCTTTTTTACTGCGTTGTACAAATTTGTTGAAATGTTTGTTATAGAGATATAAAGGAAGATGTTTGTAGAATCAAAGGAAAAGATGGTTTGTTTTTATAGGGACATTCATGCAATGCATAAATGCATATTTTGTAATAAATTAGAACAGTTTTTTTTAAAAGCCTTAATGCATTAAACCTATGTTTAGAACTTGACCTAGATTTCTTTTGGGATTCTCATATTTAATTAATTTTCAAAATTAAATGGAATTATTATTGTTGTGTTAGAGGTTATGCTTTCATTTCCATATCCATTTTCATTATTTTTATTGCAAATTAAAAGTTGTTATACATATCAAAGTAACTGAAAAATTGAATTAGATTTGACTTGAATTCCATGTATTATTATTAAATTGGTAATGTTGTGTTATATGTTATAATTTCATTTCCATTTCTGTTTCAATGCAATTTTTATTGGAAGTTATAAAAAGGTCATATTGATGCATAGGGCTATTCATGGATTGGGTTAGATTGGATTGAAGAACTTTTTAGACAAAACCCAATTGTTCGGGTTGTAAGTTTCTTCAATCCAAACAACCCTTATTAAAAAATGAACTCAACCCAACTCAGTTGGGTTGGGTTGATTTGGGTTATTCGGGTCATTTATTTAAATTTTTGTTCTAAAAAGAAGTAAAATGTTAATATGTAAAAGTTTGATTTAATTATTTTGATATACTGAATTAAGATTGACAACTCAATCTCAATTTTATAATGAAAAATTTCTTTCCAAAGTGCTAAAAAACTATTTTTAAGAATTGTTGGAGAATAAATCATCTAAAAAAAATAATGAGATTAAATAAATTTAAAATAAAAATAGAGAAATAAGGGAAACTATTAACACAAATTAGCAAAATTTTTAGATGGTTGTGATAGACGCTGATAGAAGTCTATCAGGTCTATTAGTGATAGAAACGATAGAAGTCTTATCACTGATAAATGCTGATAGAAGTCTATCAATGTCTATAAGTGTTTTTTTTTGTTATTTTCTGTAAATAGTTTGACATTTTTTCTATAAGTGAAAATTTTTCATAAAAATATGTATATATAATTGTATCATGAGTAAATTTTTTTTTTAAGTTAATAATAAGTTCGGGTTGGTTTGGGTTATTTTAAGTGAATCCATTAACCAACTCAACCCATAGAATTTTCATTTATTTGAATCAAACCCAAATGAGTTGATTACCCAATCCAAACGGCATGGGTTTGGTTGATCGTTTTTTTGGGTCATCATCTTTTTTGAACACTCCTATTCATGCACATCAGAGTAACTTCAAATTTTATAAACATGAGTATCCTCTCGACCAAAAGGTGTGAGATTCAGATTCTTACTTCTTCGTAGGCTTAGCCACGTGCTGAAATTTTGCAAAAAAATTGCACAAATGGTAAAAAAATATTTAAAAATTGAAAATGAAATATGATTATGTAAGTAAAATACAACTTTGATTTTTAAATTAATATTTATATTATTTGACGCAGAATTTTAATTTCCCTTTTTGTCCTTAAATATTTTCATAATTTCTATATTGTCTTAAAAATCATATCCCTTATATTTTTTATATGCCTTTTATGCCTTTTTTTTATTTAATTTTACATTTTCTTTTGTCATAAATCTTTCAATAATTTCTATTTTGTCTTCGTATCTTTCCATATATTTTTTTTTTATCTCTTCTACTTTTTTTTCTTTTTCTTTATGGGGCCTCTTTATTTTTATTTTTATTTTTTTTATTAATAAAGAATTAGTAAAGTAAAATTCAAAATCATACACATCCTTCACATTAACAAATATACAAATCTTTTTATCGAATAACTATATTTTTTACTTTGTTATTCTTACATCATTTGCATTTTATCTCTTCAAAAATGTGTTTCATGTCTTATTTCATCTTATTAAAGGATATTTAAAATTATAAATGAAAATATTTTACTTGATTTTATCTTCTTTATTACCTTTAAACTTTTTGTTATATTTACAATTCAAAATCAGTAAAAATAGTTTTTTTCAATCGTTTATATTTCACTTGAGGAAATTATGTTTAAAAAATTTTCAACTACTCCAATACATTTCATATTCATTATAAATTTAATACAACTCTTTGAGTTTAGGCGTTCATTGACGGATATCTTCCAGTTTAGATATGATTCGTTGAGAGATGTCAGGATAATAGACAGGACACAACAATTTATGTAGGTGGCAAAACACCGAATGGGTGCATTATATTCATTCATGTATGGACATGATATATGTATAGTAAGAAGAATTTTTGAGTTTCAATGAGAGATGTTAGGATAATGGAAGTCTCTTCAAATTTTCACTTTACAAAATATTTTTATATATATGTAAAAGTTGAACTTTTAAGTTGAATAAGAAAAATATATGCCAACGAGACACCACTATTTAGGTGTAAGTTGTGTTACACATTGAACCAATGCATTTCTTACCAATTTTAGATTATTATCTTTTATATTTACTATTTTGAAAGAATTTCATTGAATCATATATTTACGAAGCAAACCTTATAATTACTCATAAAGTACATAGTAGTAGAAGCTATTTCAATATACTCAAAAGTAGCTAATAATGGTGTGCTTGGAATATATTTTCAAGTGTTTAATTTAAAAGATAAATTATTTTGAAAAAAATCGGAGTGTTTGGCAGTCATTCAAAATAGATTTTAAAATGTATTTTAAACATTTTTTTTATCAAAAGAGTTTAAATAAAAATGAGTTTTTTGAAAAACACTTTTTTCTTAAATCAATTCAAATGGGTCGTAAAAAATGTTGAAAAAAATCAGAAAAAAGAGAGCTCGTTTGTGTTGACTTATATATCGATATCAAAAAGTTGCCCTATAAATACATTTGAAATATAAATATACATTCATCGGAAGTATTGAAAAGGCTTTTTAATATAGACTATTTATCGATAGTTATTGAATTCTTTGAAAAAGATATATATTTTCTTATTGTTCAAAGATTTTAATGTTTTGAAGAACATTAAAACCTTCGAAAATATATTATCTTATCAAATGTATTTTTAAAAGTATTGAAAAATATTTGTTCGCACGAGATTTCCAAAAAAACGGGTTTCGTAGAGTTGAACTTTTGGTTATGTAGATGTATGTAAGCGAAGCGCGGATGTTCTTGAAGTTGAAGTTTGGAGGAATGTATGTATTCCAAGGAACTTGAGTAATTCAACTCCAGGGTTGTACGAAGAATTCTCTCTAGGCTCTCTGGAGTGCAGAATTTCTCAACCTTGCAAATGGAGGGAAACTCTATTCTGGACTTTGTGAGCTTGAGCTTGGCTTGTCCATAGACCTGACCCTTGGACCCAACTAAATGGATTTTGTCAAATTAAGTCTATTTTTTTACTCAATTGAATTTTAGCCCAAATATTAATAATTAATTGAACAAATGAAAACATGTGGCACCATTGGGATTTGCCAATTTACGTGTTATATTTCAATTTCGGACATGTAACTTTTAATTAGTACCAAATTTAATTATTTTTAATTTTGCCATTAATTTGAGAAATTACATGGCAATTTGTGATTGTTCAGATTCCTCATTCAACCATATCAATCTTTTCAAGGTTATTATCCTTCATCAAAAGATCTGCTACATACGCCTTTGCTTACTTTTCTTTGCTGATGCCTATAGCTTTCCCCTGCCTTTGCAGGGTGGTATCGCTCTCTAAATGCTGAGTCTACCGTTGCTGAAACTACTTGTTCAGTCAAATGTATATAACAAATCATAACATAGTGTTATAATTATCATTATTTTATTACTGCTTCTCGCAGAAAAGTCTATAGATTATCAACATTTTGCAAATGAACCCATAAAAAAAGGTAATTAGATCAAATGAAAATAAATTTAAATTCCATCGGAGTGTTTAGTCCTGAAGTGGCAATATTGCCCTCCTACACAAAGGGCAAAAATGACTATTGTCCAACCACTTCAAAATACATGATTCATGATACACATGTCCACTGGGGATCTTTACCACCTTCTCCTCATTACAACAAAATCTCTCCAAACAAATACAACAATCTCCCAAGTCTTCTCCAATCTCCTCCAACTTCTCCATCCTCACCATGTTGCTCGTCGGCTGCTGCGTTGGGATCGATAATGGTTCCATCCAGGTGTATTTGACATAGTCGACAACGGCAACAATGTGGAAACTCTCATTTGGATTTTTGTCGGTGGCTTCGTTGACGAGGAGGGCGATTTCCCCAGCAATGATTTCGGAAACGTCGGAGTCGATGTTGCAAGAGGAAAGCAATTGGGCGATGTAGATGGGGAAGGAAATTGATTCATGGTCATAGAGAAGATAGAAAGGGAGAGGAAAAACAACATTATTATTGCCGAGTGGAAATGGTGCAGTTTGATGGATGATTTGAGAAGGAAATTCAAACATGAGACAATGGATAAAACGTCTTCGAATTTCTAAGATTTGATGATAACGTTCATCGTCGAAATGTCCATCATCGTAAACACAATACATGATTTGATGTGAATTAGAAAAAGCCATGAGGAATTATTGTTGAAATTTTTGGGAGGGAGCATTATTGTTCATTTATAAGCCATAAGGGCAAAACCCAATTTGATTTAGGAAAATATAATATCATTCAGAAAAGGATTAGGAAATTAGGATGAAATTATGTATTTATCCTCAAATATTTGAAGTTTATTTTTCGAATAACTCAATTTTATTTTTCATTTTTATCTCATAGACACTAACCATTATATATTTACTCTCCAAAAGGATTTGGATTTAATTATAATGCGGAGTTTCTCAAGAAAATTTCAACATTTTTTTTTCTATAATTATTTTTAAAGTTAGGCGAGATATAATTTACAAGTGAGAAATTAATTTTTTTTCCACAAAATAATAAAATAATTTAAAAATAATATCATTTATGAATTAGAAAATTTTGAAAAAAATAATAGGATAATATAAAAATAATATCATTTAGGAATGGATTGGAAAATTTTGATGAAATGGCGTATTCATCCTCATACGTGTTTGGAGTTTATTTTAATAGAAAATTAAGTTTAGTTACTATGATTTATAATTAGAATTTAGTCTCTATAATTTGATAAAAACATTTATAAATAATCTCTACGGTAGGTAGTATAAACTATTTATGAAAATTTTATCAAACCATAAGGACTATTTATAATGTTTTATTAAATCATAAGACTAAATTCTAACTTTTTCAAGATATAGGGACCAAATTTATATTTTAACATTTCTTTATTTTTCGAATGACTCACGCTCTTCTTCTTCTTCTTCTTCTTTTTTTTTTTTTTTTTGCATTTTTTATCCTCATACGTTTTTTAAATTTATTTTTGTTTAAGTTACAAATTTGGTTTTTATGGTTTAGAAGAAGTTAGAATTTAGTTTCTATAGTTTGATAAAACATTCATAAATAGTCCCTACGATAGAAATTGTAACAATTGTATAAGTTTGAGGTAGTAGTGTGCAAAGGAGGGACCGAAAACTAATTTGACGTCCTAAAAGTGACATTGACTGACCGATGCACACCCCTAGTTTAAGGTTTCAATTTTTATCATTTGGGAGTCTAATTTCTACAACTATTGCAGTTTAATGGTCCAATTTCAATACTTTGTATAGTTTGAGGACTCAAATTTTACAATTAAAAGTTTGAAGGTTATAATTGCAACTACCACACTATTACTTCAATAGACTCTTTGAATTCTAAATTTGGTTTTGCAGATCGTTTTTATCTTAAAAAAAGTGACGAATTAAACTACGAGATTATTGGTAGCGGCTCTAAACTCTCTCACCTCCAAAGAGATCCTTAAAAAAAGATGACATATGCTCCACATCGATGTCAGACAAGCGACCGACATCGAAGAAGGTGTTATTAAAGGTGTTCAATGTCGGTCACCATTAAAGAGCAACATCGAGAGGAAGCTAAAATTATAATAGCACAACAAATTTGTTCTCCTCTTGACGAATGGGACAAAAATGCAAGGTATTAACATTATCCTTCCCACAAAAGTAACATCCTCGATAAGAAATATCTTTTTGGTCCCTAGGTTTTGAGTCTAATTTATATTTGGTCCTCAGGTTTCAAAATGTTACACAATTAGTCCTTAAGTTTTGAGTTTGGTTTCAATTTAGTCCCTAAATTTCAAAATGTTACAATTGTACCCTTGACATTTAATCTTTGCTTTAATTTGATCCCTAGGTTTCAAGATTTATACTTTTAACCTTGATTTTTTTACTAAATACCTATTTTTTGTCTTTAGTAATAATGTAGGTTAATAAATTTAAAATAATTAAAATAATTATAATTAAGTAAGTTTCACTATTTTTCATCACTTTTAAAATTAAATTTAAAATTTCACTTCATAGTTATTGTTCGCACGAGGTTTCCTGAGAAACGTGTTTCGTGGAGTTGAACTTGTGTTTATATAAGTTTGATGCGGATGTAGTTCGATCTCTAGTACTTGATCCTCTGATTCTCTCTCAACTGTACGTGTACGCTTGATGTATGGAAGCGAAGCGCGTGGATGCACGTGAAGTTGAAGTCTTGGATGGATATATGCACGCGTACGCTTGATGTATGGAAGCGGAGCGCGTGGATGCAGGTGAAGTTGAAGTCTTAGATGGATGTATGCACGCGTACGCTTGATGTATGGAAACGGAGCGCGTGGATGCACGTGGAGTTGGAGACTTGGATGGATGGATGTATGTATTCCAAGGAGCTTCAGTCTTCAAGTGTGTGGTTCAGCTTCAGGAGTTAGAGAGTCTTTTGATTGTAGGGAGAATTCTCTCTAGGCTCTCTGAGTGTAAAATTTCTGAACCCGGTGAATGAAGAGAACTTCTCTATTTATAGAGTTCTCAGGTGGGCTTTATAGGCTTGGGCTTGACTAGTCCATGGGCCTGGCCCATTGGGCCCAACTAATTGGATTTGGGCCTTTGGGTCATTTGGGCCAAATTAAGGCTACTTTTGAACTTAATTAAATTTTAGCCCAAACATTAATAATTAATTGAACCAAAAATAATTAATTTGATCTAACGATGAGGACGGAAACACATGACACCATCAAGATTGCCAATTTTCGTCTTCAATTTCAATTTAGGACACATGTAACATTTAATTAGTCCCAAAGTTAATTATTTTATAATTTCGCCGTAAATAACGTGACAATTTGTGATTGGTCCAAAATTTCTCCTTCAACAGTTATGTTTAATTAATTAATAAACATTGATGTCAATAATTGAAAGTGAATATTTAATGAAAAATTGAGGTTAAAATGTAAAATCTTGAAACTTAGGAACTAAATTGAAACAAAATTTAAATTTTAAGGGTAAAATTGTACCATTTTAAAACTTAGATACTAAACTGAAACCAAACTTAAAGCATAAAGACTAAATGTGTAACATATCGAAATATAGGGATGAAATATAAACTTCTCAAAATCTATGGATTCAAAAGATATTTCCTGATATTATAAATTATTGATATTACAAAATAATAAGGAAAGTTATTTTAAATAGGAAAATATCAAACTATTTATAGACAATGAAATTTTTATATATTTGTAAATAGTTTTACTCATTTTTCTATATTGAAAACAACCTAAATAATAATTATACAACATTTTAAAATAAAGAAAATTTTTTATAGATAGAAAAAATGTCAAACTATTTACAGAAAATAACAAAAAAAAATACCGATAGACATTGATAGACTTCTATCAATATCTATCAATGACAGATCTGATAGACTACTTCTATCATTTCCATAACTGATAGAACTCTATTATTTCTATCAATGATAGGCCAGATAGACTTCTATTAGCGTTTATCATAACTATCTAAAACTTTTATAAATATAATATCATATATTTTGAACTATAGTATAAACTATGGGAAAATTACCTTTTTAGTCCCTAAGTTTTAAACAATACGTGGGTTTGGTCCCTGAGTTTTAAAAATGTACCTTTTTAGTCCTCAAGTTTATAAGAATAGGTCTATTTGGTCCCTAAGTTTTCAAAGTGTACCTTTTTAGTCCCTGAATTTTTAGAAATAAATTTAAAAAGTCCTTGAAGTATTTTTTTTCTTTGATTTTTTTAAAAAATAATTATATGATATTTAAATTAGAAAAAAAATAGTTTTAGAGAGGAGAATAATTTTTCCTATGAACTATTTATATTGTTACCTTAAATCCCAAAAAAACATGAAGAATCCAAAAAGTTAAAATTAGAAAAGTATGTTGCACCAGCCGGGAATCGAACCCGGGTCTGTACCGTGGCAGGGAACTATTCTACCACTAGACCACTGGTGCTTCATACTTTCAAATTCACATTTAGTTTATTTCAAATGTAATGCCTCTATGTTCTCTCCTTTTCATGTGCTTCAAGCTCTATTTTATGATTTTATATTACACTTTTATTTAAAATACTATTTATAATAAAGGTATTTATAGTATATTAATCGATTGAATTGTGTTTAAATTGACTTTTTGATGTTTTGACAATATATAGAGGTTGAGGAAATCAAATTTCTAACCTTAAGGTCAATATAATACAAGTTTTATGTCATTTGAGTTTTGCTCATTTTGACATACTTTAGTTGACAGATCAATTTCTACCCTTAAATTTATCGTAAACGATTCTCATTCTAAACCTTTAACTTCAGCAAATTTAACTTAGATGGATAAGTGTTGTAATTTTTAACTATTAGTAAATGTTCACTAATTCATATTGTTACCATATATGTATTGTTTTGTGTTGTATTTAGTTATTTCCTTACATGGTCTTAAACAAGTTCTATGAGTTTGGTTTGCCACATTTAGTTCCACTATAAATCAATTTGGATTTACGTCCTGTCCACATGATACAAAACTATTTACTTGTCAGACTCCACAAGGTATTGTTATTCTCTTTCTCTATGTTGGTGACATGATTATTACTGGTGATGATCCTCAGGTCATATCTGATTATCTGGCTCGATCTGGTATTACTAATTTTGTCACATCATCAACATCACTAGTTCTGAATGTTCGTTTGACTCCTTTTGATGATATTCTACTCTATGATGTCACTTTGTGTTGGCAACTTGTTGGCAGTCTTATTTATTTGACTGTGAGTCATCCAGATATTGCCTATGTCATTCATATTGTTAGTTAGTTCATGACTACTTATCGAACTATAGACTTTGATGTTGTGTTTCGCATTCTTCGCTATATCAAGGGCACTCTTCGTCATGGACTTCATTTTTCTTTTTAGTCATCTTTGGTGTTATTTGACTACTCTAATGCTAACTGGGTTGGTGATTCTATCATTTCTTGGAAAAGTAAGAAACAATCTATTATTTTTTGTTCGAGTACAGAATTTGAATATCGTGCACTTGCTGATGCTACTTCTGAGTTACTATGGCTTCGTTGGCCTCTTGCCGATATGAGTGTTCTTCAACAATCTACTGCTTCACTGTGACAATCGTAATGCTATCTAGATTGTTCACAATGATGTACTCCATGAACACATCAAGTACATTAAAAATGACCGTCACTTGGTTCATCATCATCTCTTCCTCAGCAACACTCTCTTCTTACGATCCATCTCCACTACTTAACAACCTGCTGATATATATATATATATATATATCTTCACAAAGGCCCTGTCACCCAAACGCTTCACTAAGTTACTTCACTTCACAAACTCAAGTTGATTTATACTTTATCACCTTGAATTTGAGGAAGGGTATTATCACATATGTATTATTTGTATTATAAATTAGCAAAATTTTAGGCTAATTTAGTTATTTCCTTATTTGGTTTGTTCTTTATATACTTATATCTGTGTAATAATCATTGTAATTTATTACAGCAAATATCAATAAAATAACACATACACTAATTTTTTTTTAAAGGAAAAAGCAATGTAAAACCTCCGTGTATTCACCAATTTAAATAAAATCAAACTTGGCACAAAATTAAGTTGTGAATTTTATACCATACATATGAAAATACTTTTTTAGAAACTTATTGGGGTTTTAGTTCGTTAAAAATGGAACACTTTATTTAGAAAAATTACTATAAACAGAAAAAATATCAAACTATTTACGAATATAGAAAAACTTTCAATCAGCGGTAGACCACAATAGAATTCTATCGCATTCGATCGTTTGAGCGATCAAATTCTATCACTATCAATCGCTCGAGGAATATAATTCTATCGCATTCTATCGCTAATAGACAATAAAAAAAAATTCTGTATTTGTAAATAGTTTGACTAATTTTTTTTTATATTTTAAAATAACCCTTAATTTTATATAATGATTTAAGTATTTAATAATTTGCTCTTTATCCATTCTTAATCTTATCTGTTAGATTGATTCTTTTTTCTTTTTTTTTTTTGTTTATTCTTGACATCATAAATTAAATAGACGATACAGAAATAAATTGCAAGATTTTATGGCTATAATTGGTAATAAGGAATGTTAATAAACTTTTTTTAATACTTTTCTTTATGTAAATTACTAAAATTTATGTCATCAAGATCTCATTTGTATGCAGTTTCTTCTTTATTTATTTTTTATTTTTTTATTTTTTTTTGAAAAATTGCAATAGGTAGCAATTTGAATACGCTATTTTATAGGTATGTCACTCATATTTGATATTTTGCAAATATTGGTGAAAGAGACGGTGGGTGTGGCGGAATGGGCGGAGGGGTCTGCTATTGTTGCGAAGAAGAGTTCGGTCTTTTTTTTCTTTCTTAAATCGAAGTTTATTATTATAAAGTATATCAATTCAATCAAGTGCATCATTTAAAAAACAGTTCGGTCTTTTAAACATATACTTAACTATTTTGAGTGTTTGAGATTTGCTTGTGATAGTGTCAAAAGTGATTACATACAAATTTTAACCGTTTTGAGTGTCTGGTAAGTTTAAGTATCGATAAATTTGTTAGAATCACTTTTTTAATTACGATTTCATTCAAACTTTTTTAAAATTTATTCCTTACTAGCTTTTAAAATTAGATTTTGGTACAACCAGTAGTTACTTCTTAACCAAATTTCAATGTTCAAATTTATTCATTATAAATTAAATTGATTTTGTATATTTAATAAATTTCTCACAAAATTAATTTTGGTATCCTAAATTTTCAATTTGGTTAGCTCAATGCAATCAAATCTTTCTTTAAATAATACATACTTATTCATAAAAGAAAATGCACATATATCTCTTATAGTTAACAAATAATCTTGTACTTAGAAATAATAATATAAAGCTGACAAAATATAAATTAAAGTTGAAAACATGAAAATTATAAATTATCAACAAAAAAATATATTACACAGTGAATCTATTTAGTCATCGATATCACAACAGTTTAGCAATTATTTACCAAATACTATAACCTACTTTTTCAAGTTATAAGTTGAAATTTACTTAACATTAATTTACTTCATTTGACAGCTGATTTATCTAAAAGCACAATTTGCCAGAAATTATCTAAAACGATAACAACTTCAAACTAAGCTAAGTCTGGTAGATTAATAAATAATTTATTTGGAAGCGAAACCCTAAACAAGGCCAAAACCGCCTACTTTGGTTCATATAATTAAATTACACTAATTTAATGTTTAAACTAATTTTTCTTACCGCTACTAATATTTTTCTAATCTAAAATTAATTAACCAAACACGGTAACTAATTTTTCAATCTATTGCTCTTTAATGATAATTAATCCAAAGTCATATATTGATGACATTAAAACGCAGCCATAAAAGTCTAAAAATCCAAAATTCTCATTTTTTTTCTGTTAAAACTGATGTCGCTTTTTAGTGACTGTTAATTTTAGTCATAAATTAGTGACACGAAAAAATTATTGTAATAGTCGAAAAATTCAAAATTTTTCCTTTTTTCAGCCAAAATCTTACCTTTAATAACTGTTATGCACACTCATAAATTCGTGACACGAAAGAATTGTCTTCCCGCAAAAATACGTGAATTTGACTTCGATGATTATTTTTTTCTCTCTTCTCTCTGGATTTGCATTTCTTCCTTACGTCGACAAAAGCCCAATTTGTTATAGGATTTATACTTTTGTTCATAATAAAATGTCTAGGGGTAATGAATATATTCAAAACTAATGTAAGCATATAATATCCCCAACTTATATCCAATTAAAGTTTCACAATATGGAGTCATTTATTAACATGCTATAGTAGTCACATATGATACATCCCCCAACACAAATTTGGATTAGAATATTACCATAAAGGTGGTTTCGAAATCTTGAACTTACCCAAAATGTTAATAGGTAAGGTGCCGTTTGATAATTATTTTTCGTTTTTTCTTTTCTGTTTTTGAAAATTTTGTGTTTGTTTTCTTTCAATTTTCTAATTATGTTTCTATTTTTTTAAGGAAATATTTTAATTTTTAGCCAGAATTTTAAAAAAATAAAAAAAATAAAAAACCAGGTTTTGGAAAGTTATTTTTGTAGTTTTCAAAACTTAGTTTATTTTTTTAAAAATATTGTTAGAAATTAAATGGAAAAGTAAATATAATGTACTTACACGACTACATTTAATTTTCAAAAACTAAATGGTAATTTATTTAATTTTCTTTTGCAATAATTAATATTGATTTAATTTATTTATATGAGTTTCATGTTAATTTTTGAGCTCTTGAATGAGTGATTTTTTAAAGTTCAAATAAAATGTGAAAATTCAAACTAATTATGATGTTTTAGAGAAAGGCATTACTAACACTAAGCTATATTTTATTCTAAAAAAAAATATAATAAAATATCAGATATATTTAATAGCAAATGAAAATGAAAATCGTTAACATAAACATGATTCAACTGACATGAACTTATAGTCTCAACTCAAGATCAACTGACATGAACTTAGTCTCAACTCAAGATCAGAGATTCGATATTCCACCTACATATTTAAAAAATAAAATGAAAATAATAAAAATTAAAAATATCATAAACCTACCATTTATATTTCATAAATACAATGCACATGAGAATTGTTAGACTTCAAATCTTCACTTCCACCCTCTTAATTTTACAAAATTATAATTTATCCAAATTCAAATCTTTTTCTTCTTTTACCAACAACATTTTTATTTATTTTTTATGAGAAATTGATCAACAACTTCAAGAAAATAGTTCAACCCACCATCTTAATTGAAGGATTAATAAATTATTATCACCAAATTTTATTTGAATAAAAAGGAAAAAAAAAATCTCTCTCAAACCCCACCAAGAAAGTGGGGATTGTTGAATCCCAATAATTAAATTTATTTTCAACCATTCAAACACATGGCATATATTGAGGATTAATAGGAAGTTCTTATCCTTCCAAAAAAAAAAAAAAAAAGTCATAGTGAGAAATGTTTGGAAAAATAAGGGAAATTTTCAAAGAATCCATCATTTAACATTCCAATTGATCATGAATAATAGTAGATAAACACAACAATATTTCAAGGGACAATAATAATAATAAATAATATAAAGAGGAGGGTTTTGGAATATTATATAAAGAAAGGGATGTTGGGTTGGTTTCATTGAGATATGGTGAAGATGAAGATGGTGATGGTGAGAGTATTTAGAGAAGGTTATTTTTGGAAGAATTGGTTGATATGTGGAGTGGTGGGTTTGTTTGTGATTTTCGGTTCAATGGTTTGGTTAGCAAATTCTTCTTCTCATTCTCCTATGAGGATTCTTGTCGATACAGATGTTGATACCGACGATATCTTCGCTCTATTCTACCTTCTCAAGCAACCTTCTTCTCTCTTTCATCTCCAGGTAAAACTTATGTTATTGATAAAATATATGTACAATCGTATTCGTGTGCTCGAATTCAAGAGATCAAAGAGATGTAAAAACTCTCAATGTCGAACTCGATAATTTCTTGTAAATTATTTTAATTAAAATGCATACATCTTGATCAGATCACGATAAATAAGAAAATTATAGTGGTTTTTTTTTTCATGTATATTGATAAATATTTTGAACGCATATTTAATTAAGATAGTTTTTATTTTCTAAAGGGATTCAAAATTTAGTGAATGGATGGTGAAAATTTTAGATGACCACTTGAAGATAGTTTTATGTAAGTTTATTAAGAATTAAAATCTAATATTTGAAAGGTTAGGTAGTAAAGGAATATTTAAAAATTTTAGTGCACAAAAATCTCCCAACAATAATAGAAGTTCAACTATGATAAAATACATATATATATATATATATATATATATATATATATATATATATATATATATTTATTGTATGTGGTTGAAGAAGAAGCTAGAAAGAGAAGTGATTGATTGAGGATGGAAAAAATAACAAAATTAGAGAATTTTTATATTGCTTTCCTTTTTGTTGAACACCAAGCAAACCTTATTTTTATTCCCAAAAAAAGAAAGAAAAAAAAACAATTCCTCATTTATTGGAGACACTATTCCATTTGAAATAAAATTTCCAAGATAATGATTCAAAAGGTTAAAATTCAATTAAAGTTTTACTAAACTAATCTTTTCAAATTACTGTAAACAGAAAAAATATCAAACTATTTATAAATATAGAAAATTTTTACTGTTTATCAGCGATAGATCGCGATCACTGATAGACAGTAAATTTTTTCTATATTTATAAATAGTTTGGCTCATTTTTCTATATTTGAAAACAACCCAAAAAATTAGGTCAAATTACTATTGGTTTTAATTATTTCGTGCCTTCATTATTTATTATTAAAAGTTTAATGATCTATTACAAATTAGTAACATGAGTATATAGTTCAACCGACATAAAACATACAATTTTGACTTGGAGGTAAGAGATTTAAATTCCTTCTCCCCATATCGTTGTACTAAAAAATTGATTTAGTAGACATTTTAAATGTCCGATTGTCTATTACAAAAAATTGAAAGTTCGAAGATATATTAGATACTTTCTAAAGTTTATCGATTTTTTTTTTTTTATGCAAACATGAAAATTTAAGAGTATACTTATAACTAGCCAACAATAGAATAAGAATTATTATTATTTTCTTAATAGGAAAAAATAGTCTATCTCCTTGCAATATACAATCTTTATTTTGCTAATCTTTTAATAGAAAAATAAGCAAGGTCTAATCTATTTAATAAATGTTCTCCAAAATATTATGTATTCATGGGAGGATTAAGGACTTGTATGGAAACTTGTATTCACATTGGAGTTGTTATATATATATATATAGTTCAACGAATAGAAAATTTAAACCTCTAACTTCTTTAATTGATGGTACATATTTTATGTCAATTGAGTTATGCTCGGGTTGACGATTGAAGATGCTATTAACCACTCCTAATTTTAAATTTAACATTTATAGTCATATTAAACACAAAGTTCAATTTTGTAATAGATCAGTTAAATATATCAAAGACTTATTAAGTGCAAAATTGAGAGTCTAGAAATTTATTGGATACCTTTAAAAACTCGAAGACTTTAAACACAAACATAAAAGTTTAAGCAAGGTATTAAATTTCATAAACATGTTGACATTTCTATTAATACTTTTTCACATTTTTGTGAGTTTGACATCAACATAAGGGGTGAACCAACTTTTCTATTATATCGTAAAAAAAATTCATGAAACGTAAAAATATAAGCAACAAAATGTCTCTGATGTAAGTATAATATAAACAATAAATAATGCTAATTTGTTTAAACAACGTGCAATATTTATTTATTAATATAAATGTTTTATTTGAATTTTATTTTTTATAATCTTTTAAAGAAAAAAAAAATATTTTTTGGTCCCTAAGTTTTGAGTTTAGTTTTTATTCGGACCATAGGTTTCAAAATATTGCATATTTAGTCCTTAAATTTTGAGTTTGTTTTCAATTTAGTGCCTTAATTTCAAAATGTTACAATTTCACCCTTGAAATTCAAGTTTTGTTTCAATTCAATTTCTAAGTTTCATGATTTACACTTTTAATCTTAATTTTTCACTAAATACTCATTTTAGTGTTAATGTCTACTAATTAATGCAAAAGAATCTAAAAAAAAAACTATAATTATTTAAGTTCCATTATTTTCTCATCATTATTAAAATTAATTTTAAAATTTCAACTTTATAGTTATTATCAATTGATTAATAGACATCAATGTTAAAGATTGAAACGAGTACTTAGTAAAAAAAATCAAGGTTATGACCTCAAACTTCAAGAGTAAAATTATAACATTTTGAAACTTAGGAACTAAATTGAAATCAATCATAAAACTGAATAATTAAAAGTGTAACATTTTAAAACTTACGAACAAAAAATGTAGTGTTTTTCCTTTTTAAAAATATCTATCCACATAAACATTCCGGTAAGATTGAGTAATAGAAAATCATAATTATCTATAGTATATTAAAAGGGGATACGAGAGAAATTTTTTTAACTCCCCTCTTTGCCCTTAACTTTTTCAATAATGACTATTTTGTCCTTACTCTCACACCCCTCTATGATCTTGCTCTTATATGTTACCTTTTATACTTTTTTTTTTTCATTTAATTTTACATTCCTCTTTTGCTATTAAATCTTTTAACAATTCTTATTTTGTCCTCCTATCCATTCACTTTTTTTTATCTCTATTTTTTTTTTTATTCGGATCCCTTTGATTTTTTTTATTTTTTAATTTTATTAATCAAAACCAAAAAATAATAATTGTCAAGTCTATAAGATTCCAAATGTTTTAGAAGGTATGACATGGTTTTTTTAAAAAAAAATCTCAAGTGTATATATTGTTATAAAGTTAATGATAATTTATTTTTACTATAACCTAAAATTATAAATATTTTTATTTACAAAAATTATATTCGTTCAAACATTTATATTTTACTTTAACTATGTTTTCAAACATTTTCAACTCGATGAATACATTTTATATCCATTATAAATTAATTAAATAAAAGCACATATATAGTTTTAATTACCATCTCTTTTTTTACTTTTTAAATTTGATGTTAGATATTTAGTATTTAAATTTAATTTAACTAAAAAAGTAAAATTATTTAAAAATTTATCTTATAAGTTATTATTATTAATGTGTGTATTGGGACGTAGGCAATAACAATTAACGGGAATGGATGGAGCGACGCGGGACATGCGGTGAACCATTTGTACGACATGTTGTTCATGATGGGCCGAGACGACATCCCAGTTGGTGTCGGCGGAGACGGCGGCATTTCCCATAACGCTACTATTTTCCCTCACGTCGGTGGCTACCTACCACTCATTGATCAGGTTATTTAACCCAACTCCCAAGTCTAGGGTTTTCAAAAAAAACCTGATGTCCAAAAAAATCGATTAATTCTCGATTTAGGTTGAGTTGAGTTCAAATATATGAAAATTTTATAGGTTGTGTTGGTTCATGGATTCATTTAAAATAACCGACCAATTCGAACTTATTATTAATTTTATGAGTTGCGTTGGTTCATGAACTTTCAAAAGTTTCAAAAAATATCCATAAACTTTCAAAATGAGTTAAAAAAAATACTCTTATAGTTAGTTTTAGATGAAAACTGTTAGTGTTTTGTGTCAAAAATACCTTTAAACTTTCAAAAGTTTCAAACATATTCATAAACTAAAAAAAAAAATACACTTACTATTATATGAACAAAAACCACTAATATCGTCTTGCTTCTCTATTTTCCCTATTTTTTTTCTCCTCTCTTCTTCGGTGGTCTCCTACTCTCCTTTTTGTTAAATGTTTGACATTTGTATATCTAAAAAATAAATATAAACAAATAAAATTTCACACACTTCAATTAATAGGAAAAACCAAAATAATAGAAGAACTAAGAGATTTTAGGACTTGAATGTTTTAACAGAGTTGTATGTTAATAGTTGAGTGTGTGTTTATTTGACTATTTATCGTTTTGGTACGTTTTAAATGGAGATTTTGATTTTGTAATTTTGTGAGTTTTTTTTATTTAACTTGTAAAAGTTTAAGGGTATTTTTATAATAAAACTATAACGGTTTCCATCTAAAACTAATAGCAATAGTATTTTTTTAAACTCTTTTTGAAAGTATAAGAGTATTTTTAAAACTTTTGAAACTTCAGAGGTATTTTTGACATACAATGCAAAGTTCAGAGGTATTTTTTTAAAATATAATTTACCCTTTATTTATTTAAATAAAAATTGCAAAATCATCCTAAAGTACAGTGGTAGTTGCAATTATACTCTCTAATTTGTAATTGTAAAAATTAGGCACTCAAACTTATATAAATATTTAAATTAGACCCTCTAACTTACCTAATTGTAGAAATTGTAACCGTTGTATAAAAATGTATAAATTTGAAGGTTAATTTTAAGTTTGACCTCTTTATATTTTTTAAACAAAATTCTACTTTGTAGTGGGTTGAAATGATATATATCTAACTTTCTAACAATGTTTGAGTTTGAATGTTCTTTAAATTTAGTCCATATTATTTAAATGAGTTTCAACTTCGTTTTTTGTATTTTAACCATGCTTTTTTCTTTATTAACATGTCATCACTTTAAATTTTATTTTATTTTTTATCATTGTATTTTCAACTATTCAAATTTAATCTCTGCATTTTTTTTTAAATCTCTTTAGATATAATATTTCAAATATAAATATGAAATTCAACTATTTGATTATAATTTTTTTAAACCAAGAATAACATACATTAAAGATTAAGAAGAATAAAATTAATAGTATATTACTTACCACAAGAAACTAAGTAAGTTGAAAATTTTGAGTGCCAAGAATGAGATACTTTAGAAAAATCACTACGAGCCAACTCATGAGTAGTCCTATTTCAATCCGGCTTGACATAGTGAAAAAGAATAGTTCCAAAAAAATCCTTCAACCACCAAATATAAATCAAGAAAAGCACAACTGTCATAAAAAGGATCAATTGTCCTATTAATCATATCCACCAACAAGGCAAATTTTGGGAACATAATGATAGGGTTACACCCGGAATCAATTGTCAAACGTATCCCCTCAAAGACCACTAAAGCTTTCACGCAGATAGAAGAAAGACAAACCTCCTTTAAACCGTAAGAGGCCGCCATCACCGAAGCTACACTATCTTAATTATCTGCTTATTAGTTTTTTTTTCTTTCACAAAGGCTTATTAGAGAATGTTATTGGCAATCATTTAAGTATCTCGTATTTTTAAATTAAAGAAATAGTGTACAAGGAAAATATAGAATGATTTAAACTCATTGAATAACTATGAGTAGATTTAAACTCATTGAATAACTATGAGTAGATTTTTTTTCCTTTAATCTTTTTTGATTAAAACTATGAGTAGATTGAACCACAAGAGAAGTATTTTAGTATTGTATTGAATTACACATCAACCAAAGTTTTACGTTGATGTTGAACGAAATGTTAAGTTCTTAATTTTATGAAATTTTTAATAAAAATATCGATAAAATGTTGATGATAATAAATAATTTTTATACTTTATAATGAGGAAAATTTTTACCAATAAAAGATATGTGAAACTATTTACGAAAAAAAAATATTAATAGACATTGATATATAGTGATAGACTTCAACTATCTAGAATTTTTGCAAAATTTTTTGCAAAAGGGTGATAAAAGAATTATTTAATTTCTTTTTAATTTTTCAAAAAAGAAAATCTTGAGTGAAACTGAAATGGCGCGGTGGCCGGAGGTTTGTTTGGACAGGGTGTGTCGACGGCAGGGCAATGCAGATACAGGCAAGCCATTCCGGTGGGAGAGAAAGGACGTCTCTATGCCAATACCAATTTTGGTTTACGCAAACCCTTTCTTCCTCAGGTACTGCTCTTTCCACTTTCTTCTTTCTTCAATTCAATGGAATTTCGCAATCACCAACTCATTTCCCCTGCAGATATGATTCCTTTGTACTTTTTGCCTTGCACAGCTTTGATTTGACTTGCTCCATGAACTTCAAATAACTTATTTGGTTCAATTGTAAATTTGGTTCTTATAGTTTGATTTAAAAAGTTTCAGTTTAGTCTTTATGCTCTGGGCTTAATTTCAGTTTCATCCCTATAGTTTTGGGTTAGTTTCAATTTTGTCTTTATGATTTTTAGATTCTCAATTTTTGTTTCCCTGTGGTTTGGTCAAACTTCATACATTATCCTTGACATTACCCTGTTGACAAATATTGCGTTAATTGATTGTATTGTGGTTTATGGCTGAGAAAAAATCTAAAGAAGATAGGTAGGTTGTTTAAGTGGGTATAACACACTATTGGGACAACTTGTGAGGTTGAACGAAACTATAGGAACCAAATTGATAGTTGAAACAAATCTCATTCCATAGAGTGAATTGAAACTAAGCCCAAACCATGGAGATTACATTGAACTTTTAAAACCATAGAACTTGGTTCACGCCATGTAATTTAACCACCCTTATTTGTTGATAGTTTGTACTTAAGTTCCAGTTTTAAATTTTTTTTTTATTTGGTCTCTATAGTTTTGTTAAATCTCCTACATGCTTCCGTGGTATCACCAAACAGTTAATAGTTCTCTTAAGTAGATGACCCAATAAAGAAGGGCAATGACTTGGTGTTAGATGATATAATATTAAATTTACCTTCACCCATAAGCTTAAGCATTTAAGTCAATCGGCGATTTAACATGGTATCAGAGCAATTGGTCTCGAAGGTCCTGTGTTCAAATCCCCACAGCTGTTATTTCCTCCCCAATTGTGAGGGGGACTGTTAGATGAAATAATATTTAATTTACTTTCACCCATAAGCTTAAACTTTTAGGTCAATCAGTGATTTAACACTTGGCATTCAAAGAAAACGTGCCACTTAAGAAAACTGTCAATATTTGGTCGGTTAAAAGAATTTTGAGAGACTTAAGATAAGTATAAGGATAAAATAGAAACATTTAAAACTACAAAGTTCAAACTGAAAACAAGCCTAAAAGATTAAAGTAATAATTTAATATAACTTATTCTAGACTGATAAGACTTGGTTGTTTTTCAACAATTTTGCAATCCACTGTGCATTTGATTAATTACCTCATTCTGCAAACAGAAATTCAATCCTTGTTTTATTTCAAGGGCCCCCTTTTTTATATGTTGATACTTGACAGGGTAAGAGGAGATATATTCCTATGAAGCAGCCAACTGCACAGCAGGTGATGAAAGATGCAATATCTGCAGGGCCTACTACAGTTTTTCTTATGGGAGCTCATACAAACTTGGCTATATTTCTTCTGTCAAATCCTCATTTGAAGAAAAATATAAAGCATATATATGCCATGGGTGGTGCTATTAGAGAAATTTGCTCAGAAAGTGCTGACAAATCTCATGGGAAGACATGCAACAATATCGGGAACTTGTGGCCTCCCAATACAAATCCATATGCTGAGTTCAATATATTTGGAGACCCTTTTGCTGCCTATACAGTAACTACTTCTACTGTTGTTATAAGTTGATTATTAACATTCTTATCTAAAAAAAAAAAAAATATAAGTTGATTATTAACATTCTAACATTTGAAACATCTGTATATAATGATGAATGTTATGTGTTAAATGTTTTAAATCATGTCTTTAAATAAGATAACTCAAAATGGAGAGTAGCTAAATATGGAAAAAGAGAAAAGCTTAAATAAAATTTTTGTCAATGCTTTTGCTACAAATTAACATGCCACTGTTTGCTTTAGAACTTGTGTTGAGATATGGATCTCTCTCATTGAAACCTTGTCTCTTTGTTTTTCTTTCTACATTTTGTTTATCATATATCCTTTTGCTAGTTGAGTTTGTTATATTGGCATTATATATAGGGTGCTTTAATAATAAATTATTATGATAATTAGTTCAACGTTTTTTAAAGTGCTTGGCTATCAATCAGTTGGGCTGAAAACACTCTATAATTGCTCACTTTGAGGTGCTTCACTTCAAATTCTTCCAAAAAGAAACCTTTTTTTTTCAGTGAGAAGTGCTTTTGGCCATATTTACTTTTGTGTAATTTTGGAATATGCGCTGACATTACAATTTTGCTTCTTTGGGGAACAGGTACTACATTCTGGAATTCCTGTTACACTTGTTCCTCTGGATGCAACAAGTACCATTCCTGTGAATAAGAAAGTATTTTTGGCATTTGAACAGAGACAAAACACTTATGAGGCTAAATATTGTTTCCAGTCTTTGAAAATGGCTCGTGATACTTGGACTGGCAATGGATTTTTCGAAGTAATCTTCCATAACTGATTGATTCAATTATCTTTCACTTAGAAAGATGTCTGATTTCTATAGCTTCTCAAGCTAAGATAAAAATAATTACAAACTTAACATGTTCATTGTAGTGACTTAGCACTTTTACAGATTTATTCGATGTGGGATTCTTTTATGGTTGGTGTAGCTTTGTCCCAAATGTATAATTTGGACAGAGGGGGTGGAAATAATGCATATTCGAAGATGGAATATCTAAATATCACTATTGTTACATCGAACAAACCTTATGGGATCTCTGATGGATCAAATCCACTTGTTGATGGACATTTGCTCCCAAAATTTGGTGTCCAAAAGAATGGGGTGCACAGTGGTCATGTTCAGACAGGAATGCTAGATCCATTCTGCGTTGTTCCAACTGAAATAGGAAAATGTCAGGTATGTTGCCTTTTGAAGTTTTGAGCAAATTTGATGATTATGCATTTTTTTTAAATAGAGAGCAACTGAGTCAATGATATATTGTACAAGAAAGCATTCATATGTTAGCATATTTGGAATTGTCTGTTAAGATTTTTATAGAAGATTTGTAGCAGCTAAGAAGTAAATTTCTAGGATGTGGGTTAAAATTGCATTAAAGTCTAGGGTCTAACTTAAGAAACTTATAGCAGACTCTTCAATCACAAAAAACTCTTCTATGCTAAATATAATTTGTTGGATTACAAAATAGTGATAGTGCAGCTTCCAAGGATTGGCCCCGGTCCTAGGTTCAAGCCCTCAAGTGAAAATTCATTTGATTGCCATTTGGTTTTTGCTTTCTGAAAATTGTGCTTGTTTTCTTACACTTCTTTCTAATTGTTTTCATCTTTCCCAAGGTAACATTTGAATTCCAAAAGGAAAAGAGTGTTTTTTTAATTTTTCAAAACTTGGCTTGAATTTAGAGAACTTTTTTTTTTCAAGATAACCAAAAAAAAGAAAAAGAAAAATCCATATGTAGAAGTAGTGTTTATAAACATAATTTTCATCAATAAAAAAACCAAATAGTTATCGAACAAAGCTTTAAAATTTTGAAACCATATTATCACTCGAATTGGTGTTGGAGTGGGAGTAACAGGTGAGCCTTGAGAACATTGCATGGAGTGGATCCTCCATGCCTTAGTTATCAAAAAAAAAAATAAATAAATAAAATAAAATTGAAAACATAGTATTTACATAATTCGTTTTTTAGTCAAGTCAAATGTTCATGAATATAGACGGGTAGAAATTTAGATTTTAAAAACAAGTTGATAAAGTCTAATGGCTGTATGTTTTTGTTGCTGACGAAGTTTCTTTTAAACAATTCTAACATTTTAGTAGAAGTTTAAATTTTTCATTACTAGACATGTGTTAAAAGAGTTTCATACAATTCTCATAGGATGGTTATACAAAGGAGGCAGATGGCCCTGAATCAGTTCAAGTTCTAGTTGCTGTGGAAGCTAAATCAACTATTGACGCCAACAGCTCAATTGATAAAGCATTTTATATTAGCTTCCTGGATGTAAGCCTGACAAAAGGTTTTATTTTTTCAATTTATTATCTTTTATGCTGATATATTAGTTTGTCCATTTCACTCAGTTATCTTACAAACTACAATCTTATTAGACTAGCAATTTTCACTTTATATGTCTGCATTAGGAAGTTGCTCCTTTTGTTTTGCCAGAACTATGTTTGCACTTCCTAATGCAAAACAAAAGGAGCAACTTCCTAATGCAGACATATAAAGTGAAAATTGCTAATCTAATAAGATTGTAGTTTGTAAGATAACTGAGTGAAAACAAAAGGATTAATATAAAATGAAAATTCATAGTGTGGAGACAAGACTCTAACTTTCAGCCTCGAGCCTTACGCCTTTGTTGAGCGATAGAAGAGGCTTGCGCCTTTGAGAAATCACACTGAGGCTTAAATCTCTGTCTCATCAAATGATTAGAAAAATAATAGTGTTTTGTCACATTGTTAGAAAATATAAAGGTTTTTTTTCAATGAAAAAATATAAAGGTCTGAGTTGTGACACTTTGAACTATTACTACTTTTACTATTGTGACTTTAAAAATATTAAAAATAAATTATAGTATAAATCAATCCAATTAATGGTAGTGGTGGCGGTGTTAGAGATATACTGGTTATTACTATTTTTTTTTACACTTTTAATATGACTATTGTGTTTAGCTACTCGGTCATACTAATTTAGGATTTGTAAAAATGTTTTTAGTTAAATTTGAGGCTTACACCTTATACATTCTTGAGGTTTATGCCTTCCCTCCAAGAACGAGGCCACCTTTAGTCTCTTAAAATATTGGTTAGGTCACCAATTGCGAATACTTATGCTAGGAGCAACAGGGAAATTAACCTGGGAAAAAAGGATGGTGGGATGTGGAGATAGTTGTTAGTACGGTAGTTAGAGGGATCAATAATATATGTTAGGATACCTCCTAACAAGAGAACTCAAGAACACCAAATAACAAAGAAAGAACAATAAAAGATAGAATTATATTGCAATATCAATGAAGAAACTACAATATACCATAGCCTTTCGAGAGGGCTACTCTCTCCCACTATTTCCCAATCAGGAAATCACTACCAAAATTCTTCACCCCTTCCTACCACTCCCACTCCTTCTATTTATAGCAATATTTAGTAACTAACTTCCTATCTAATTACCCTTATACCCCTTATTAATATCAAACTAATAAACTTATTTAGGTACCTAACAGTATATTTGGATTGTCAGTTTGTTATTGTTCTTTATCTTGTATTTGGATTAGAATAGTGGCTCTTGATAGGGAGAAATGCCATCACTCTCGAACTTGATGGAAGGATATCGTAGTTTTCCATATTGTAATAGTTTATGTTGATCTTTGTTTGTGATATCAAAGTTAGTAAACAGAGTGCTTATCGGATTAGTGGCTCCCTATAACGAATCTACTGATATTTATTTTTCTTTTATGTGGAAACAAAATGATCAGATTGTGTGAAAGAAAGTGTTGATTTTTCTAATATAACTGAATTAAAACTTTGATGGTTGATTGTTCTAGCATTTCTACTCTCACAATTTCTACCCCATTTACTCTCAGTGAAATGTTTACTAAAAAATGCAGGTTCTTAATAGTCCACGACAGACGGGGAGGTTTGATTTTAGAGCTCAGTTTCCTAACTACAGGGAAGTATTATATAGACCAAAATTTGGGAAGAAATTACTAGGAAAACCGGTTATTTTTGACATGGATATGAGCACAGGAGATTTTCTCACTCTTCTCTATCTCTTGAAGACACCCATTGAAATCATCAATCTAAAGGTATGGTGTTATTTTGTTTGTTTTTTCATGTTTTAAAAACACTTTTAAAACTTTAGCCAGATTTTAAAAACAAAAAAGAAGTTTCTATAAACTATTTTTTTGGGTCCCATTTAATAACCTTTTGGTTTTTTAAAATTATTCTTGTTTTCTCACGATTTCTTAATCTTGTTTTCATCTCTCCTAAATAAACATTTTGAATTCTTAGCTAAATTCTAAAAACAAAAACAAGTTTCAAAACTTGGCTTGGATTTTGAAAGCACTCCTAAAATGTAAACAAGAAAATAAAGAAATCAATAGTTGTAATTTCAAAAACAAAAAACCAAATGGTTATCAAACGGGGCCTTAACTTTTAAATTTTGGCTATGATTTCAAAAAAGATCAATAGAGTTTATCACAAAACCAAAAAAAGCATTAGGAAATAAGCATATATTTTAGAAAGAGAAAGCGAAAAACGAAAATGCTATGAAATGTGCCCTGTATGTTTATGCAAATCTTAACATAGTTTATTGGATGAACTTATTACTTAAAAAATCAATCAAGATGATCCTATAGTTTCTACTTTTAGTAGAAGTGTTCAGTTCAAGTTTGTTCGAAAAACCAAGAATTGTGTGTATTTCAAAGAGAACTTCAAATCTATTTCAAAAAGTGTCCTGTCATTACCTTGCCTAACTTGATATGAAGCTAAGACATGACTGTTTCTCTTTCTTTTGTTCTTGTAAGTGTTAACGCATCATTTCCCAGGGAATAATAATTAGCCCAAATGGATGGGCAACGGCTGCAACAATAGATGTTGTATATGATGTATTACATATGATGGGCCGTGACGACATTTCGGTTGGTCTTGGAGATGTATTCGCCATTGGAGAAGCACATCCATCATTTCCTCCTATTGGAGACTGCAAGTATATCAAGGCCATTCCTCATGGTAGTGGCGGCTTCTTGGACTCAGATACACTTTATGGATTTGCTCGAGACTTGCCTCGAAGTCCTAGAAGGTATTTCTTTTTAGAATACATATATCTTGATTTTTTTTCCTAGTTCATAACGTGTGAGATTGAGGGGATAGAGATTCAAATCTTTGACCATCTTGGTCGAGGGTGTATGTTTAAACTAGTTGAGCTATATGCTCAAATTGACCATGATTTGATGATTGCTTAGCAATAGATAATTCCCCACACATTGCATTGGGTGTTTTAAGTATGAGTTTGGTATGACTTTGTGGAGAGTAGAAAGTGCTTTTGGCTAGTTAAAAGCATTTTTCAATATTTTCATGCTGTTTGGTTAAACAGAAAGTGCTTTTGGATGGAGTACTTAGAGCCTATTTGGAATGATTTTCTAAGTGCTTTAAGATGTTTTAAAGTTTAAAAAAAAAAAAGTTTATAAACTCTTAGAAATCTATTCCAATCAAACCCTTAATCAATGCTTATTTTGAAAGTATTTATAGGAAAAACACTTCACTTAAAAGCATTACTCTCAAAAGTCATCACAACATACTATAAGTTCCATCTGACATCATAGCTCGAATGTCTTGCAATATTTGGTAGTCCTATGGGTTCAAATGTTCAAGTGGAAAGTTTATAGAATAAAAAAACTTAGTGTCACTCAGAACTGATACTTACTAGGGTGTGCCGGTCCATTTGTGGATAAGTGGAATGGGGCTCCATACCATGATTACCATAAAACAAAAATACATTGGTTAACCATTAATCTCAGTTTCCATTAGAAATGGAATTTATTCATTTATATAGATTATTATATCTAGAAAATCATTTGCTGTTGAGATCTTGGTGGATGATTTTCTTCAAGTACATGTAACATTGCTACTGCGCAAATGTTTGGACAAAACCAAACTTCCATGATTTTTCCTGTTCAGATATTCTGCTGAAAGTTCAGTGAAGTATGGAGCATTTAGAGATACTGATCACCCTGAACTCGGACAAATGTCTGCACTTGATGTTTGGAAAGATGTTGTGCACTCTCTAGATCTGGAGGCAAAAATTACCGTTTTAACCAGCGGACCTTTGACGAATCTCGCTCAAATCATACATCATAAAGCCGTAAGCTCAAGGATTCAGGTGAACGACCGTAATCTTTCATTTATTGCATAGGCATATTATTTACCATTAAGAATTGAAAACATTCTTTTATTGGGTTAAAAAATACTTTCGGTCCTTGAACTTTCATGGAAGTGACGATTTAGTCTCTTACTTTAATATGTAAAATTTAATCTATATACGATTTAGTCTGTGTTGTGAAAAATATTATGAAGATTTAATGAGATTTCTAACCTATGTTGATTAATAAACTGATTTGGGATCAAATGTTTCCTAATGTACAAAGGTTAATTAAATCGTTACATAATAAAAAATGACACTTAATTTTGATGAGATTTTAAAGATAGGGATCAAATTGTTACAAATTTGAAAGTGAGACTAAATTGTTGCATGATAAAGTTTAAGAACTAAATTATTACAAATTTGTAAGTACAAAGACTAAATTGTGACTTTTGTGAAAGTTTAAGAATCAAAAGTATTTTTTTATACCTTTTTATTGCATAAGATGGTTATAGATGTGAAAATGAGTGAGTTCACTGCATTTGAGTATCAAAATTGAATAGCGTGGTCATATAAGGTGTGTTTGGCCCAAGGAGTTGGGAAGTAGGAGTTGTGAACTCCACTCTTTGTTTGGCCCAAGGAATTGGTGGGTCCCACTACTAAAAACACATCAATTTTATATCTTATCAACGCCTTACACTGTGGGCCCTAAGAGTTCACAACTCCCTATATATTTCATAACTCCTTACTCCTTACTGTTCCACTCCTTACCCCAAACACCTCCATAATATCTACATTTCTATGGAAAATCTTGACGCATGACAATTTATGCTTTTGATATCTCTAATTAGTGTCAGACTGTCGATTTTAAGTTTAGCCTACTGAAATGTTATAATCAAAACTTTCTAGTTTCTTAGGGAAAAGATTGTTCTAAGTTTAGCCTATGATTCTAAAATCTTTGTTTGGAATGGTATGAAATGAATCTATTTGAAGTGTGAAGTATTACAAAATTCAATATTTGATTTTTAGGCACAAGTGGGAATTCATATGCTTTTACTTTCGGTACTAAAAAAGGCCACTTTAAACACAAGATCATGTATTTTGAGACTGTTATAATCAATGTACAAAAGTTTATGACCTCAATCTTCTATCAAGTTTAAATGGTCCATTAATCAAATAGTTCAACAACTTCTACATGATGCATATTTTAACTTATAATAGGTCAAAAGTGTAAAAGAGTTTCGAAATGAATCTCAATTTCTATTAAATTCACTGATGAAAAGTTAATTGTAAGAATTGAAATAATGTTATATACAAACTTTAGGGTAAAAGTGAACATTGAAGCATAAAATATTACACATGAAAGTTGTAGAAACCAAGAACAAGTTCAATAGTAACCAAAATATTGTCTTGATTATTTGTTGTTGCAGGAAGTATATATTACTGGAGGACATATAAATTATAGTGTGGACAAGGGAAATGTGTTCACTATACCTTCAAATGAATATTCAGAATTCAACTTCTTTCTGGACCCTACAGCTGCCGATTTGGTTTTGGGCTCAGGATTGAACATCACACTTATCCCGTTGAACGTGCAACGAAGAGTAAGTTCTTTTCACAAGATCCTCAAAAAGTTGGAGCTCGGAAACAGAACTCCCGAAGCATGGTTCTCTCGACGTCTACTCTCCAGGCTATATCACCTTAAGCAGAAGCATCATCAATACCATCATGTGGTAAAGTTGCTTAACTTGATTATTCTATATAGAATCTGCTTTTGTATATTGGTCAATCAGGCAGTAGTTTCTTAAGTTTCTTTATATCTGCTGGCTCTTGGACATCTTAAAGTTTTTTGATGTGGAACATGCATTTATAATCAATCTACTGCATTATAGGTTCTTGACATAGAACTTTCATCCTCAGTTGAGAATCATGATCATTTTAGATCAAAATGGAAATAGTTTAAGAAGAGATAATTTTAATACTGTTGGATGGCTTTTTGTTTGTTTTCATTTTCCTATAATTGTTAAATTACTAATTCAGAACCTAAACTTTGATAGTTGTGTCAATTCGATCCCTAAACTTTAGACAGTTTCAATTACATCTCTCAACTTTATAATGGTTCAATTAAATTGCTCAATCATAAATTTCTATTTCATATAGCCTCTAAATGATGTGACATATCAATTGGACAAATGTTAGAAGATTTGTTATGATATGATGTAAATGACAGAAGGAAATAAATATTTTGAGAAATTCAAAGTTGCAATTAATTATTTAGCAAGTTTTTGGAAGAAGCATTAACTATGCTTCTTTTAAAGCACTCTTAAAGTGTTTTTAAAATATTCTGAGAACTTCAAAGTTGCAATTAATTATTTAATCAAATGCTATAAAAAGTTTGTTTCAAACATTTTAAGAAGGGTACTTTCCTAAAATTACCCTTCTTAGTTTCAAACGTTTTCAAAAGTAGATTACAAGACAAAGAAAATGAATGAAAAGCAAATCATCCTTCCAAAGCTAGAAAACTAAAAACAAAATCGTTATCAAATTGTTTGGAAAGACATCAGCATTTTTTATTGTTTTGTTTTTTACAGGACATGTTCTTAGGAGAAGTCCTTGGTGTAGTGAGCTTAGCTGGAAAACATTTGAATCTGAAGCAAACATTCAGCTTCAAGCCTCTCAAGGTAGTCACAAATGGAGGTGAATCAAAAGTAGGGCAAACAATTATAGATGATAAGAAAGGGAAGTGGGTGAGAGTTTTGGAGAGTGTTGAACCACTTGCATTTTATGAAGATCTTGCAAACGCATTGGCTGATGAAAAGCAAACTGCTGTTATTGGAAGCTTTGAGGGGCAAAAGAGGCAGTGGAGTGCTTAAGTATTGGTTTTATATGTTGAAGGAGATGTGTTGAAGAACGTACATATGGAGCTCATTGATACATAGCTACAAAAAAACCCTTCTACTATCATGCTTATGTGATTCTTCTCAGAGCTTAGTTATATGACAACGGAAATATGAGGGGGGAAAGACCATTTTTTACTGTGTTATTTAGTCAAGTGGGTTAATTTTAGGTTAAATTACAAATTTAGTCCAAGAACTTTTAGGTTTGTTTCAAATAGGTCTATGAACTTTCATTTTTGTATTTAATAGGATTTCTGAATAGTAAAAGTGTTGGAAAAGTCCATAAACTTTCACTTGGACTAATTGCAAGGATAAGAAAAAAGACATTAGTAGATTTGCAGATTTAGCAATTTTTTTTTTAATTTACAAGTATATAGCACAAAATTTTTATTTAATTTCCATCCTTTTAAATTTTTATTGTGAGTAATGATACTTGGGTGTATCCCAAGATGCACTTATATTTAGGGTGTGTGTTAAGAAAGTAGAGGGTAAGAGTTATTTTAACCCTTGTTTTGCTACAATATCACTATTTACAATTCTCGGTGGTTAAAATAACTCGTTCTCCCAAATAACCCACTATTTATAATTCTCAGTGGTTAAAATAAACCAACCCTCCCTCCCTCCAATGTTTCCAACGACCACCTCCGTCAGCCAACTTCAACGGATACCACCTCCAACGCCCAATTTTGGTGATGATCACCTTAGGCAGCTAGTTTGACAACTACCTATGGCAACCAACTTTAACGATCACCTCTAATACAATCTATGCGACTAACTCCAACAACTAGTTCATAGTGTTTATTAGTCTTCTTTTATAGTATAATTTGATATTAATAGAAGCACTTTGAGTGTATAGAAAATCAAGTAAACTTGTGTATAAAAACATGTTTGAGAAAATGTAACTAAAATATGAGTTTTTATTTTAAACATTTATCATAAAAAGTGTTTTAAATGAAAGTGACTTTTAAAAAAAAACATTTGATTACTAGTCAATCAAAATATGTCCTAATATATAACTTGTTTCATAGGTTTTATCAAAGTTTAAAGCAATCTCTAAAACCTTCTAAAATTAATTTCTGTTTATCTGCTTCTATCGATGTGGGTAGGAAAGAAATGGTTGTGTTCAGCTGCAAAGTTTATTTTGTACACTAGGGGAGGTTATATTTTTTAAGTTAATAGGAGTTATATGTATTGTTTATATGGTTCTAATGAACCGACTATAAACTTTGAAACATCATGTAATCAATTGTATAAATTTTTAGTCTAATTTCACGTATTTTGTGTATGTTCTACAATATTGGTATATCTCCAACATGACCAAATAGACAGAGAATAACATATCTTAATCAACACAATTTTTAAAGTTTGTGGAAACGAACCTTCTATTTCTATTTATAAAATATGACAAGGTACTAGTATTCGTACAATAATGTACCTAAAAAAAAAGAGTTGAAAACAACCTTACACTCTAAATCCATACTTAAGAACTCTATGTTAATTAAACAAATTAGCAACTCAACACACATAAATTGAAGCTCAGACTACAATAATTTACCCTTCAAACACAAATTATCTGAACCCATACTAAAATAATTTGCACCCCAAACACAAAACTATTTAACTCTATAGATTATTATAACCCCGCAGATTATAATAACTGCGATCTATTATAACCAATTATGCACCCCAAACAACTCCTTAGGCTCGTTTGGATCATAGATATTATTCCATGTGTATGGATATTAAAATTTTTGTGGTTGGATATGCAAGATAAATTAATGTTTAGAAGTTATAAATTATCATTCATTTTGAGTTATATATTTAACTTCTAAACATTAATTATCATGATAATTAATCTTATTATAGAATTGGTTATAATTATCATAGACATTACAATCTCAAATATTTAATATTCCATGTGTATAGATATTAAATATTTATTTATTTTAATTGATTAATTAATTAATAAATAAGGTTAAATTTAATTTAGCAAAATTTTCACGGACAGAAAAAATGTCAAACTATTTACAGAAAATAGCAAAAAAAAAAAAAAAAAACACTTATAGACATTGATAGACTTCTATCACCATCTATCCGATAGACTTCTATAATTTCTATCACTGATAGACCTTGATATACTTCTATCAGCGTTTATCGCAACTATATAAAAATTTTGCTATTTTGTGTAAATAGTTTTCCTTATTTTTCTATTTTTAAAAATTTTCCTTTAATTTATAACTACATCACTTATTCTCTTAGGTTTAATTTTGGTTTCTATATGTAAAATTGGTAAATCAACCGACATAATTCTTTCGTAATATGTCGCTTATAAATCGTAAAATTTTTCTATATTTGTAAATAGTTTGATATTTTTTTCTGCCATGACTAAATATGTATTAGTTGAAATTTATTAAATTTAAATAATATATTTATATTTAATAATTAATTAAAATTAAATAATTAAAATTATTTGATATTAATTAATTAATTAAGTTATATTTTTATGGTTGATCTCAATTATAAAAAACTCACTTGCATGGATATTAGAAAATCCATGTCATTTAAAAATTTAATGATAATTCAAATTTTAATATCTTTCTAAAATTTCATGGTAAAATTAAAAAGTAAAACCTGTAAAATTGGTTAAAGAAAAAAAGGGGAAAAAAGATCAGATTTTTTTTTTTTGCTCAGCCCCACGCGAAGAACTCCCTCCCCGCAGTCGTCAACTCTCAACCTCGCTCACGTCAGTCGCCGGTCGTCCGCCGTCCCCGCCGCTGGGCTCTGTCGCCGTCCGTCGTGCTCAGACCAACGTTGCCGTTGCTGGTGCTGAGTTTCTCGTGGATCTCTTTCTCTCTCTTCCGCGCGGTTTTTTTTTCTTCTTTTCTTTATTTGAAATTTCAGTTTGTATTCATATGCCAATTTTTATGTTTACTGAATTACTTCAATTTTCAGTTCAGCTGGTTTTTCTTTTATGTATGCCTCTTAATATCAAATGGGTATTTTTCTAAAATTTTCTCCGGAATTCGGTTTGAAGGAACTTCATGTTTCCTTCCTCGTTATTTTGCTTCTTATCGTGGTGTTCGTACTGATTTTTTGTTTTTTGTTTTTTGTTTTTCAGTTTACCGACTGTTGTAGGTGATTGTGACACATTGCAACATGGTGTGGTGCAGCAATTGTGTAAAAAATGTTGCTGGGTCTCGAGATGAAGCCGGTTTCCTGTTAGTATTTATTTTGAAAATTTAATCTATGACCATTTGTCTTATGATATGACGATGCTTACTTAGCTTTCTCATATTTTCTTGTGGGTTTTTGTATCTTTGTTTAATAGATACTGTGATATGTGTGGGAAGGTGTTGGATTTTTACAATTTCTCTCAAGATCCTACTTTTACAAAGGATTCTGGAGGGCAGGTACTTAAATTCTAGTTGTTTTGCTATAGTTCCTTTCATATTCCTTTTTCCTAATTAGTTTTTGTCCCGTTCATGATGTTGTAAAAGATATAGTGTACAGTTATTATCCAAAAAAATTGTCAATCCTCTCCTATGATATGGTGGTATTGCTGAAATATTCATATTTGATGTCCGAATGAATTTGCAGAGTCAATTGTCAGGAAATTTTGTTAGATCTATCCAGAGTAATTTTTCTGCTTCACGAGAAAGGACATTAAATAAAGGTTTGATGTCTGATTTACTCTGTCTTCTTATGATCAACATGTGTTATATTTGTTTTCTTCAAGAATGTAATCTACCTAGATTCTTCAAAATTAACTAAGTATATTATATACGAACTTTTGTATCCTATATCAGCTTTTGAAGACATGAGATACATGAGGAATGGTTTAAACATGGGTGAGAGTGATGAAATAATTCGTGTAGCTGGGGCATTTTATAGAGTAAGTTTTTTTTTGTTTGAGCCACATGTACGTGATGTTTATATGTACATATATATTTATTTCATTGATGTTCATCTTTAACTTGCAAGATTGCTTTAGAGAGAAACTTTACACGGGGACGCAATACAGAGTTTGTTCAAGCTGCTTGCCTTTACATTGCTTGTCGGTATGAGATTTCCCCTTCCCTGAATTACAATTATTCCAGAAATTTATTCTAACTTGCGCAAGGATGACACGCACAAATCCTGACATTTATTCTAATTGATCACATATTTTTTTCGTTGCATTGGGTGACGATATAGATTTGGTTAAATAAGGCCATTCAAGAGATTTCTTGACAAACAATTTCTTGTGATCTCCCCAAGAAGATTGTCAAGAAATGAAAATGCTATGCTTCTGAATGATATAATCTCATCGAGGATCAAATGGATGATCCCAATGAGAAAAATAAAAAATAAAAAATGATTTGTTCTTTGTCAAAAATAAAAAATGACAGTGACCTAGGTACTTTGAAGAATCCAAAAGCTTCCTTTAAGCCAAGCTCATTACTAAACTTTCACTATCATTATCTACCTCATTGCTACCCCTCCTTTATTTGTAGCTGTTGAACCTACTTACAGTTTGAGCATGACACTAAATTTGGTAAGGAGTTTCCCCTCTCCTCTAATGCGAGTTGGAGAGGGTTGACTCCTTTCAGTGAAAATCCAAAGGGAAAGATTTGTGTTTAAGAATTTTGTTGAATGATGTATGATGTACTAATATCAGACTTGTATCTTGTTTTGTAGGGAAAAGAATAAACCATATCTTCTTATTGACTTTTCAAATTATTTGAGGATAAATGTGTAAGGGGTCTCGTCCTTTAGTATATGCATTTTGATTTGTTGGTTTTTTAATTTTTATGTACTAGTACTTATACACCTTTAATGTTGTTTGCAGCTATGTGTTAGGTGCTGTATTTTTGCAACTTTGTAAAGTGTTAAGACTTGAAGAGCACCCTATTGTTCAAAAGCCCGTTGATCCTTCCCTTTTTATTGATAAATTTACTCAATGTAAGTATTCATGTCACTTGAGTTGCAAGTTTAAATGGCCTTTTTATGGTGTTCTTGAAGAAAGGTGGACTTTAGTTGCTTTCTTTTTTTGAAATGAGAAACAAGAAAATTTCTTTGAAATAATGAAAAGAAATTAGTGCTTAAAGATACAAAGCTCCATCGACTCGTCGAGGAAAAAAACTATTCAAATAAAGTTAAAACATCCTCGAGAAAACCAAAAATTACAATCCAAACAAAAGAGAAAAAAAAAAAAACAAGAACACTAAGCAAAAGAGACCTTTGGAATATGGCTCTTGGGGATGTTTATCGATAATGCTAAAAAATAGAATTCAAATCAACATCTTTGGCCTTGAATTTCTAAGATGACAAAGTAAAGCCTTCATCCATCATAACTTGATTTTTTTCCCTTTATGAGTTCTGCTTTTGTTGGTTCTTTGGGGTTTTTTTCCCCTTTATGAGTTCTTCCCTATTGTGTTATTTGGATATTTCATTCATCAATGAAATTGTTTCTTATCCAAAAAAAGAAACCATCATAAATTAATTTATTCTCTAAAGATCCATTGAGTTTGTAATATTAAATTGACAAATCCCCATGATCAGCATGTGGAGGATTTGTAGAATATATATCCCCAAAATGAAGAGAAAAATTGTCGAACTTCCAATATGTTATCTCAATCAGCCATAATAAAATCACAAATATTTTTGTGCACTTCAATTTTAGCAGTTGTACAATCAATAAAATTAAGAGTTTGGAAAGGGATATTGACCAAACCTCTGAAATGTTGACTAATTGTTTCAAAACAAGAACGTTTGCAATAAATGTATTAAAAAATCCAACTGCCATATCTCTCAATTAACTTTGGATGAGAGTATTCATCTTGGGACCATTTCTCAATCTTTAGGTGAAAATTTCCAATTTGCCTCTACTTGCCATCAAATCTAATTCAAAAAAATTACCATGGATATTATCTTTGATCAAAAAATCCACATACGAAAGGATGCTACTCTCAAACGAAAAACATCAACGCACGTGTAGAACACCCAATTGCAAAACGTAAAACTCAGAAGAATATCAGGAACTAAAATCGGCAATGAATCCCAGTTAAAAAAGTTGATCAACAATGAAGGCCAATTTAAAGAGCATCACAACTTTGGTACCATCTCGAACGTAAGAATAATATTATTTCTTATCGAATGAAAAGATGAATGCATGGCTTGTTTAAATAGCAAATCACTTGGGAAATAAAAGAAAAAAAAATAATAACATACAATAAAATAATGCCTAGCTCTACCAATCATTTACTAATTAGGAGATAATTACAAATAAGGAAATAAACAACAAACATCTGAACAATATAATTTGACAGGTTTCAATTCTTTGGATTTTGGACTTGATAGGCTTTAGTGGAAATGTCAATAGTTTGTAAATCTGCTTCCTGATACAAAACATGGGGGTTTTGATTTATGCAAACCTTGGACTAATGATGTGTTTGTACCTATACTTCTACTTGGTTTTTAATACAAGTGGACCACTTTGCCATGATTTTTCACTTTCTTTAGTTTAATTTTCTAATTTTTTATTGCATTTTTTTTTGACAATATGTGGGGTGAGGGATTGAACCTCAAACCTTGAGGTTAATAGCATATCATTTCTTCATTAAATTTTATCTTTCATTATTTTTTTTGTTTTGATGTTAATTTGCATGTTTAATGTATTTTAAGGTCTTAGATATTTAAATATATGCATAGATATATTTAAAAAATAATTAAAAAAATCATTTGTACCCAATGTTTTGGGGTCATACTTTTTTTATAAATCAATACGTTGTCTTGCTATGTGTATTTGTATCCCATGTTAGTGCTTCTTAGACTTTACATTTTGAATACTGAGATTCGATGAACATAATGGTTCCTAGGTTTGCTTGGAGGAACAAAGGAGGATGGAATGAAGAAGGAGGTTTCCAGAACTGCATTGAAGATCATAACCAGCATGAAGCGTGATTGGATGCAGGTCTGGTATGGGAACTACCATATTTTTTGTCAACTTCATTTTGGTTCTTTTTGAAGTTGATTTTGAGTACTAAAGATTCTTGCAGACAGGGAGAAAGCCTAGTGGCCTATGTGGTGCGGCTTTATATATATCTGCACTTTCTAATGGTGTCAAATGTTCCAAGTCAGACATTGTAAGTAATGTTGATTGTTCTCCTTTTTCTTTTTTCTTTTTTTTTTTTCTTTTCCTTTTTGCACTTCTTGTTGATGAGGAACATTGTTTTTGAACTTGAATGATTTCCAAATAGATTTTCTTCCTTTATTTATTTATTTTTTTTTATATTTTTTTTTAAAAAATGAAACAGCTTTTCATTGATAAAATGGAAAGAGACTAATGCTCAAAGTATAAGGAAACTAAAAAACAAAAATATCCAAAATTACCACCAAAACGAATACGAAGACAAAAAAAAGGAGAAAATGACTAAGCAGGAGAAAAAAAAATCAATCCATATTTAATGTGAAGAGGCTTGAACCCGTGCTAAAACAAAGCAAGCAATCTAATGAAGAGGCTTACAGCTTACCCTGTAAAGACTGTTGAACTCTTTCAAACCAAAGCTTTAGCAAAAAAACTTGAATGCCAACTAAGCTTGAAAAATGCTCTTGCTCTCTCTCACCCGTTCCTCTACAACAGTTCTAATTGATGTGGAGCTTTAAATAGTAAAAACGCTCTTGCTCTCTCTCACCATTCTTCTCAACCCTGTTGTTCTTACTTTTCAACCCGACCCAAACATGGTTTCTAATCTAGCTCTTGACCATGGCAGCCTCACTTAACAATATCAAATAAACATAGCCTTTTGTTTTTTTGAACAAGAGACACAATTTTTCATTGAAAAAATAGAAAGAGAGACTATCGCTCGAAAGATACGAATCAACATAAACAACTCCAGTTTTATGATAAAAATGCACGTTGAATCTGCAATTTAGAGTGCCCAAATTATTTATTATTTTCTAATCATTTTTTTAAATGTCTGAATATATTGATATATGATATATCCTTCGTTGCTGTAAATTAACCCGATGTTAATTATCATGTAATTTCTTCTGATTTTGATATATTGCGTTGCTGTCTTATATATGATGTCACTAATTTATGCCAGATAAAGATAGTGCATATTTGTGATGCAACATTGACAAAGCGGTTAATTGAGTTCGAGAATACAGAATCTGGCAGCTTAACGGTAGGTGATTTGTTTTGATACAGTCATTGCTTCCATGTGAAGTATTGTTGTTTAATACAAGTTATAAGAGATGCTAGCAATAGAATATTTTTAGTCATCAATATCCTTTTAGTTGATCTTATTTTATTGAGAAGTGTTGTTTTACTGTAAGATAACTTGTTATCCGTTAGACATAAAGCTGAGATTTGTTGACTTTGTATAGTCGAGGTTATATGGGATTGTGGTTATGAAGAAGTGGTTTAGTTTTTAATGATAAAAGAATTATTTGTTACGGAAAAAATATATTTCTACTGCTAGCTCAACATGATGAAATTTTTATTATGCATTTTTTGTTTATACTGTTATTTACCTATACAAGGAATGCATGTTCGTTGATTCTTGTTCAAGCCTTTGAGCACATTGATCTTGAGGAATATCTTCCATTTGGAAATGCTGATATTTCAGAGAAATGAATGTTAGAGTTGGTTGTATTGCCAAACATGTTTTTGCAGACGCCAATAGAAATTAAAATAACTACTTTATATTTTAAGCTCTTAAATTTATTCTGCATGTCTTTTATTTTCAAACTAGGGTACGAACCTGAGTATTGATCAGTACTCATTGATTATTTCCTTGTTTAGATGGAGGAATTTATTGTCATGGCAGACAAGGTCAAGGGAAGCAACTCTTATACTAATAATGGCTTGAATGCAACGAGTGATGAAGTACTTTGCGTGCATAAGAATGAGTGCAAAAAGCCATATGCTCTCGGTCTTTGTAAAAGCTGTTATGATGATGTGAGTCTTTCCCCCCCTTTTTTCCCATGCAAAAAAAAGGTGATATGCAATTGTACTTTCTTAAGTTCTATCCAATTTGTGCAGTTTGTTGAACTGTCTGGAGGACTAGATGGGGGATCAAATCCTCCAGCATTTCAGTCTGCTGAGAAAGAAAGAATGGAAAAAGCAATGGTTGAGGAAGGTTCTAATGACTCTAGTGCTATTGGCAAATTTTCACAAGGACTAAACCCATGCAACAATGTAATGCTTTCTTTATCAAAATTTTCTCTTTTTTCTTTTCCCTTCCGTTTCTTTCTAATTGACATCATTTCAAGGCAGCATCAATCACTTTAATTTGAATTTAAATTTGGATAATTTCTTCATTTAAAAATTGATGGATCATGTGTTATAGTTATCCTACGTTTTTTTTTTAGTATAACAACTAGGAATATAGGGATTTAAACCTCTGACCTCAAGGAAGGAGTACATGCCAATTACTACTGAGCTATGCTCACTTTGGCTTATCCTTGGAAGTTTTAAGACTGCAAAAGTTGTTAAAACTGGTTTTATTTTTAAATAAATTGCATCTTATTTGATGCCCGAGAGTGCCAATGAGAGAAGTGTTTATAAATGGCGCCACTAGAAGATATTTAATGGTAAACTTGTTAACCCACCAAGCAAGGTGCATCGATATCAATTGACTAGGGAATGAGGCAAATATGGAGCAAGAATAAGTGATGGATTGTGTCGTAGTTGCACTGAAAGAGAGTGGATTGTGCCCCTATCAACAGTAAGCAAGAGGCCAAAAAATATTGTCAATCAAGCTGCTTATGTTGTGAATCAAGTTGCTAGCGTGAGCTTGACATAAGGGCCAAAAAATGGTTTTTATTTTTTATTAATGTGAATAAGATGCACTACAAACCCAAGAGTAGAAATTTGAAACTGGGGTATTACAATAGAATTACATTAAATGAAATGAAAGTTGGTACGTACTTTCATAATTGTAATGGAACGCACTTTATCAATGAAAATTTCTTTTAGCAAAAAAAAAAAAAAATGTAAATGAACTCACTTTAGTTCTGATCATCCTATTGTAATGCATGTAATTTGAATCGATGATGTTATAGAAACAAGGTTCTTTGGTTAAGCATAGATATTGAAATTCCATTCATTTACATCTGTCTTTGTTGTTTTCCTTTTATAGACTGAAAAAGAATCGGACAATGTACACGCAGATGCATCAAAAACTGTTGGTTCTAAAGAAGCTGAAGCGAAAGGTAAGATGCAAAGCCTCAAACTTGATGATGCACTGAGAATTGTTGTTTTCAAATTCATTGATGGATGTAATATACCAAAGAGAGAAAAAAACCCAAGCCAAAAGAGTTGCAAAAGACTTCTTCAATCGGGCAAAAGTGAATCAAAGATTTACGAATTAAAAAGAAATGAGTATTTACACCAGGATAGCTAAGAAAATCATTAAGATTTGCTGTTGTCTGTTCCTATAATTCTTTGCTTGTGGTCTGAGTGTAAAATGACCACATAATGTTTCAGGAGCTGCAGATGAGCAAAGAGGACTTGATGAAGGTGCTAATAAAATTGGAGCTGATGGCCTGGGAGCCACTGCTTCAGATGAATCAGATAATTGGTCTGATATAGATGATATTGAGGTTTCTTTCTTTCTTTCTTCTTTAATTTTATTTTGATTTTACATGATTCTTAGCTTTTATTTTAATTAACTTGAGAATCAATGAACAATTATCTATCGTTCTATCATTTTGTTAATTTAGATTGGAAGGCTATTTTCAAAAAAAAAAAATTTGTAGGGGAAGGGACTTCTTGTCCCTCGCCTGTTAAGTTCCGCCTGACTTTTTTGGAATGAAAGGTTATCCGTTTCTTATATAAAAAAAAAAAAATTACATCTATCATTCTGTTGTATTTGTTAGACATTTTATTTTCAAATTCTGTGGGACAACTTTTTCAGTGCTTAAATATTTCTGGGTTATGTTTTGACTTGGAAGTTCTGGGAGGCGTATAAAGAATAATGAGTTATTTTAAGTTCTGCAAATATGTCAATCTTATGGTGTGTTTTGAAGGAAAGGGATAAACTGTGTTTTCAAGCAGTGCATTTAGTGTCTGCTCAATGCTGTCTCTCTTACATCTTTATGGGCTTCCTCCTGCTTTTGTTTTTGTTATTGATGGATACTCTCTTCATTATTCCACAAGAATTGAATATTGAGTGCCAACAGGAACACTTGATATTGATGTATGGATAGTGTTCGATTGTGTGTTTGTAGTTTGGTAAACGTCTTTCTTGAAAGAAAAAAAATTAAAGAGAGGGAAATTAAAATGTTTGTCTGGTCGTATATAATTGTTGAGTGAAGAAAGGGGAAAATAGGTGGTTTTCTACTTGGGAGTATGCTTCTTTAAATGATTGATCTTATATCTCTTGAATTTTTCAGTATTTTTATCTTCATTTTAGACTTGATGTACAACCACTCAAACGTCAATATATTGCATAGGTTGACGGCTATCTTCACAATGAGGAGGAGAAGCATTACAAAAAGATAATTTGGGAAGAGATGAACCGGGAGTATCTTGAGGTGCATATTTTCATTCTATTTTCTCAGTTAGTAGACTTTTGAAAAGTCAACTGTGAAAAAAGGGTCATAAAATTACCCTATACCCACAATGAAGTGCAGTTGACAGATGTCAATTTATATGGCATTTTGTCATGTATGAAAACTTTTTTGGAGTAACTTTATACGTGCTATAATTATTGCCAATTCCTTGTTCGTCACTCGACTATATTATACTTTTTACAGGAACAAGCAGCTAAGGACGCAGCAACAGCTGCTGCAAAGAATGCTTATGAGGCCAATTTCCAAAATTGTTCAGAAGATTTGTTGGCAGCAAAGGATCTTGCAGATGCTGCTGCGGCTGCTGTTGCAAAATCTAGAAAGGTTTCCGTCTTTATTTGTCTCACCTTTGCCATTCACTTGTTCATCTTTGTGCTCCTATTGAATTTTTCTTTTTAGTAAAAGAAACATTAATTGATGTAAAATCAAGAGTGTACTCCAAACAATACAAGAATTACAGGAGGATAGCCAATTACTAACTAAAAAAGATAAATTGAAATGAGTGAAAGAGTGCTTTGTTTTACACTAAGAAAAAGCAGTGGATAAAACAAGTTTCATAAAACGAGGAAAAGAGGAAAAAAATCATTAAAATGATTTGCCAATTTCCAAAATTTTTCATTTTTTTTTTATCTTTTTAATATAGCAGAGGATATTGCATCCTCTTTCTCTCGTAATTTCTTTTTGTTGATATAATTGTTTTCTAGTAAAAATATATGCATACACTTTAAATAGAAAATGTAAACCCCTACATCAATATCTTTTGGATCTATAGGTCGCACGTTTCATCCAGGATTGCTATTTGGAGTTTTTGTTATTTGCTTAAGCCTTAACTCGAAATAAAGACTGTTATTCTATACATCCACCCTTTGTGATTAGGGTTGAATTTATTGGATTTACGGGGTTTTTTCCTCCTTTTTTCTTCTCTTGTTGTTGTTCCTGGTGCTGTAGTTGTGGTGATGGTGTCTTGTAAATCTTGTATGTCTAATTCCAGGGTTTCTTATTAAAATAATATTGATAAGGCGAGACTCAGGTGCCTCTGCGACTGAAGGATTTTTGGTCAAAGAAAAGGAACATTGACTAGGGTCACGGTCCAAGAGGTGGGCAGAATTGCGGTTTAAACAGGGTGTCGATGGCTTCTGGGAGATCATGATTGAGATCAGAGATGGGGAAGACAATGGCTCGGGTGGGTGAGAGGGGAGGTAGGGAGGGGGGTCGCATCATGGGAGAGAGTACAGATAACCTTCATATGATTTTTTTTTTTTTTTTAATACAGATCTCTTATGAAAACATACATTATTGAGGGGAGGAAGTTCTTTTCTTTCTCTCAATTCATGTCTCCGAATTCTCAAAGGACAGAAGAAAACCTTGGCTTTATCTTTTAAGCCATGACCACAAAGGCCTAAGAAAGCCAAATTTTCACATTTTAGGTGAAGGAAGATGAGTGGTGATCATTCAGCACCTTAACCAATATAGTTGCTAAATATGTTATTTTGTAGGCTCAGTTGTCTTAATTTTTTAGCCATCACATCAGTTTCTTATAACTCAATTTGTGTGCAATTAATTGTCTATTATATTTATTTTGGTTCATGATTTTTATTTGCAGGAAAGACAACGAAAACGAGCAGCAGATGCCAAAAATGCCTCTCCTGCACAAACGGCAGCAGAAGCCACCCGACAAATGTTAAATAAAAAGGTCCTACTTCAAATCATGAAGTCATTTTTAGTTTTTGTGTTCTTAATAAAGCTGATCAGAACATTGACAGACTTTGTTCTGATTGGTCATCTTCACTGTGTGTGGCCGATGGTATTCTTTAATTGACCTCTGATGTGTTGAGGCATTTAAGGGGCTTGTTAATAGAATATAATTGGACTAATATATATTTTACATATATATATATATGTATATTATTTTGCACTACTACTTGTATTTTTTTTTATGCTTAACTATTTTAAGTTATTGATGTCTATTATTGTTCATTCTACTTTATTTAAGTCGTTATGGTAATTGAAAGTGGTGTTTCTTTGCTTATTTCTTTGCAGAGACTCAGCTCGAAAATCAACTATGATGTGTTGGACAAACTTTTTGACGAATCTGTATGTTTCTATTACACCTTTTCATTTCACTATTACTCGATTTATATATATATATATATAATATATATAATCGGTCTGTGAATTCTTCCAACATGGGTTTTCCACATTACAATTCATTCTATGTTCTGGGAATAAAATTACCCTCTCGGTTTTGCATTATAAGAGTTCTGAAATTCCTAATTCCCCAAGCAACCGAAGTGCACGTAAAGCTTGATACTAGATTTGACTACGGAACCTCGTATAAGGGAAAACTTCACTTCTCCATCCATAGTATCAGTTGAGTAGGACGGGATGCTTGCAGCTAAAGTTGAACTGAAACTTAGGCTGAAGATTGATGATTGACCTAGTGTTAGGCCCCCTCTTTAGGATTTTATTGGAACTGTTGTTGAGTCAGTTTTTGATGTTTTATAGAGAATTTTTTTTTTACAATATGTGGAGTGAGGGAATCAAACCTCTAACTTCAAGGTTGATAGTACAAGCATTATTCTAGTTGAGCTATGCTCATTTTGTTAAGTTCTAAAGAAAGTTAAGTTCTTTTCTTGGCAAGTTTTACTTGGTCGCGCGAATACGATGAATAGGATTTTGAGAAAGATGCCTTCGTTAATGGGTCTTTTTTGTTGTATCCTTTGTTGGAAGCCGGAGGAAAACTTGGATCACCTTATTCGGGAGTGCAGTTGGCGAGATCTATTTGGAACGGTTTCTTGTAGGAGTTTGATTTTTCACTTGGTTACCAGAGGGATGTTCGGTTGATGACCGAGGAGTTCCTCTTCCATCTGCCTTTCAAGGAGGAAGGCTGTTTACTTTGGTTCGTGGGGGTGTGTGCTTTATTGTAGGATCTTTGGAGGGAGAGAAACAGTAGTGTGTTTCAATAGTGGGTTTTGGGGTGTGGAGAGGAACCCTAGCGAGGTTTGTTCTTTGGTGAGGTTTCATGTTTCTCTTTGGGTTTTGGTTTCAAAGGTTTTTTGGAAATTACTCTCTAGGCAATATCTTACTTAGTTGGAAACCCTTTCTTTAGTGGGAATTTTTTTGTGGGCTTGTTTTTTTGTATGCCCTTGTATTCTTTTATTATTTTTTTCCTCAATGAAAGCCGTTGTTTCTTAAAAAAGGAAAAACAAAAAATCAATATAAGAGAAGGGGCAAGAAGGGGGTACTTGAACGGACAAGTTAGTTACATAGTATGAGAGGGTTGTGGGACCATTGAGGGAATGTTGTGGTGAGTAGAGTTTGTCTTAGATGATATAACATGAAATTTACCTTTCACCTATCAACTTAGGATTTTGGGTTTCCTCAAAAAAAAAAAAAAAAAAAAAAACGTAAGCTTTTATGTCGATCGATGATTTAACATGGTATCAGAGCAGAAGGTCATGTGTTCAAACCCTTGTAATGTAATTTTCTTTCTAATAATAAATATTGATTTCCACTTGTTGGGACTTCTACAAATTTTCAAGCTCACAAGTGAGGGGAGTGGTAAAGTGTTTATATAATTAAACTTACCTTCACCCATAAGCTTAAGCTTTTGGGTATCAATCGGTGATTTAACTGGATTCATCACATGCTCTTAAAGATTAAACTAAGTGCTACTTTCTTGTTATTTTGGCAATGGATTTCGTCATCTTCTTTCAAACGTGTATATTGACGGATATTGTATTGTAATCTACATTGCAGGCCGGTACAGAGCCTTCGACGAAAAAGAAACGTGAAGAACAGGCTGAAGAGACTGACAAGACACAAAATACAACTAAAGAATTTGAAACCACAGAGGAGCAGGATGATGATTATGATGGTGATGGAACATATGGTTCTGGTCTTTATTATGAGAATATGGAAGAAACATACAACTACGAACAAGATTATGGCTATGATGAATACGATTGATTACACGATATCTTCGGCGATTCTTATTCAGCTGTTCGAGATTACGAGCTAGTGTTTGCTGTCAATAGTTAGCCGATCTTATTAGATGAACATTAAGCATGCGATTTGAATCACATCTGAGCTTTCTGTGCTTATTTCATAAAGTTTTGCAAGGAAAATAGATTAGTTAACACAGCTTCCATATTCAAAGGATTTATGGATAATTTTTTTCTTTACTAAAAGACCATGAAGATAAAGCATACACCCATGTGGAAGAATATGGAATCGATAAATCTCGATTAAAATAAGGTCATGTTTACTCACTGGGAATCAAAATAAAAATTAACAAAATAAAATCAATCGGAACAGTGATAGACTATAGAGAGTAGAGAGTGATATTTTGTTATATTTGTAAATAAGTTGGTTCATTTTGCTCTATTTGAAAACAATATAAAAAAAAGTAATTGTTTTAAATGGTAAAATTGTTGGAAATATTTTTAAAGATAGCAAAATGTCACTAGTAGACATTGATAGTGCTATATTTATAAATAAGTGAGACTTATTGTATTATATTTAAAAATAAATTACTTTAAGAGACCTTTTAGATCTACTATGAAAAATGGGAAGTTACTATAAATAGAAAAAATATCAAACTATTTACAAATATAGAAAAATTTTACTGTTGATAAAACGCAATAGAATTCTAAGCGATAAACTTTTATCACTGTCTATAGATAGTAAATTATTTTATATATTTATAAATAGTTTGATTAATTTTTTTATATTTAAAAATAACTTATGAAAAAATACTACATTTTAAAATTTTCCAAACACATCTATTCAAAACTTAGGACTAAAAAAGCAATTTCTCTAAAGTAAAGTATATTATGAATAATGCACATGTTATTTATAATTACTAGTTATATATATTACGAAGTAATGTTAAAAAGAAATAATAGAAAATTATTAAAATAAAGTATATTATGTTATATGCACATGTTAAAATTTTATAAAAATGAAAATTTATGGAAAAAAAATAATAAAGAATTTTATGGAGGTGCGGGGAATCGAACCCCGTGCCTCTCACATGCGAAGCGAGCGCTCTACCATATGAGTTACACCCCCTTAGTTGTTTATTCAAAGTTCACCAAAAGCATTGAAATTTATTGCTTTTGATTTATATTTTATTTAACATATCAAAATTGTTTTATGTTCTTAATACTGTCTCAAAACCTGAATTAAAAAATGATCTACTTGTTAAATTTATGAAAAAAAAAAGCTAACCCAAATTCTTTAAACTTTTATTTAAAATAAGCAAGTATTTTAAATCTGATAGAGCATGTTTTTAATATTTTCAATATTATATTTTTCTTTTAAAAAAGAAAATTTATTATTATATTTTGCATAAGAAAACTAAATAGAATGAACCCAATTATTGCTCTTTATTAAAAATTATGCCATAAAAGTTGTGAAATTTTGTTTTTGTTTTTGTTTTTGTTTTGTTTTTATTACAGCCACTGTGAAAATTTTGTTTCCTTAGTAATATTTCAGATATTGTTGGAAAACCCCATGAAATATTGTATTTATTTTGTTCCTCTTAATAAAATTTCAAAATAATATAATAAAGTTATTTGAACATTGTTCAGTAGTTCAAGACATTGGTATAACCACTCTTAATTGTCGTAATTTCAAATTACTGTCCTCTTATTCTTTTAGGTGTAGTATATTAAATAAAAAGGAAAATAGAATAAAAATAGAGTTGATTGGATTTTTTTTTTTTTTTTTTTTTTTTTTTTTAAAATTTGGTTCTTTTATATATATGTATATATATATATTATGGTTCTTCGAAATTGATAGTACAAATTCAAGCTGGTTGAGCTAGCTCATGTTGGTTTAACTATGCAATATATATAATTATTTTTAGGGCAACAAAAATTAAACTTCTGTTATCGCTATGTTGGACACGTCTAGCTAGTAATCGTGAGATACCTAAGAGAGAAGATCCTATCAAAAATTAAAATTGAGCCACACAAGATTAAGACTAAAATGGTCGTTGTTTGAATCAAGACATTTCGAGTTGTTCATGATTGAAAAACGACATGTCTTAAAATAACTAACATGTCTAACTTGAGAGTGATTTTGAAATTGCTAAACTCACTTTTATCGTCATTTTTAAAATAACTCTTAAACAAACTTTTAATAATTCAAAATCAATATTGATGAGTTTAAAGGTGTAAATTCAAACATTAAATTAATTTACATGTTTCAGAATAATTTCAAAATTCACTGTTACGAAATCAACAAATGAAGATGAATGACAGGAAAAACATAAACAATAAATAATCAACACACAGATTTACACGGTTCGCTAACAGTGTATTAGCTACATCTACAGAGCAGAGGGAGAACAATTTTTATAAGAGATTATTTTTCAAAATACAGAACAGAAGCATCTCTAGGGTTAGAGAGTTTATACAATGCACTTCTCTAAACCCTAGCGTAAAAACATAAATAACGTAAAAATGGAAAATACGTGAATAACTTAGGTATACAGTCAGGAAGACTCCATACTTAATCGTTTGAAGAGCCAGATAACAGATTCAAGGCATTTCAACATTGACAAAAGTGATTTTTAATAATTCCAAAGCACTTTGAATAATGCTTTTTTTAAGTTGTATTAATTCATGCATCCACATTTGTGTAAGAAAGGTATGTCATATAAAGAGCACATGAAGTTTTTTGTTTGAAGTGTTGAGCTTATTATAAAAGTGGATGTACTATGAAAGGATAAGGTGGAACTTATCCACATGAACATTAATTATTATTCTTTATGTAAGAAGTGCATGTGTAGAAATGAAATAATATTCCCAAGAACAACCAAAATTATAGTTAAAAGGGGATTGACTTTGTTGATATAAAAAGGATTTTTTTTTTTTTTTTTTTTTTTTTTTTTTTTTTTTTTTTTTTTTTTTTTTTTTTTTTGCTAGAGATATGTACATGGACAAGTCTCTTTATTTGTTTTTTGGACCAAAATTTAAAAAAATATTTTGCTCACCACAAGACAAGCCAGTACTCTCCATTGAAGGATAATATGAAGCTATCAGTTCATTGAATGTAAAAGAGAGATGAGGTTTAAAATAATCTTCAATCTATATATATATAATCTAACACCATTATCAATTTATACCCCTAAACTTTGGTGTGGTATGAATTTAAACCTCAAAATAATAATTGTATCGATTTAAATCCTGAACTTTTATAACTACGTATTAATTTAAGGGTAATACTTGGGTGCATCTTGGGTAGCACCTATCTTGATGCATCACACTCTCAGCACTCATATAAAAAAAAATATTAAAATATTTTTAAAAAGGAACAAGAAGAATTTGCTACATGTCAAATTATGATGAGACAATTTGGTGGGATGTACAAAGATAGGTGCTACTCGGGAAACACCTAAGTATTTTTGTTAATTTAAACCCTCCATTATGTTTTATTTAGATACACTTATGAAAGTTCAAAGTTTAAATTGATATACTTATAAAAGTTTAAGGTTTTAATTGATACAATTATTTGTTTGGGGTCTAAATTGATACAACCCCCAAAGTTCAGGGTTTAAATTTATACAATTATTAGTTTAGGGTTTAAATCGATACATCCCCCAAAGTTTTGAGGTATAAATTGATATTTGCCTTAAAATCTAATTCCAACTCAGGTAAAAAGTTTAAAAAGTTCATCAACCAAATTATTACAGTTTACAAATAGATTGTCACAATTAGAAGTCTATTAGTGATAGAAGTCTATTACTGATAGATTTATATTGTTGATAGAACTGTATCTGTGTATCTATTGAAGGTAGACTTCTATGATTGGTAGTTTGGTTCAAATCATAGACTCTTGTTAGAACTATAGTTGTATTGAAGTCTTATCAGTGTCTATCATTGATAGATTTGTATTGTTGATAGAATTATATATGTATTGAAATTCATCAATAACTATCACTGATAGTCATCTATCATTTATAGAATTCTATTTGTGAAGTTAATGATTAAAAAAATTTATTTATGTTAGGTTCCTTTCAGTATAAGAAGTTTTTTTTTTTAATATGCTTTTAAGATTTGATAATCTATTAGTGATAGACTTTTAACTAGGATAATTTATCATATACTTCTATTAAATAAGGTGTAAAACAGAAATTAAAAATAGTCATTTTCCAAATTTGTTAGTTTTGCAAAACCATATATGCTATATTAATTGAATTCAACAATTGTTAGGTGCGGTTTCTCCACCCTTAAGCAAAGTTATGCGTGAATACGTTGTACTCACATTTTGCTTCAAATAACCACGATGAAGCAACGTTAGCACAAACTTTTATATCGTACACTTTTTTTTTACAACTGGGTATGAGCATACAAATATAACTCTTTTATGATCTAAGATATGCCCCTGATCATGAGCTCGATTGAGGAATATCGTCTACATATATTGTAACTAGTTGGTTTCCAAATTTGGATAATCCTATATACTTAAGTGGAGTTAGCTTTCATATCTTTTTACCATGAACTTGAACACGTGTTTTTTGTTCAACTTGGGGTTATTCTCCAATTTTAGACTCATTTCTCTTTAAATGTAGCGGATGAAATTTTTATAATCTATCACTACCTTAATTCAATTTTGAGGATGACATTTTGATTATTTATCACTATCTTAATTTATATGTCATGTTGTCGCCTAAAAATAATCAATAAACAAATAAACATGTACAATGAAATATGATTTGACGTTGTTTTGTCTTTCATAACTGTCAAATACAAAATAATAATAACAATAATAACCATAATAATAAATCAAACTATGCAATCCAACAGTTAGAGATGTGACTCTACTTTTGACAATCTCTAAAAGTTCACATTACCCTTGAAAAAGGGGAATATACAAAAATATATAGTAGAGAAACAACTTAGGAAAAAAAAAAGGATAAAATTGAAAGAGAGGGAAAAGAAAATAAAAAAAGATACAAATAATAAATAAGAAAAAGAAAAACAGAGAATTAGAATATGATATATTTACAAGTCCAAAATTCTATAGACTTTAATTTCTTGTGTTTTGGTTGGTTTGTTTGTTACATTGGATTTGAGGCATGGGCATCCAAAAGCTGTTGCTCTAGCTGCAATGTCAATTTTTTTTTTTTAAAAAAAAATCTCCTATTTTTCGAGGTAATCAATAATATAAGAGTTATTTTCAAATATAGAAAAATGAGTCAAACTATTTACAAATGTAGAAAAATTTTACTGTCTATCAGCGATGAATCGCGATAGACAACAATAGAAGTCTATCGTAATAGATCACTGATATACAGTAAAAATTTTCTATATTTGTAAATAGTTTGATATTTCTTCTGTTTATAGTAATTTTCCTAAATATAATTACCATCTAAAAGTTTTGAATTTGACCATATATATATATATCAATTTTAAAAATGAAAAGGTTCAAATTTTCCCCTTCTCAAAGGTTTTAGTTAAATTTTTATAAACTACCTTTTTTTTTTTTGAGAAATTTTTAAAAATGAAAAAACAAGGGAAGCTATTTACACAAAATAGTAAAATTTTTAGATAGTTGTGATAAATGCTGATAGAAATGATAAAAGTCTATCACTAATAGATTGATAGAAGTCTATCAATGTTTGTTTTACTATTTTCTGTAAATAGTTTGACATTTTTTCTATCTGTGAAAATTCTCCTTTTCTTTTAAAATTTCAAAGTTTAAAAACATTGATGAGGGAGGTTCTTTTTTTTTCAAAAAATAAAAAACAAAGTAGATTACGAAGTTAAACATAAATGTTTTTATAAAAAAGAGAAATGACTATAAACAGAAAAAATATTAAACTATTTACAAATATAGAAAAATTTCACTGTATATCAATGATAGACCACAATAGAATTCTATCGCTTTCTATCGCTCAAGCAAATGAATTCTATCGCTTGAGCGATAGAAAGCGATAAAATTCTATCGCATTCTATCACTGATAGACTGTAAAAATTTTCTATATTTGTAAATAGTTTGACTCGTTTTTTATATTTGAAAAGAGCTCTATAAAAAAAAAATTTAAGAAACTGAATAAATAAATAAAATTATTATCAAAGTTAATCTAAAAACCTTAAAGAGAGTCTCCAACTTGTTCTTCACCGAAGCAAATTCCTCCTTCACATGTTGTAAACATTCTAGGCACCTACAAAATTAAAAAATAAAAAATAAATAATAATAAACTTCATAATTTCCATTACAGATTATTCTTTGATTCTTTAGAAAGAAAGTTTGAGAAGTTTTCTTTTAGGGTATTTGAATAAACTTGTTTGTCAAATTATAAATTTTGTACTTAATTTTAGTCCTTATAATTTAATAAAATCTCATAAATAGTACTTATATTTAACAAAATCTTCATAAATAGAAAGTATTTATAATGATTTTATCAACTATAGGAACTAAATTCTAATTATAAATGATATGAAATAAATTCTAACTTTCTTGAAATTATAAAGATTAAATTTGTAATTTTTAGATGCACTATACACATTTGAAACCAATCAAAAATAAATAATTATTAATCAGACACAAGTGAGGACAAATAAAATAAATAAAAAATGAAAAAACTCACAAAAAATGTTTTCAAATATGGAAAAAATAACTAAAATATTTATAAATATAACAAAATTTCACTGTCTATTTGCAATAGACCGCAATAGACTACTATCTGTGTCTATCTGTAGTCTATCACTATATAAATAGTAATCTATTGCGGTCTATCGCAGATATATAGTAGAATTTTGCTATATTTTTAAATATTTTCAACAATTTTGCTATTTAAAATAATTTTTCTAAAAAAAAAAAAGTATATTTATGTTTTCAAAAAAAAGAAAAAAAAAAAAAAACTGACCCTTGAATATTCATCTCCTGACAGTTGCTGCGGAAAGCAATGCAAGCCATCTGCACTTTGTTTGCTCCAATGCTGTGTATTATTTCAAACAGTCAAAAACCCAGCTAATTTCAACTTTATTATATTTTCAAAGTTTTTTTTTTTTTAATTGAGACTATAATCTCTATATTTAGATTAAATATTTTATGTTATCTTATGAAGTTAGGTTTACTATATTTGGTTTATTAAGTCCTTGAAATTTAGAAATTAGTTTATACTTGATTGCCGAACTTTTAATATTCTCTTTAACTTGTTCATATACTTTAAAAAATTGTGATAAGTGGTTAAATTTTTAATTTTGTGTCTCATAAGTCTTCATAGTATAACTCCAAAACTTATTCATGTATGTAACTAGCATACTAAATTTATTATTTAAGAATTTTGTGGTGGGATGATTTTGGAAGGTTTAACCATTTTGGTGGTATAAATAATATATAATTAACAAAGTTATATCGACAGAAACCTATTAATCGTCACAAAATTTATCGTTTTCAAGAATCTATTAGAACTAGGAGCTAAATAAATACAATTTCTTAACGTTCTCAAGAGCCTATTATACAAACTCTTTAAAGTTCAATAACTGTTTATTAATTAAGGTTGTTTTCAAAAATGGAAAAAATATTAAACTATTTACAAATATAAAAAAATGTCACTGTGTATCGACGATAGACCGTGATAAACTTCTATCACTCGTGATAGAAATCTATCGTTGTCTATCATAAAAAAAATTATATTTGTAAATGGTTTGATGTTTTTCCTACCTATAATAATTTCTCTATTAGTTACAACCCTTAAAGCTTATCAACCAAGCTTATTTACTCGAACTTTATTAACATATATACGTTTTCATCCCAAAAAAATAAAAATAAGTAAAAGGTTGGATATATATCTCAACTAAAAGATTCATAAACAATGTTAAAAACATTTATCGTCAACTCGATCATAGATCAATTGGTTGTTTAAGTTATACATGGTGGGCTACCTCTACATAGAATTTATATCCTACAAATTTCTTTGACACCCAAATATTGTAGGGTCAGATGGATTGTCTCATAAAATTAGTGGAGACATGCGTAAACTGACCCAGATACTCACGAATAACAAAAAAAAAAAAAAAAAAAAAAAAGAAGTTACATATTCTTAATTAAGAGGTCAGAATACTTCGAATTTCTCCTATTTATTGATGTCATTGAACTTAAAAAAAAACATAAATTATTCATCGACATTGACATTGATTCGATTAAGATAGAAGTGAAGTGGCAATTATAAAAAAGAGAAAAAAAATGAATAAATGAATTTACCTTGAGCTGCTGCCTTTCAACTGGTGAACATAAGCATCAACTTTCTTGAAATCAATACACTTGTGATCACTGTTTATTGAGAAAGGACAATGGAAAAAGGAATTCTCTTTAATATTAATAATAAAAAAAACAATGATATATAGAATAAAATATATATATATATATATATATATATATAATATTGGAAAATTTTTAAAAATAAAAAAATAAAGGAAACTATTTACACAAAATAGTAAAATTTTTAGATAGTTGTGATAGACGCTGATAAAAGTATATCGAAGTCTATCAGTGATAGAAATGATAGAAGTCTATCAATATCTATCATTGTTTTTTTTTTTTTTTTTTTTTGCTATTTTCTGTAAATAGTTTGACATTTTTTCTATCTGTAAATTTTTTTCTAAAATATAATATAATTATGTCCCAATAAAAAAAATAAAAAAAAGGAAAGAGAAATAATAAATTAAGAAGAATTTTAATAAATTTAATTAATTTTATCCCATACAGAGCTTTAGCAAGTTCATTGATAAGTCTTTGAGAGTCTTCAAAGAAAATAGAAACCACTTCCACTACAAAGTCTGGATTGCTCTCATCTTGCAGACTCTGAAGCTCTTTAAATTGATCATTCAAATATCCCTAAACAAAACACACATAAACATTACAAACCAAAAATTATTATTTAAAACCCGACCGCAAAAAACGAGTATAGCTGAACTGACACACATATACGTTAGCAACTAAAAGATTTGTAATCCGAATCTCCCTACCGCTATTCTTCTAAAAAAAAAAGAAAAAATCCCATCAAATTTATATATATAGAAAAATCTTAGAAACCCAAAATACCAGTATAATTTTAGTAGACAAAACACATCAGTTCTAAAAAAAACAATCGAGTAGTTTTCTTTTGTACCAAAACGGTTTACTTAGTAGACATGACACAAACTTAGAAAACAATTCAGTCGATCGAGTAGGGTTTTTTTTTCTCTTCTTTTGGTGAATATGAACTGAACTCAGTTGATAAAGCACCGATTACGGTTTTGTTTGGGAGAAAAGAATTGGGTTATTGAGTTATATTTGATAATATCTAACCTCTTTGAAGAGTGAGAGTGTGTAGTCATCAAGCAACTTCCTTTGTAAATGAATCACATCTTCCATTATTGAAAAGCTTTGAGACTTCACAAGAGAGAGGTAAGGGAGAAGGGGAATGGACTTTAATTTATAATAACAATAAAACCCAAAGCGAGGAGAAAATTTTGCTTCATTTTATTGAATTATTATTATTATTATTGATTATTCTCTTAATTTTCAATTAAAATAACTCATCAATTATGAACCAATTATACAAACTTATGTAATTATTATTTTAATGTTAAAGTATCATTTTGGTACCTTGAACTTGTACTATTTTCATTTCTAATTTTCTATAAATAATCAATTAATCTCTACTTTTTAGTTTAAAGTTAATTTTTTTAAAAAAAAAAAAAACCATCAATTTCTCCTTATAAAATTTGAAAATATATATACACTCTGTCATTTTTTAAATGGAAATTATTATTAACTATTATTTTAGCAAAATCAATCAAAGTTAACTTTAATCTAATAAAGGCTACGTTTAAGATCTATTTCAAATAAAAAACGTTAAATTACAAATTTAGTCTTTATGATTTGGAGAAGGTACTGTGTGACTATTTATGAGGGTCTTATCAAACCATAGAGATTATTTATGAAGTTTTTTCAAAGAAAATTTTTAAAAATAGAAAAATAAGAGAAACTATTTACACAAAATAACAAAATTTTTAGATAGTTGTGATAGACGCTGATAGAAGTTTATCAGGGTCTATCAGTGATAGAAATGATAGAAGTCTATCAATGTCTATCAATTTTTTTTTTTTTTTTTTTTTGTTATCTGTGAAAATTTCCTTATTTTTCAAAATGTAGAGAGTAAATTCTAGGGAAATTTTCACATATATAAAAAATGTCAAACTATTTACAGAAAATAGCAAAAAAAATATTGATAGACATTGATAGACTTCTATCAGCATCTATCAGTGATAGACTTCTATTATTTCTATCACTGATAGACTCTGATAGACCACTATCTAAAATTTTTGCTATTTTGTTTAAATAGTTTCCCTTATTTTTTTATTTTTAAGAATGGCCCTAAATTCTATCTGCTTTTAAAATTGCAGGGGCTAAATTCTAACTTTCTCAAAATTATAGGGACTAATTTTTTTTTTTTTATTTAACCTATTTTATATATTGTTATTTTATTGTAATTTGACATATTATTATTGACACTCTCCAATATACACACTCCATGTATCCTCTCCCCCTTTCACATTCCTTTTTCTTTCACTCATTATTGCTTTTTTTGTTTTTTTCTCTTTCTTTTCAAAGTTTGTTGAACTGTTGATTGAGCATTTTCTTTTGTTTTATTTGTCCAAAAAGCATGACTTACTTGACTTATGTGTATTTATAATAATAATAATAATATATTATTGGTCTCAAAAGTCTTGCTATGCTTAATTTCTCTCCATTTTCTAGTTTCTTTTGGTATTGAAATTATTATTCATTGACTTTCATACTTAGAGAAGGAACAAATTGAAGATAATATATATATTCCCATTCTTGGTGTGAAGTTAAATTGCGCAAATATCAATTTATATTTCTAAATTTTGAAATTGTACCAATATTTAAACCTTAAACTAATAATAATGGTATCAATTTAAACGGTAAACTTTGAAGGTTGTATCAATTAAAACCTTGAACTTTCATAAGTGTATCCAAATAAAACATAATTGAACGTTTAAATTGATATACTTTGAAAGTTTAGGGTTTAAATTGATATATTTATGAAAGTTCAGGGTTTAAATTAATACAATTAATTATTAATGTGGGGTTTGAATTGACACACTTATAAAAGTTCAGAGTTTAAATTGATACAATTATTAGTTTGTGGTTTAAATTGATACAATCCCAAAGTTTAGAGATATAAAATGATATTCGCCCATTTTATTTTTTTTAAAGCAAGAAACCCACAAGCAAATGGCACAACAAACTACTCCTAAAATCTTGTAATTATTATTGATTGACTTTCATAGTTAGAGAGAAGAAACAAGTTGAAGATAATATATATATAATCTCATTTGCCATTTTGGTGTGATAGTTCATTGAAATAGACTTCTTTTTTAGAGTCTTGTGAGTTGTTTTGTAAAGCAACTTTTTTTCCTTTTAATTTTTTAATTTTTTGTTTTTGTTTTTGTTTTTAAACTGATATTGGAATAATTGGTAGAGATTGATAAGTAATTTTTTCTTTTTTTTTAAAAAAATAACAACAACATAAATTTGTAAATATTAACCTTCTTCAACTTTTAATCTTTTTTAGAAGATATTAAATATATCTAGAGCTATTAAATATAGAAAATAATTCAACATTTGTTTCGATAATGAATTCTTTAGGATCATTTTTTTTTCTAAACTCAAGGTTACTTATATCATAATAATTTTAGAAAAAATACTATAAACAAAAAATATTAAACTATTTACAAATATAGAAAAATTTCACTGTCTATCACTCAAGTGATAGAATATCACTAATAGATAATAAAATTTTTCTACATTTATAAATAGTTTGACTCATTTTTTTATATTTAAAAACAACGATAATTTTATATATATCTTTTAGGCGAACTTATATTATATTATATATAAAAAAAGACATATGTATAGAGGCATGTGTTTTAAAATTTTAAAATTTTATCTTATATTGCTTAAAAAAAGTGAATTTCCAACCAATGAAATAATTAATAATAGAAAAACTCAAATTAACTTTTTAGAAATTAAAAAAAAAATGAAAATATAAAAAACAGTCTCATCTAACCTTATCTTAGCTCATCTCCTTTAATATTATTCTTTACATACACAAACATTTTACTTTAAAGTTTTCATATTTGATGAATATATTCTCAACCACATGTGGATATATTATTATTATATAATATTGATTACCTTTAATGAACTAAACTTTTGTGGGTGATGGCATTATTTGATTGGATAATTTGTTGTGAGCTGCCCTTAAGGGAACATCAATAGCATCTATTGTTTGGCATTACTCTATCAAACATGGCATGTGATTAATCTTCATTTTTATTACTTTTCTTTTGCTTTAGCCCTTTATTTGTGATGTTCAAAGTCTACCAACCTCCAATAGTAAATTAAATATGTATTGTTTTGGTTGGTACAATGTTTTTAGGGTTCTTACACGTGTCGAAAATCCCAAAAAATGATATCGAGAGAATAGATACCTAACTCTTCATTAAAAAAAAAATAGTGATTTTTTATATTCTCTTCGAAATAAGTAAATGAATGGACGATTAGTTATATAGCTGAATACGAGAGAAGGAAGTGTTATGTGTATAGAGATGCATGTTATCCTAACTCTTCATTAAAAAAAAAAATAGTGATTTTTTATATTCTCTTCGAAATAAGTAAATGAATGGACGATTAGTTATATAGCTGAATACGAGAGAAGGAAGTGTTATGTGTATAGAGATGCATGTTATCCTAACTCTTCATTAAAAAAAAAAATAGTGATTTTTTATATTCTCTTCGAAATAAGTAAATGAATGGACGATTAGTTATATAGCTGAATACGAGAGAAGGAAGTGTTATGTGTATAGAGATGCATGTTATCCTTATTTATATATTATAGATCGAGAAATTATGAACAGAAAAAATATCAAACTATTTAAAAATATAGAAAAATTTCACTATCTATCACCAATAGAAGTCTATCGCGGTTTATCGCTGAGGCGACATAATTCTATCGCAATCTATCGCTGATAGACAGTAAATTTTTTTATATTTGTAAATAGTTTGACTCATTTTTCTATATTTGAAAACAACCCTTATAGATTTTCCTACTTTTTTTTAAGGTACAATAATTATAAGTGTGAGAATTTGAACCTTAACCTTAGGAGAATTATTGCTTAACTATGTTTTGTTAACATATATCTTACATATTGCTAGTAATATAAAATATGTCATTGATTGTCAACTATATTTGCATCGAAAATAACGTTCAAATTAATGCAATTTTGTTCAATTAATGAGACTTTTTTAAAAGGTTGAAGGGAAAAATACATTTTTGGTCCCTAGGTTTTGAATGTAATTTTTATTTGGTTATTAAATTTCAAAATGTTACACTTTTAGTCTTTAAATTTTTAGTTTGATTCCAATGTAGTCCCTAAATTTCAAAATGTTACAATTTTACCTTTGAGCTTTGAGTTATATATATATATATATATATATATAATTTGGTGCATTGATTTCAAGATTTACAATTTTAACATCGAATTTTTACTAAACACCCGTTTTAAGTTTTAGCATTAATGTTTATTAATTAATATAGAAGAATTATAATTAATTAAGTATTACTATTTTTTTCCATCACTATTAAAATTAATTTAAAATTTTTATTTTATAATTATGTTAAATTAACTAATAGACATTAACATTAAAGACTAAAGTGAGCATTCATTTTTAGTATAAAATTGAGATTAAAAATATAAATCTTGAAACTTAGAGATATATTGAAACAAAACTCAAATTTTAAGAGCAAAATTGTAACATTTTTTAAACTTAATGATTAAATTAAAATCAAACACAAAATTTTATAACTAACAATATAACATTTTAAAATTTAAGAGACCAAATAAAAACCAGACTCAAAATATTGGCACAAAAAGGATATTATTGAAATTAAGTTAGAAAATAATTTTATGAACTCAATGGGCTTGTTGGCAAAGCTAGAAGACAACCAAGTTCTTTAGCAATGATATATGTATTGTGATTGGTCCCCCATAGTAAGATGGGACATCTCTTAGTTATTTCTTTGTCTTTTCCCATTATTTAAATAATTTATGTGGTGACATTATATTTGTACCTACGATTCATATTTGTGTTCTTATCAACGTGTCGATACATGTGGTCCTCAAAAATTGATTATCTATTTCAATATTGATAGACCTTGATAGACTTCTATCAACATCTACTAGTGATAGACTTATATCATTTATATCACTGATAGACCTTGATAGACTTCCATCAGCATCTATCACAACTATCTAAAATTTTTGCTATTTTGTGTAAATAGTTTCCCTTATTTTTCTATTTTTTAAAATTCCCTTTTCAATAATAATGAAAATTTTGCATCTCACTATGTAAAATGTTGGGTTTAAATGCAAGGATGAAAATATCCGTTGAATGATTCTACATCCATATCGAAGATCTATTGATATCTTTACTATCTTTTATATATGCTCGTAAAATATTAAAAAAAATTTTATCTATTTAGTCCAATATAAATAGAAATACTAATAACAATATTCATAACTTAGTTTGGGAGTAAAAACGACTCAATTATTAATTTAAATAATTTTCATAATTTTTTCTACTTATCTGTCGATATCGATATTTATTGATATATCCATAAAATTAAATTATATATATTAGATTTAAATACTAGGTAGGGAGATTTGGATCACATATCTTTCTGTCCCTAACTTTGGCATGCATTGATAATTTTGATTCACGGTTAAATATCAATTTGTATATGTAGCAATATAAACATGACATTTAGGGCCGCTTTATAATATATAACTTGGTTTTTGAAAGCGTGCTTTCAAATAGCCGTTGTAGGGGACTTTTTCCTTGATAGTTATAATATTTTTATTTAGGAATTATGAGTTTAAAAATTTAGAATTTTATCCCCTAAACAATTTAGCGAAAATTAAAATGAAAAGAGAGCTATTTAGACAAGGCCAATGGTACCGCTTTAAAACCGATGAGAAAGGGTCAATGCTATCCCTTTTGAAAATGACCAAACCATGACTATAGAAAAAAAATAGAAATTTATTTTTTTAACGAAAATATGAGTTCATTTTCATCAAATTTGGATATCCCCACAATAAAATTGAATAATCAATTATCCTAACTCAGTTTTTTTTCAAATGTGCCTTCAATTAAATATTGGATTTCTTGTTTTTTTTGTGGTACAATTTTTTATTTTTATTTTGGGATTATGGGTTTAAAAAATTGAGGTTTTATATCTCCTGAACAATCTCGAAACAATTTAACCAAAAATTAGAATGGGAAGGGAGTTCTTTAGATAAGGATAAGGGTACGCCTTTAAAATCGAAGAAAAAGGGTCATCCCAACACCTTTTTAAAATGACCAAACCATGGCGATAGCAAATAAATATATATGAAATTCATTTTTTTCTTTTTAAGAAAACATGGGTTTATTTTTAAACATCCCCAACAATAAAATTGTTAAACAATTACCCTGACTAAGGTTTTATCAAAACGTGACATTCAATTAGGTATTATGGGGTTTTTTAGTGCTAAATTTTTGGAAAAATTACCTTTTTAGTCCTTAAGTTTTGAACAATATGTGCGTTTGGTCCTTAAGTTTTAAAAATGTACCTTTTTAGTCTCTCAGTTTATAAGAATAGGTCAATTTGGTCCCTGAGTTTTCAAAATATACCTTTTCAGTCCCTGAGTTTTTAAAAATAAGTCTAAAAGGTCCTCCAAGTATTTTTTTCTTTAATTTTTTAAAAATAATTATATGATATTTAAAATTAGAAAAAATAGTTTTAGAGACGAAATGGTTTTTAAAAATTATTCTTATAATTTAAAATGTCATATAATTATTTAAATTAATAATAAAAAATTATTTGAGGGATCTCTTAGACCTATTTTTAAAAACTCAGGGACTGAAAATGTATATTTTGAAAACTCAGGGACCAAATAGACCTATTCTTATAAACTAAGGGACTAAAAAGGTACATTTTTAAAACTTAGGGACCAAACGCACATATTGTTCAAAATTTGGGGACTAAAAAGGTAATTTTCCCTAAATTTTTTGTATTTAGAGATTACGGGTTTAAAAAAATTGGAGTTTTATGCCCTGGATAATCTAAAAAATTTAACCAAAGATTAAAATGAGAAGGGAACTTTTTAGAAAGGGCCAATGGTACTCCTTAAAAATCGAATAAAAAGAGTCACAATGCTAACCCTTTAAAAATTGACCAAACCGTGGTCATAATAGAAAATCTTCCTTAGCAATTTAAAAGAGATTCGTAATTTGAAAATTTAATCAATAGCAATTTAAAAGATATTTTATATTTAAACTTATATGGGCAAAATACACTTTTAATCCCTAAAGTCAGAAAATTTAGTCTTTAAATTTTCAAAATGGGTACATTTAAGTCCTTGAGGTTTAAATAATAATGGTTTTAAATAGTTCAAGTGAGCCATTAAATGAATGGTTGGACTTGCTCACATGTCTATTTTATTTGAATGAGTAAATTTCTATTGTTCAAAGAAAACAACTTTTTTTCACTTTTGTCGACGATGATTGTGCCAGAGACAAGTAATCTATGTATCTTTTAAAGATTGTGAGGTCTCTTGATTTTTTCAATATGGAATTTTCAATAGTGTTTTTCTCCTCTTGAATCATGGTACCAAGTTAATTTAGAGGGATTTTAATTTTTTTTTTCTTTTTTTTTTTTTTTTTTGGGAGTCTTAGGATTGCCTTAATTTTATATCCTTCCATTACTATTATAAATTATCTCCTTCCCATCAAAATTTTTAATATCATGTATCTTGTGAGTTACAACTCATTGCTTGATTCTTGATTCTTAAAGAAAGGTCTTCTAATTGGTTGAAGCTAGTTCTAATGCCAATTTTGAAGTCTTACTTTAACATGTAGTCAAACACATAATTGCAAGTTGAAGAAAACAAGAATATACAAAGGAGAAATATATCAAAAGAACTAAGAAGAATGATAGTGCTTTTAACATTTCAAGCTTATCTTTCGAGCACACTTTTATTAGATAACATGGAGTTCCATCTTGTTGAAGAAATAAAATCAATAAATCAAAATATCAATGCTTGTTAAACAAAGAAAATAAAATGAAAAATGAATAAACTTATTATTCAAGTAGAAATGTCAATGATACAAAAATTTAGTACTCGAAATGCTGTATAAGAAATGTGATACAACAAAATGTGATTAAAAAAAACGTTTTACTAAAAGTGTATGACAAATACTTTACATGAAAGTTCACCCTTATATAGATACAAAAGTGAATCACCAATAACTTACAATTCAAAATAACATTAAATTATGAAACTCAAAAAACTTAAAGAAAAGAAAAAAAAGAAAAAAAAACTTAAATCTTAGATCTAACATCAACCTAAAACATTAAACTAAAAATTAAATCTAACAATAAATTTAAGGAAAAAAACCTCAAATCTCAACACGGTTTTTTATTTGTCACACTCAACTTTTAGTGTAAAAACACAAATGGTCTATGTGGCAGAGCTTTTGTAAGAACGTTGACGAGTTGTTCAACGATTTTGCCTTCTTTCTTTGCTTCCTTCAATAAATAAAAATTTGAGTTTCATGTTTCGTTCTACCATGTTGTACCAAATTAAAGGCATTAGTAGCCTTACCACAAAATACCCTTAGCGTTAGTATATAGATGGAAATAGATTATCTATACCCCATTGCATCTCCATCTTGCATTTCTTCTTTCTCTTCTGCTTCAATCTATGTCTTAACATATCTCTATTTTCACTCTCTTCTCCAATACTCTCTTACTCCCTTTCTTCCATTTCTCAATCTCTAAAACTACCTCATTGGTCTTTTTCTTTGTTTATTCCTAACTCGAGATAACTTCAAAGAGATTAATTATCTAGGCCTTATTCGGTAACCATTTGTTTTTTTTTTTTTTTTAATATTAAACATATTTCTCTCAATTTCTTACTATGGTTTTCATTTTCTTAAGTAAAACAATTGAATTCTTAGCCAAATTCCAAATTAAAAAAACTACTTTTTTTAGTTTTCAAAATTTGGCTTAGTTTTTTAAAACATTGGTAGAAAGTAGATAACAAAACAAGAAATTTAGAGGTAGAATGAGTGATTATAGGCCGAATTTTCAAAAATTAAGGCCTCATTTAGTAACTATTTCGTTTTTTGTTTTGGTTTTTGAAAATTAAGCCTATTTTCCTCTTAATTTCTTACAGTAATTGCATCTTTTTCAAGTAAAATTGTTGATAACTAAATTTCAAATTCCAGAAACTACTTTTTTTTTTTTAATTTTCAGACAACAAAACAAGAAATTTAGAGGTAAAAGTGTTCATAGGCTTAAAATTTAAAACTAACAACAAAAAAATAAAATGGTTATCAAACAAGACCTAAATGGTGGCAAAACGGAGCCTTAGGTGTTGAGATTTCTTATATTATGTCTGGGCATGCTAAAAAATGAGAATTTCTCCAGTTATTTAAAGTTCTGGTATTTAAGAAGAGAGGAAAAAAGATGGAAAATGCGAAAATTTTTAGAGATTTGAGGAATGAAATTGAAGAAATGAAGGAAGGAAATGGAAGAAGGAAGGATGACATACATAGATAAATGATTTTGTCCATATGCTAATAGGACATTTTTAAGCTTTCATTTAAAAAAGATAAGGTATTAAGTAAATTTTCGAAAGTTCAATAGCATTTTTAAAAAAGGTACTAACAATTTTCATCCCGTAAACAAATGATATGAATAATTTTGCAACATTTTTTTTAAAAAATTTAAGGATATTAACGAAAGTTTAAGAGTATTTTTTTTTTTAAAAAAAAAAAAAAAACCAATGGATTCTATTACAAACTAACAATTGAAGTACAAAGTACAAAGTTCGTAGTTATTTTCTATAGTCTAGTCAAAACTTCAAACATGGAAAAGGAACATAATCTTATTAATTTGAAAAAAAAAAAAAGAAAAAAAAAAAAGAAAGAAAGGGCTGCTGCATATTTCTAGTTGTTTCTTGTCTTAGAAAAAATATAGAGTGACATTTGAGAATACTTGGTCCCCTCGAGTGTAAAAGATGGCTTGTAATGTAGCTTAATGCCATAGTTTCAATTCTTACAGTACCTCCTGTAGTAACAAAGCAACCACATAAAATAACCTCCACAATCTGAGAAGTATATTTCCAAACAAGAACTTGAACCCTGAATGAGAATAAATATTGTACAGCAATAAACTATTCATTTTTCCACTTTATTTTCTTTTTCTTTTTCTTTTTCTTTTTTTTTTTTTCATTTTTCTTCGAAGAATGAATAATAATAATAATAATATTACACAGCATTGGTAAGAACCTGACCACACAAATCATTTGAACTATGAATTTTCAATTTACAGTATGTACACAGAGAATCAAAAGGGAGGAAAGAGGAAACCAGGTTATCAGTCCCACCAGTGCTACCATCAATAAACATATCACTTCTATCTGTCAGTAGAATTGTAGTTGTTGAAACCCAACAACCTCAGTTTTATCAATTAGGATACGGCGCTCTATCACCACGATGACAACCAGCAGACGGTTCTCTCAGGTATTTTAAATCCAACAATCGACGCATTACGACATGCAATGGAGTACTACCCTGCAAGACAAATTTGTGGGATAAAATTAAAGAATGATGCTGTCAATAGGACTCTATACCTCTAAGTAAACCAAACATGAGAAATAAACTCAAAATCTAAGATACATAACTGTTTATATACAGATATGAAGTTAAAGCGTGCACGACATACGTATTTATATCTTGCTATTAAACAAATAAGGAAAGCAAAACAACGGAACCTTCAATTTACTCGAGGTATAAGTTTTGTTTCTACCAATTGTTTAATCTATATAAAACCATCACTTCACTTCAATGAACCACAACCATCAACAAGTATCTCTTAGAATCACAAAGCCACTACGGGTGAAATGTCTTCTATTAGGGTGCAAATCATCTCACCATTGGTTATACGCTCGTTAAAAGTACTTCTGAAGTACTTTCCAGTCAAACACTTGGGCCAAAAGAACTCTAAATGTGCCTTTTCACAAAACACCTTGAATGTTTTCATTTAATTTCAGAAGCACATTTATGTTACATCTCTACAGATTTTGTGTGTGCAGGCGTGTTAAATTCGGTAATTGGTCTACTTAATTCCTTAGTAATGCAGAGCCATTACCCATGTGCAACAGGACAGCAGATTTTGTTTCCACAAGTCGAGCTAAAAATAGGAATGGCGTGTTAAAAAAATAATTTCACCAAATTTATACCTTCCTCAGAGAAAGCAAATACACCACCAAGCATGTCATCAGTGTCCCCATCTTCCTCACATTTCTCCCTGTAATGGGGACTACCACTACTGTCCATGTCGTCAGTTACAGCTTCTGCTGGGTCACGGCAGTTACTAAGACCCGTCGCTTTACAATACTCCTCTTGAAAGAATGGTTCATAATCAAATGAGTCACCCATTGGTCCCTCATCAAGAATGTTCATACTCAAATCAGAACGGTTTGAACTTGTATTTGAGCCCTCACTGGCCCCTCCACATTTTGATGACTGAACCGCTTTTAAAATAGTTCTATCAGTGGAGAGTGAGCAACTTGTTACAGTTGACGGGCTGTTAGTAAAATCACTGCCTTCAACTGGGGAAAGTCCGGTGCTAGATTGTTTAGAAGAAACCGAGGCCCGCTCCGGGAAAGAGTTCTTTTTCATTACTGGTGAGGGCAAAACAGATCCATCTTTTTCTTCCATCTTAACGTCACCCACAGACTTGGTTATGGGTGGATAAGATATACCTGAAAATCATTTTAGAAAATTAGGGGGAAAAGAGACGCTTGAATATAGTGAACTGATAGACATGAAAATAAAATTCTTATAATAACCATCTGAATTTTCCTCCAAGCCAGGTGAGTCTAACTTTAAATCTGAAATGATAACACCTTCTGAATACTTCATTCCAGCACTATGAAAATCTAAACTTGGGCTAGAGCTTCTTGCTCCAGCATGGCTCCTGCAAAAGCAACCAACTCCAACTTTCAGCAAATGAAGTGCCTTCACAATTCGATAAATGATATGTAACCGCATGTTATCAAGATAAGCAATTCAGTATCAAGCGAGTGTCAAAAACATATATAAAAAATATTGGAAATATTAGAAAGATGTAATAAGGGCATAGTGGTAATTAGACAGTGGTGCATCGGTTATAAATAAGGGGACGAGAGTTCGGACCTTAGGAGGGGAGATCATTTTTGGGTGAGCATTATCCATTGTGGAGACTTTTGGGAGAGAGAGCTCTCTCGAAAGCCTATTGATATTGTAATTTCTTCCTTCATATTGCAATATTGTTATCTTTAATGTTTTCATATATTTTCTGCGTTTGAATACCTAACAATATCACAGATCTTACTCACATAAATCATTCTCTTAAAGACACTCTGCAAGAAATGCACACATAATTGGCAAAAGGCTACTGAAACAAAAGAACAACTGGATTAAGACATCGGCAGTATCCTTAGAGAGAAATTATGCAACAATTAGACACACAAAGCTTCGACATAAATCTTTTCCTGCATGCTGAGAGTACAAAGTTCTCAAGAACCTAACTCATCTTGCACCAACACCCGTAACATTTACCTGAATCGTACAAAAGATATCAGAAATTTCTCCTGTCACTACCCTGGTAAGGTTGCTGTACACGGGATTAGAGTATTTCCTGCTCTTTTGCCTTTTGGGTCTCTCCTCCATTTCTTTTTTTTTTCCAGCCAGCTCACTGGAATCATGAAACCAAAAAAATCAGCCGACCGACTGACCAATCGATCGATCATATTAACCATCTTCGTCAAAACCGATGAACACCGACCAACAACCACCGAAATGTCAGTGGTAAGCGTTGGTCTGAGCCCAAAACCAAACTGACCAACCAATTATCACCCCTAGGATTAAGACTCCAAACACAAACATCTCGTCTCCCAACCCTAAAGTTGAACTCTTTAGGCAAAGAAAGAAGAGAGGCTACCTCCGTCATTTCCCTATTAGATAACGAACAACAAAAACCTAAGGAAAAGGACAAACCAAGAAATCAGAGACCATAGGATTTTTAAAGGAAGACAAATGATATAAAGGAGTAAACGTATAGCAAAGGGGTCTATCCCCCACCCACTGATCTCCAAAAAAAAAAAAAAAAGATATGTTTCTTTAGCTTCCCCACAACACAAGATGAGAGAAAGAAGGGAGCTCAAGCGAAATATCTTTCCAAAAATTCTACTGTGTGCCTTTAACCCCCTTTGCCACCCCTTCAAAGGGGTTGGGGCCATGCTTACTCGCAATAATCCTATGCCACAAGGATTCAGGTCCTAGGTAAAATGCCAAGGGCATTTAGCGAAGAGAGCTTTGTTGTGTAACCTTAATTTTCAAACTATAACCCCCTAGTTCAAAAATAGGTAGTTGGTCCATCCCCAATAGGATACTAATGAACTAAGAGAACAAAGGATGGCCCAAGGCAATAGCAGACTAGGAGGCACTTACAAGAACCCTTAAACATACCACCCGAGACCCATTCAAAAGGGTGAGATCCCTAATTACAATAATCCTACGTCACATAATATTAGGCTGCAATTGGAACCACCACAACCATTTCGCCAAGAAAGACTCATTACGTTATCGCAAATTCTTAATACGTAAACCCCCATTCTCCAACAGCTAGGAGACAACCACCAATTAACTAAACGAGGTCCTCCCCCCTCCTCCACCCCTTCCCACGAGAAATTCCTCATAACCATACAATGTCCTTGCTAACCAAGACAAGCATCCTAAAAAGGGAAAGGGAGTATAAGGAAATCCCAAAACACATCGATCTCGAGCTATAGAGAAGAAAGTCTTTTTCCACAACTATAACTATTTCTAAACTTTCTCCGCCATTAGGTTCTGAAAATACACCGATCTCGAGCTATCCCCCAAAGGAAGATTGAGATAGGACCTGAAAAGCTGATTAACTTTGCATCCCACCAAAGAGACAATAATTCAACTTAGCAACCTCACAATTCAATGCAAAAATGGTACGCTTCTAACGATTAACTTTTAGACCTGAAATAGTTTCAAAGAAGAGCAGCAAACACCATTGAGGTTCCTAAAAAAATGTGCTTCTCAAAGCAGAAGAAAAGAGCTCATTAGAAAATTGAAGGTGCGACAATTGAACTCCATCATCTCCCGCAGCAAAACCTTCCACCACCCCTTTCCCTAGTCCAGCATAAACTAATCAGCTAAGATCGACCACCACCAGAATAAACAGAAAGGGAGAAATAAATTCATCTTGCCTAAGACCTCTCGACCCAAAAAACTTCCCCCATGCCTTCCATTAAAGAAAACGGAAAAGTTTGCTGACTGAACACAACTCCAAATCCAAGCTCTCCACTTGGAACCCAAAACCTTCGTTATTTTACATCAAATTGTTATTAATAACATTGATTTATTGTTTTATGAACTATGCTCACTTCACTCAGGTGACATCTTTTTGTTGTTTTTCGTCTTAAGGCAACTAAGAGACTTGTTACCTTGAGATGCACTATGAAAAAACACATAATAAGCCTATTATCTTTATTCAAAATGCCTACCAAGATTGCAAACTCTCCATTGGAAACATCCTTAGGAATTTTTCTTGGGGATGAGCTAAGGGAAATGGTGGGATGCCCAATGTTAGTTGGGACAAAATCCAACTTGGCTACCATGTTTCCCAAGCTATATAGGCTTTCTAATAGTACTAATTCAACTGTGGAAGATCTTTGAAGTTCAGAACCAGAGACTGGGATATAGGTCTTAGACAGCATCTTAAAGATGATGAGATTGTTGAATGGGCCTCTCTTTCCCATCTTCTACAATCCATTTCCTTAACTGCTATGAATGACTCATGGAATTGGATTTTAGACTCATCTAAAAATTTTACAGCAAGGTCCATGATGGAATTTTTGGTGAAATCACATGATCTTGTTAATAAATCTTTATTTTTAGCAACCTGTAAGAGTTTTTATCCAAAGAAAATCTTGAGCAGTTTGATTACAAAGTTTGGGTTTCGTAGGAGTACTTGGCCTTCCACTTATCTTGGTCTACTTCGGACCTAGTGGCCCATCACGCTCGACAATGCTAGGTTAGGTAATGGTAGGTCCATCTCTTTTTGGTATGATTCTTGGCTAAGTTGTGGAGTTATAGTTGTTGTTTTCCCTCGTCTTTTTCGTCCAACGATTAGGCCTACTAGTACAATAGCTGATGTTTAGAACTCTGATCATGCAGCTTAGGATATATTTGAGTTTTCATTGTAACCTCAATGACTTGGAAATCATTGAGTGGGCTAATGTTTCTCATCTTCTTTCCTCGATTGTTTTAAGGAACCTAGATGATTATTGGTCTTGGCTGCTGGATCCCTCCAATAATTTTACAATTAAATCTCTTATGGAGGCTCTTGTTGGTACACATACACCAAGTGCTAACGGTCTTTACTCTGTGGTCTGGAAGGATATTCATTGCTTCTTTGCATCAAATTATTGAATGGCTGTTCTAGATGCTTTTGGGTGGTCTTTAGCCTTACCAAATAACATTTATGATCTCATTGCTTCTACTGTTGTGCGTCATCCTATCCAAGGTGCGAAGGAATTATTATGGTTTGCTCTTAACCAAGGCTTTTTTTGGTCTCTTTGGCAAGGAATAGACTCATGTTCAAAGACATCTCTTATTCCTTTGAATATTTTATCATTTAGATTCTTTTCCATGCTTTGTACTGGTGTTAATGTAAGCACCCTTTTACTGATTATACTCTCTCTACTTTAATTGCTAATTGGCGATCTTTCTTGTAATTCACCCCTTTAGGTGTTTGGGATTTTCCCCCTTTATTTCATTTTACCAATGAAATACATTTCCTCTCTCAGAAAAAAGATAACTATCTAACGACTCTTTAGTTCTCAACCCATCTTACAAGTCCCATTCTTTGCATAAGTAAACTGGAATGGATGTCTATCAGGTTATGCATCGCCCGTTCTAATCCCTTTATTCAGCTAATACATGTGATATTAAAATGAAAAGAATATGGCAACACGATATTCATAGCAATGTAATTAGACTCAATTATCATCACCTATCAAGCCAGTCAGATTGTATCCCACGAAAATGGTCGAAAACTGGAAGCAAGTCCTTCCGCTTTATTTCAACCTCATGAATAGATACTTTCTCTATCTCAATCTCCCCACTCATGTGATCTTTCATGCTACTTTGCTCATTTGACCCAGGAAAGCTCATTGTATAGAAATGTACCTGCAATGGGGAGGAAAGAGCACTGACTTAATTGATAACTGAAAAATAAATAATTCAAAAGGGCACAATGACCAATACCTTGGATTTCTGCCAGATAGGTATCCTCCCAGAGTTTATCTGCACCTCAGAATTGGATAGATACAAGAGAGAACGGTCATGTGGCTTTACCAACTCCTGGTTTTCAAGATGATTCTCCTGTACGTAGGATGTATCCTCAACAGGTTCGACAGTTTCTTTTCTCCTGAGGGTAACTGAAGATATGCATTCCTCTCTCTCTGGCCAAGCAGCTCTACGGCAAACATCCCACCATTGAATAGGTTCAACTCTCACTCGCAATTCCTCATCTTTCATCTGCATTGAAGCATTTGGGCTTCTCAAAACAGTTTCACCACATTCTCCCCCCATTGATGGAAGCAGTTTATGTTGAATCACGTGGCCAGAAGGAGTATATACCAACAGATGTTCCAAAGTATTCGAGCTTAATTGAGGAGATTGCAGATTCTGAGGTATACAACTATGGAAAACAGCAGAAATAGCACCTGACGGGATGGAAACCTTTCCAGATGCAGAAGCAGCAGCCATACTGACAGTATTAAGCCAACCTGAGTTGCAATTTTTTATTCTGCTAACCACAGAAAGAGTGACAGGAGGAGGAGGAGAAGGAGAAAAGGATTGCTGGTTTGTGATGAAAGATGAAGTTGACCACCAAGGGACACATGAAGCTGGTATAAGATTAGGCCCATCAACAAAAGAATTGTGCATTTGAAGAACAGTTTCGCCTCCAAAAGGTGAAAGAGCAAAAATGTGGCAAGTTCCCCGGGATGAAACAATAGCTATCCATTGACTATAGTGGCTAAAACAAATGTCTTGTATTACCTGGATTGAAAGCAGCAACAAAAAGGACCACTCATAAGCACATAAAATATAATAATAATAAAAAGTTAAAGGTAAGGACGTACAGCTGATGTCAGGCCACGATGAAGCTTATAAAGGTGCACATGGGAGGAGCTCCAATCATAGCTTTGGGTGCCTGATCCGTTTTGTATGCGGGATGGCATAATCCTAAAAATGTTAATATTGCTACCATGGGTTGAGGCAGTGACTAGAAGGGTCCCGCTTGGATCAAAACAAAGAGCAGAAATTGGACTTGAGTGAGCCTTAAATTGTGATATAACAGCTTTGGAGACAAAATCTTTCACAACAACCTGCAAAAAGAGCAACGTTGAAAACTGGGGAAAAAACTATCAGCATTGTCTATATTGAATAGTATAAATATGTCCCCCTCCCAAAAATGAAAAGGAGATTCTCTAGTGCAACCTTATTAGATCCGACCATATGGCATGAAAGAAACAGCCTTTGTGACAATGAAAGATCCTTTAAGTTTATTATCTTTCTTGGTTCTTTAGTTTTTTTGGCTGTCTTGGAGCAAATTTACTCTTTCTTTAAGAATCTTGCTATCCCTTATTTTACATCCCATTGGAAAAAATTTTGTAATTCCAAGGGCATGGGCAATCTTCCCTTCTTTGTAATTTCATCATATCAATGAAACTAAAGTTGTTTCACTCTCAAAAAAGAATGCCCTCATTCATATGATCATACTCTAACTGGCCACAGGAAGTATATAAGAAGTGAATACCTGAACTCCCTAAAATGATAGGATAACAAGCCAAATCTTAGTAGCCAGTACCGAAAAACTTTAGTGTCATTCACATAACAAGATGTATCCCATCCTTTATTAACAAACATTAATAGGTTTCTATGAAAGATCCATTTTCTTATTTTCTTAACAAAAAAAAAACTCCACATTGATATAATGAAAAGGAAAAGATGTACAGGTAATTAGAAAGTGAGTGAAAATAAAAAAATAAAAGAACAGGTAATTAGAAACATCCGTCTTTTTATATTTTAATGCTTCCGGAAATATCAAAAGAAGATATAACATTTTGATTCATTTAAGTAACTATTGTAAAAATATATCAGATTCAATGCAAATGCAAAAATTAAGAAGTCCTGAATCAAATGACTAACCATTCCAGCGGCATCTGTTTCTGTTGAATGTAATGCCAGCCGACCAACTTTCCGACTTGAATTTGATGATAGTGGAGAGTTGGAACCATCAGGTACAAGCTCTTGATAGTATTTAGACAACGTTTTATAACCCATGTCACCCAAATTAATTAACCCAGCAGCCAAATGCTTACTAGATTCCATGGCATATCGAGCTACCAAACTTCCACTACTAGGTGATGTTGATGGGCTTACACCAGGAGGTGTAAGACTCTGTGGGCTTAAACGGCCAGTATTGGACTGCAAAGGGTTGTTGGAAGCATAAGCTAACCATCTAGGACCCACGGCCATAGGTCCATAGCCAATATTAACCCCAGATGTCCCTTGGCCTCCCAATTGAGGGACTGGATAAGTGAGAACACTAAATTTACTCTCAAGGGTGAGAGCATCAAAGCAATAAATCTGTAAGCAAAAGAAATAAATGATTAAAAACTTTAGAGATATAAACAATGACCATATTTCATAATTAATTTTATATTCATAGGAAGCACGTGATTCTTTAAGCAGCAAAGGCAAAGCTATCAGAAGATGGTCTTAATTTTTTTATACATGTCAGAAATAGTCTTGATTTTCTATAAGACCCAGAAAATGGTCTTCGTTAACTACAAGAGCCCTGCAACCATCCATCCATTTGACTTCTTGGGGAAAGAGCATCCATTATTAAATCAATTGTATGCCGACTGTCAAGTGTTATGAAGTGGTTAATTATGTTTAAGAAAGAAAAAGAGAATTTAATATTTTCTCAATTATGAAATCAATAATATTCATGAGCAGAACGTAAGCTTACTTGTGATGCAAGACCAACAGCCACAATTTCGGGACTGCATCTAATCATGTATACAGTTGAACGAAATCTCAGAACATGAACATAACTGTGAGATTTTAATGAGTAAAACCTAACAGCCATTGGGGAGAGGGCAATGTGATCTGAGTGACCATTAGGATATCCATCTCTCACCAACCCATTTCTGCCACTTTGCATCAAACCTGAACTCTGGGTCTCATCACATGCGACCACCAAAAGTATAGGATGTGATGCTCCAAAGCCTTCCCGACCATCAGACTTGGCTGGAAGAGGCTGCATCTGCAAGAATGTGACTGGATCATCCCGTCTTGAAACCAGTTCGCTGACATTGGGAGCATCTTCAACATCAAGAACTTGAAAGCCATTTGTGTAGCCAACTAAGAGCACATGTTTGAAGAAGGATGGACTGAGCTCAAGTCTGTCGAATCCAGCCCATAATACCTGTTGGACCACAATTCCAAATTTTTGTTAAACTGCAGGTGCTGTATTGCATCATAAGAAGCACACAGGCAAAGGAAAATACTACACAAAAGAAATATATTCCACGCAAAGTAGGTTATGGTGTACTAAAGATGCATCATCACAAAAAAAAATCCACTTACAAAATAATATTTTCCAGTTCCAAATCGAACTGGCATACATAATGATAAAGAATCTAATTCAAGGTGTTATACATATGATAAAAGTAAATCCAAGAAGGCACCCAAGAACTTCTTTTACTAAGTTACTATCCTAATGATAACTCTATAGATTCTCAGGTTGACAAAATTCGTCATATTATGTTGCTTCTTTTCTCGGTAGGACTTCTTGTCCTACTACATTTCTGTAACTCGTGCTTTATCACTAACAAACATGGAATCCACTTCTGATAGTATAGTAGAATACAAAGTACAAATCATAAAAAAGGATGAGGAATCCTCTTTGAAAAACAAAATAATATAAAAAATGAAAAACCTAAGAAATGCTAACAATCTAAAGCACTTGCATTTCTAGACCAACAATGGTGAGAACATAGTTTCATTGCAAAACATCTTTAAAATCCTCATATTTTCCCTAAAAAATGGTTTATCATTTTCCAACCAAACAACCCTACATAAAGCTAAATGGTTTTTTTCTATTACTTGCCAACTCCCCCAGAGATAGCCTAGCAAAATCAGTGCACTCATACATTGGAAATATACAACAAAAAATGAACTAAAAACTCAAGTTGCTACTACTACCATAACTAAAAATAAAAGTAAAAAAGCCAAAGGACAGATAGTAAACCGACTTATGCATCTTACAACAAAGAACAAACCTATATGATAAAAGAGGAGAGAGAAAAAGTAACCCTTTATTTAGCAACAAACACAAGTATCTAATGTTTCTATAATAGAGGTCCATACAAAATGCAAAGGTTGTGAAAGAAGTAAAAGAAATCATATACTCACAGAATCCTCAGATAAAATTACCAACTTCCTATTTCAAAAACCAGCAATAGTCATATCGATTTAAAAGGGAAAAAACGCTGAACTAAGTAATGAGTTCACATTCTACTCAATTTTCGTTTTCTTTGCAAGAGATAACGTCTGGAAGCTCGAGAAAACCAAATCTGAAGAAGCTAAAAGAAACCAGAGACTTGATGAACAAATATTCCCAATGTTTAATCTCTCTTATCCTCCATCATTCTGAACAACCAAAAATGACGGCACTAAAGCACCCAGCATCATCTACAACCTCTAAAAGCCCTAAAAACATACAAATCGCCGAACTTTAACCCAGACCAATCGTCAACACAGCGAAACACAATTTTGGGGAAAATGCAAAATCACTTCCGCAAGTAACAAATTCCACAACAAACTAAAAAAAAAAAAACAAAAACAAAAAGGTAAAATGAACCTGGTCCTTATGATCGTGAGCGTCGCCGGAGATGGAGGCAGCGACGGAAGCACTGGCGGAGCGGACACCGGAAGAAGCAGTTTTAATACAGGAGGAAATGAATTTCAAAGAATTGGGGAGAAATCCGTTGGCGGTCTTGTTGTTAGTGCTGCTGTTGTTGCTGTTAACCTTAGCGTAGCTCTTCATAATAAAATCAGAAGCAAAAGAGAGAGAGAAGGGGGGCTGGATAACCCGGCCGTCACCGGAGAAATGGACCACGGCGGAAGGCGATCGGGAATCAGCATAAGAAAAGGAAGGACATGGCGGCGGCGGTGAAGTTCGCCGGAGAGTGAAACGGTGGCGTATTGTTGTGGTGGTGGTTGCGGTGGTGGTGTCGTTTTGGGAGAGTTTGACCTCTGGTTACAGACACGGTTCCTTTCTCTTTCTATTGGAAATCTCAATTCTTTCTTTCTTTCTTTCTGTATTTTTCTTTTTCTTTTTCTTTTTTTTTTTCTTTTTGAATTAAAGTTTTTATTTATTTATTTATTTATTTGTCCCTCTGTTTCCGCCTCGAGTCTGTGAGGTCGTTCTGTTCTGTGTTGTTAAGATTACACTATAAGCTACATGTGTGTAAAATTACCATTTCCCACCTGGTGCTCGAGGGTATTTTTGGAATTTGGCTTTGGTGCTGGGTTTTCATATGACCTATTAGTAGTCAATTTGAGCCTAATTTAACAGATAAGGTAAATAATTCCTTAATTACATATTATATATATAATTGAAATTTAATCTTCAAAATTAAGTTAAATTGCAAATTTGGTCCCTATAATTTTGAGAAAGCTAAAATTAAGTCCTTATAATTTATAATTAAAATTTAGTCCCTATAATTTAATAAAATCTACATAAATAGTCCCTACCAAATAATAGAGACTAAACCCCAATTTGGTAATAATTTCGTTTTTTGTTTTATGTTTTAGAAAATTAAGCATATTTCCTCTCCTTTTCTTATAATAGTTTGCATTTTTAGTTTTCAAAATTTGAGTTGGTTTTTAAAAATATTGGTGAACAGTAGATAACAAAGTAAGAAATTTAGAGGTAGAATGAGTCTTTATAGACTTGATTTTAAAAAACTAAAAATCAAATGGTTACCAAATGGGCCTATATTATAATTTAATTCTAAATTAAAACTTTCTAAAAATTATAAGGACCAACTTTGTAATTTAACCTATATTTTATAATTTATTGAATGCATAACAGAAAAGTTTTTTTAAGGATGTTCGGATTGAGAATCTATTAGAAGGTTAACATTATAACACTTTTTAAGGTATAGGGTTAAGATTGCAACACTTTATATGTTAGTAGTTTGTTACCAATTTGTAAGTCATGTGTGATGAAGTTAAGACTAGTCTCGCTTCTTTTCTTAAAAAATGAAATACTAGTCTCGCTTCTAGATTATGTTTTTTAAATTGTTTTGATAATGATTTTATTTTTAGTTTTTTTTATTTTAAAATTTATGCTTGATTTTTTAAAATTACATAATATGGCTATAATGTATATTGAATATACACTTGAATTCATAGTCAAATTCTAAAATAAACAAATTCTTGAAAACTACAGCTCTATTTGTTTAACGATTTTGCTTTTTTGTTTTCTGGTCTTAAAATTTATGCTTGAATTCAGTTTCATCTTACCTATTTGTTAAAGGAATGCTTCACTTTTTTTCTTAAAAAACAAAAGAAAGAAAGAAAGAAAGAAAGAAATGCTTGAATTTTTAGTCAAATTCTAGAAATAAAAACAAGATTTTGAAAACTTAATTTAGTTTTTGGAAACAGGGTAGAAAGTGGATAACAAAACAATGAAATATATAGGTAGAAGTAATGTTTATAAATTTAATTTTAAAAAATATGGTAGTACTTTTTTTAATTTTCAAAAACTTAACTTTTGAAAACGTGGTAGAAAGTGGATAACAAAACAAAGAAACTAATAGGTGAGAAATAGTGTTAATTATAAACTTAATTTTCAAAATCCAACGTAGCGTTATTATACGGGATCTTGATAAATTTTTCAATTTTAAATGTGCCAACAAAATGCATGCTATATAAATTCAAGTTTTAAAAACTTTATGTTTAGGAAAAAGTTTAATTTGTACTCTTAAATGGTAGGGTTATACCACTTAAAACATCAAATAACAGTTTGTGGAAGGAGTGTTTTGAACCTCTAGTCTTTTGGTCGAGCAAACATGCTTAATGTCAACAATTGAGCTATGCACTAAGAATTGTAAGAATATTAAAATTTTAAACTTTTATAAATGAACCAATTTAGACCTTAATATATCAAGTACTCATAACATTTTCATTACATTTTATTTCAAATCAACTCAAAATTGTGGGGAGGTCTTATTGAGGTGACTTTTTTTATTGATAATGTTAAGGATTTGGCTCATCAACATGAGTTGGGTTGAGTTGGTAAAATGTTTGGCCCACCAACTTTAAATGTTGGTGAAGTTGAGTTGGTTATTTTCACCAACTCACCCTAACTTAACTCTTCCTCCCTCCAATGTTTCAATGACTCCACCCGTCAGCTACTGTTGCCTTTGATAATCAACTTTGGTTATTACCACCTCTAACGACTAACATTGATGTTCACCTCAGGCGACCAACCCCGGCTACGATCACCTCAGGCGACCAACTCTGTTGTTCATCTCCAACGACTAACTCTAATGGTCAATTCAACTGTTCATATACTAAAAGAAAAAAAATTGAATGTCCAAAGTGTTTCTAAATTCAAAATTGAAGTTAATAGCTTACAGTGTTTAATAGTCGTCTTTTATAGTGATTTCACATTGAGGGATTGTTTGAAGATGATTGGGTCATCCTTATAGACATACTTGTGACAAACATCTAGAAAATGGACGCTTCTTAACAGTCCCAACAAAGTCTAGAATAAGGTATTGTTTGCATCTACGTGGTAGGACGAACTAACTTGATTATCTTAGATAACAATGTTTTTTTTTATACAAGAAATTGGCTCATTGTTGACCAGGTTTATATTCTTTTGTGAACATGGAAATAGACCACTGATGGCAACCCTATTTTTTGTGCTTGTTCAACTCATACATTCCACAACAAGTATGTTTTGTAAAATATATTTTTATTTATAGAATTCACATCTCAAATGAGTGTTAAAAAATTTAAGAAAGCATGTCTGTAATGAATGGTGGAACAAAAAGTTTAAAAAAACCTCATAAAAAATGCATACTTTTTTAGGTTACAAAAAACTGCACCAGATACCAATAACTCAACTCAACTTTGCACCTCAAACATAGACAATTATCACCAACATAGACGATTATTATCAATTCAACTCTACGTACCAAACGCACCTTAAAATTTTTTAGTTTAACAAAAGAATAAAAAATTTAAACCTCTAACGACCTCTTGATCTTAAGGTTATATCTTAACCTATTGACATTAAAATGAGCATTAATGTAGCTTCAAAGTTAGGACATTTGAGTTTAATTAGGTAGTTTGGTATTAATATATGTACTCAAATGGGTTTATAAACCTACGTTTGGCCGTGGTAGGTAAGTTTCAACGTTACAAGTTTACGTGATATGTGGAATTGGTTGATAAGCACATGACTTAATAATTGTTAGAAATTTGTTTTTTTTTTTAAATGTTAGAAATTTTCTAATGAGTAGATTTTTTTTTTCTTTGAATTAAATATCTAACCTTAAAATTGATAATTAAGTTCATACCAGTTGAGTTATACTCGTGTGGCTTTAAGATTTTTAACTTCGGAGAAAAATAATTCGACCCTACATTTATCAATTGTAACTAACTTAAAGTTTCTATTTCATCAAATTTTAGCTCAAACTTAAAAAAAAGTGTTTCAGTCTTAATTTTAAACTCAAATATCTCTTATGCTGTACAATATAAATTTGATAAAATCTTAGAGTAAATTTGTTTTTTTGCTAAACCTTTTTTTTCTTATAAAATTAATGAGTTTATGACGATGTTTATACTTTTTTTTATTACCATTAGTAGCCAAATAAGTAAAAATTGAATCATTTATGAAAATTGTAACACTCATCCAAATTTAGATGAAAGAAAAGGTTAGAATCAAAATTGGTACTACTAGAGAATGTCATGGTTAAATACTTTTATTTTAGATTGATTTAAAATTAGAATAGATTTACAAGGCAATTAATTAGAGTTAAGTTGTCATAGCCAATTTGAACACAAAATTTCATTATTCAAACATTCCATTTGAGTTTTATATAATAATAACCTTCCCAACATAAAAAGAAAAAAAAAAAATAAAAAATCAACATATTAAATGAGGTTTCTTGGTTTATTATAAAAAAAAAAAACAAAAAAAAAAAAAACCAATGAATCAAAATAAGCCAACTTATTTGTAAATATAGCAAAATGTCACTCTTTTACTATATTTAAAAATATCTCTAACAGTTTTGCCATTTATAATAATTACCAAAAATAAATAATTTCAAGTCTCATACAACTTTACGATAAATTTTTATTAGACTAGACATCCTCATATTTTAATTTCTTATTATAAATAAAATAAAAATCTGCATTAATAAAAATTTTCTTTTAAAAAAAACATGCAAACATAGACTAATCATTTACATCAAAATTTTCTTGTTTTTACGATGGAAGGTTCTCAATTCCAGTCAAAATGAGTATAACACAATTAACATAGAGTTGTAGTATTGACTTCAAAAAATGTACAATTTCGATTGTTTCACTTCACATTGTAAAACAAAAAAAATTCAAATTGCAAACTGCAAAATTAGTCTTTTTCTTAATTTCAAATGTAGAGTTGGAGAGATATTTAAAAAAAACGAGAAAATGATTTGGAGAGGTTGTGGAATCATAGTATTAAGTTTTCGTCGACATGTCGATATTTTCATTAATATTCCACGTTTTCATGAGTTCGACATCAACATGAGGGGTAAATCGATATTTCCATTATCTTGTAGAAAAATTCACAAAAACATAAAAAATAAACCACATATCACTAATGTAAATATAATAAAAATAATAGACAAGTTAACTTGTTAAAAAGATCATGAAATATTTATTTATTAATTTAAATTTATTTTAAATTTTGTTTAAAAATATTTATTAGTATCGATATTTTATCAATATTTTCGTAAAATTAAGATCACACGGGAACGATAATAAAATAAATAAATAGAACATAAATTTTCGTCAAAAGCGTTGAGCGTCCTCAACAAAACCTCCTCTAGCACTCAATTCAACCGCCTAGCTTCATGGGAGAAACTTTAATTATGTAAAGAGAAGGGGCCCACTGTCAATATCATAAACTTTTGGGGTGCTTTGTGCAAATTTGTGAAAACTATTAACTGTAGCAAACGAACGGGAAGGGAAGGAACATCTGTTACGTTACGACAACGTATACGAATATCTTAAGGAAGATGCTGAAACCATATAAATTCCTTTTTTTTTTCTTTTTCTTTCTTTTTTTAAATTATTATTATTCCTGTCCTTTAATTAAATTCATAAAATAATTCTATTTTTTGAGGCATACATAAATACTTTTATACACACCCTTTTCCCCAAAAAAAAAAAAAAAATACACTTTTATACCCACAACATTTTTTCCCCATTATTTCATGTGGATAAAGGCACTAATTAACATTTCAATATCGATGGATGGATCTCTGTGATTGTTGAACTCAAAATAATAATAAAATAAAGAAAAATTACTAGAAACAGAAAAAATATATCAAACTATTTACCAATATAGAAAATTTTACTATTTGTCAACGATAAAATTCTATATTTTCTATATTTCTAAATAGTTAAAATAAGACATTTTCTCATAGTTAAAATAAGTTGTCAAGTTTTTGCATTGTTGCCGAAGAACGCGGTGCACCTACTAAGAAGAACACTAATTTGATTCTTTTATGTGTCGCTATATAAAAAGTTTTCCAAAAAATCAGATTGTGGTGGTAGGTGATCAAGTTTGTGCAGGAGTGACGCGGGGTAGTAGAAGATCAAGAAGAAATATGGACAACATCCAAAACAATGAGCAAGAGTAACTATAGGAGTATTGACCTAGGGTTTATTTTGATTCTCTTAGGATTGGGAGACGAGTTTTTCCCGAACATGTTAGGATTAAATTTTGATTAACCCAATAATTGGTTGGCATTGGGCTAATTTGATCTACTTTATCTTGAACTTATTTTCCCTATTTTCGTTTTCTTGGCTATTGGCCTATTTCATCAAGTCCAGTTTCACTCCTAACAGAATTTACTAAAGAGAGAGAAGAGATTAATCGTTATGTAAATATAATAGGATTGAAAAAAAAGTGTCCAACCAATTTCATCAAATATAAACATTGTGATGTGTTGCAATAACGCAATTGACTTAAAAACTGTCGTTAATTTTAGGATAAACAAATATGAAAAAAAGTAAAAATTACAACAACTTGTTATAATCCAAAATTTAGAAAGATAAAAATTAGTAATACTTTAACAACTTTATTGTATAAATACCTCAACAATTATCTACCATTCATAAGTTCTTCTTTACAACTCTCTGATTCTAAGAGCGTAGGACGAATTATTTCGTCCTCGATTCTCTTTATCTTCTTCCTCGATTAGTTTTCGACCCCATTTGCTATTGTGTTATTTTACATTATATTTGTTTATTTGTTATGTGTTAAATTATTATTAATGTATTACATATTTTGTTGATTTATATAAAAAATATTCGACCTTCTATCACTCAAGCAATATAACTCTATCGTAGTTTATCGCTGATAAGCAGTAAAAATTTTCTATATTTATAAATAGTTTTGATCATTTTTCTATATTTGAAAATAACTTGTTTCTAATTACACATTATTTTTAACATTATGATCTAATAATGTAATATTTATATCAACCTTTTTTTAAAGTACAACTGTACTTGAAGCTATAAAAGATACCGTTGATCCTGAAACCGAAGTTATATTCGAGGAGAATCCTAATAAGGAGTTTCTCCAATCCCACAAATTCTCTTACGCCATTGTTGTAGTGGGAGACTATCCATATGCAGAAACCAATGGTGATAGCTTGAATTTGACAATTCCTCACTCTAGTCCATACACCATCACAAATGTTTGCGGAGCTATGAAATGTGTAGTTATAATAATCTCAGGACAGCCTATAGTAATCCAACCTTATATTACTTCAATAGATGCACTTGTTGCTGCTTGGCTTCCAACAACTGAAGGTAAAGGCATTACTGATGTGTTATTTGGGGACTATGGTTTTACTGGCAAGCTTTCACAAACGTGGTTCAAGACTGTTGATCAATTGCCAATAAACTTCGGCGATCCACACTATGATCCTCTTTTCCCGTTTGGATATGGTCTTACTATGCAACCCATTGAAACCTAATTGAAGGTTTCTTCTAATTTAATCGTTGTACATTTTTTTTTAGTTGATCAACCTATAAATATTTTAGACCTCATTTAATAACCATTTTATTTTTAGCTTTCTATTTTTAAAAACTATACTTGTTTCCTCAAAATTAACTTTGAGTAACCTTTTTTTTTTTATTCTTGCTTAAAAACAAATTTAAATTCAAAGTGAAATTTATAAAACAAAATTAAGCTCGTTCTTTTGATGGTTTTCATGTTGATTTTAGATGTTAAATATGCTAAATCTAAAGTAGTAATTGATGTAGGCCCATTTAGATTGACTTAAAAAAAAATATTTCTCAAAAAACTCATTTTTATTTAAATTATGTTGATAAAAACTGTTTAAAATACACTTCTAAATCTATTTTGAGTGGTTGTCAAACACTCCAATTTTTTTTTTAAATGACTTATTTTTTAAATTAAACACTTGAAAATGTATTCCAAACAAAATTAGATTGTTGTACCAACAAAATTGTATTTTAGCTTGAATTTGACAATTTTCCACCCTCGACCAAGTACCATCACAAATGCTTGCAAAGCTATGAAATGTGTAGATATAGTAATATGAGGACGACCTGTAATAATAATCTAATCTTATATTACTTCAATAGATACACTTGTTGCTTGGCTTCTAGGAACCGAAGGGAAAAGTGTTATTGATGTATTATTTGGTGACTATAGTTTTACGGGCAAGCTTTCACAAACTTGATCTTGATCCATTGCTAATGAAATTTGAAGATCCACACTATGATCCCCCTTTTCCATTTGGATATGGTCTTACTACAAAGCCTATCAAAACCTGATTAAAGGTTTCTTTTAGGATAATTGCAATGGGTAACACTTTTAGGGCAAATAATTAAGTGTATAGCAACATTTTTAAACAATTGCAAACATAACAAAATCTATCCGTGATAGACTCTATCGCTGATAAACTCCTATTAGTGATTGATTTTCTCGTTGATAGACTCCTATTAGTGATTGACTCTCTCGTTGATAGATTCTTACCATGATATAGTTTACAATTCATAAACTCTAGAAGCTGGATCTATACTTTTTTATATCTGTAAAATATTTTACATTATGTCATATATGCTAATAGTTTGGATCTAATTACTATATTTGCAATTTTCTCTTTCTCTAACTTAAATATTGTACATCTAAGCAAAATGTATCCATAAGAGTTTTTTTTTTTTTTTTTTTTTTTTTTTTTTTTTTTTTTTTTTTCATTTCTAAACATTGATTGCCTAAAATACAATTTTGACATTGCAATCGTGCAAAAAGTCCTCACTAAAAAAATAATTGGAAAAAGAAAGACTTCTTTTAAGTTGATCCACTTTACGACTCATAAGATTTATAGATATTGTCGAAAGATGATACACTAATGTTTAGAATAAAAATGGGCACAATATATAAAATTAATTAATTACACTATTTAATCAATTAATTTTGATTCATCAACTTTAGGTTAATAGACCTATGATTGCACTCTTACACATAGTAGATGTGTTCGTCGATATAACCTTTACACGCACGTCAATCCTAAATCAAACGTTTTTAAAGTTAAAGATTGCAATCAGAAGCAATCCACCCCAAATACAGAAATACACAGAGGGAGCTATCTCTAACATTTTCAATCAGCCTCAACCATTATTTGAACACCATCTTTGTACAAGGAAATATGGTAACTTAATATAATTACCCTATACTATAAAGTTTATCCAATTTTAGTCCCTATACTTTCGATTGTCCAATTCTAGTCCCAGAATTTTCAATAAATCTTAAATTTAGTCCTTCAAAGTTAATTTTTATCGAAATTGATTAAACAATAATAATAATTTTCTTGCAAGAAAATAAAATATGTATATATGTTTTTAAAATTTATAACAAAAAGGATATAAATAACAAAAAGTTTTTTAAAAAATCAACAACTTAATATTGGGGACTAAATTTAAGATTTATTGATAGTACTGGGACTAAAATTGAACAAAGTTAAAATTAAGCATAGGGATCAAAATGTTATTTTAACCTAAAATTTTTATCATCAATTTCCATACAGCAGCACTTGTCTTGCAACTGTGAAGAACAAAATGAAGCCTACACATGCTCTGGCAAAATAGGAGGCTGGACTTGATTTGTGGTGAATGCATTTTGTAGTCAAGAAACTTGAGAAACACTTTCCTCCACTCTCAAGAGACCCATGGCCAGTTGACTTTAACCTGTAGGCTACACCATTCTCAACTTCACTTTGTTGGTCTTCAACAGTGTCTTTCTTTGAAGCTGCAGCTGGTCTGACAACTTTAATTCGTTTTGGAACTGATTTAGCCTGAAAATCGAACGAGGTTTGATGTCAAACATGGCAAATTAAAGTCATTCAAGTTGCTTTCATGATAAAAACATATATGAATTTTTCCTATGTGAGTGTTTTGTTCTGTTTTCTCACCTTGCTAAGAGATGACACTACTTGGAGTTGAGTTTCCTTCTTTGGCTGGACATTTTGTGAAGCATCTACATGGTCTACAACCTTATGGGATTTAGGTTGATGTTGAGAGCTGAAATTTCTTGTTTCCCTGTCAGAGTCATCATTCTGATACAATAAGCATTTGGTTTGAAGTCTATCTTTTGTCCCTTCGTACTTCAGGATCTTTGAAGTAAGTGGGCTTCTACGAGATTCTTTAATCATCGGCATACTTTCACCAAAAAGGCTGGGAGAAGCATGATCATACTGCAACACAATGAAACATATGGACACATTAGTTTTACTAGAGTGTCAGTGTCCGACACTTGGACACTCTAACACTTATTGGACATGTATCGAACACTTGTTAGTGCAACAAATGTGTTAAACATGTATTGAACATTGTTGAGTAAACTAAAAAGACACATATATGACAATATTAATAAACTTTGAGTGTGAAAATTGAAATACATCAAGCTTATTTTTTAAGCATATAAATGCATCAACTCCTTCACTTTGAATGTTCTAATATAAAAATGATATATGTTTTTTAAAATGTATATTTTAATAAACGTGTCAGTGTCGTGTTCGTGTCCTATATTTTTTTAAAAAATGACGTGTCGTTGTATCCGTGCCGTGTTGTATCGGTATCTCGTATCTATATTTGTGCTTCTTAGTTTCTAACACAACATAAACGTAAGCAAGAAATGAAATTGCAGTGAAGAATATGTGCCTAAACAAACTCACATCAATCTCCTCAGTCAATGATTTCCGCAAGATATTTCTGTATAATTTATCATATCCTTTTACCTGCCAGCTTAAAGCTGTATCCATGGCAGTGTCACTGCTGAATCCACCACCCCGATCTTCATTAACCGAGTTAAACAACTCCTCCCAGTTGAAAGTGTAATCACTGATCGAACTATCTGACATCCCTTCATGGAAATAATTTTCATCATCAACAAGAACTGAGTTAACATCCTCATCAGTAGGTCCATTTGCATGAGACCCATAGCTATTGATAACTTGGAAATCCAATGAAGTGGGTTCAGGGTTAGAAAACAAAGGGGACAGCAATTCGGAAACATCGTAATCCGAAACCTGGAGATCTGGAAACAATGATGGTCCATTTCCTGGAATCTGAACATATAAATGTTAAGGTTGTTAAAACAAATCATACTGCACTGACTAGGCAACGTCCAGGGATTAATGTTTCTAAATTCTAACCTCTTGATTTTGGTTCCCAGTGGCTACATTGGTCGAAGTCAAACGACCATTTGGTTCAGCTTCTTCACACATCAAAACATCATTCTCGTTCCCCTTTTTCTTTAGGCGACAAATAACAAACGATCTCTGCATGAACAAGAAGACAACGCAAGGAGTGTTAGACCAAGATATAGTGCAAACTGTAAAATTCAGGACAGATGCTGCATATTTTTCCAAAATTTTTAATGAATAAATCAAATCAAACTTTAGTAAATATGAAGATACAAGTACACTAATCAAAACGAAGGATAAAATATCCGTCGACATGTTGATATATCCGTAAATAGAAGAGTTTGACATGCACGTTAAATATCCATAGATATCTCCAACATCTTTTATAAATGCACGTAAAACATAAAAAATATATCTATGTAGTCCAATATAAGTAAGAATACTCATAACAATACCCATAACTTAATTTGAGAGTAAAAACACCTTAATTATTAATCTAAATAAATTTTATAAGTTTCATGACTTACAGAAATACATGTTGATATCGATATCGATTTATCCATCGATATATTCATAAGATTGAAATCTTATTTTAACCTTGATCAAAACTATATGAGAGACGTCATGAAAGAGCATATGCAAATTCCAAAAATAAACGAAATTAGAGTACAAAGACATGAAAGAAAAAACGTTTAGGGCACAAAAGAATGAGGGCAATCACCAGGTGAGCGAAGTTGGGGTCTGGGTGAAGATGATACTCATGTATAACCCAATGGGTCCTGCTCCCATTTGGAACCCGGCCGCTGTAGAAGACTAGAGTTTTCTTGGTACCAATCAAGTTTGTGGTTCCTCGAGCCATGATTTTGCGGTCCTTGCCAGTGGATTTCCAGTAACCGGTTCTTGTGGCCCTATTGGATCGACGGCCATTGGAATACTTGAAGTCTTGAGCAGAAAAGAAAAACCACTGCTGATCCCCTGTTTGATCCTTCGATAGCCCTACGAAGAGAAGGTCAGAGAATCAGAAAGCTTGTAGAAATGCAAAGGCATGAAACGAAGAAATGTGGTTGAGAAAGAGGGAGAAACATACTAGGGAGTTGCCATGGCTCATAGTTGCAGATATCAACTTGAGGGATGTATTGAACGAGGGATTCCTGACCAACAATCTTGTTCTTCAGATAGTGATTAAACAGCTCCTCATCTGTTGGATGGAACCGGAATCCAACCGGCCATGGATCCTGAGGAGGAAGGAGGAGGCAATTGGCCATCTCTTTCACGATAAACTTTGTGGTGGAGAAGAAGTGAGTAGACGAGTGAAGAGAAATGGCGAAGGAAAGAAGCATTTAAATTATGGTTTTCCATTGACTCTGAATCGGAGTGTCTGCAAGTCTTCGATCTACTTCGTGAAGAAGCTAATGATCCGAAAGTGAAAGCGAAGGTAGTGGCAAAGCATCCCCACCACTCCCACTCCGAACCTTCCTAGTTCTTCTAAGAAAATGCAATGTTAATCCAATTTTAATTTTGAAATAATTAAAATCATTTCTTCGAGTCTTAAAATTATTTTTGTTAGATTATAAATCACTCTCGAAATATGATTCAAATAGGAAAATTATTATAAATAGAAAAAGATATCAAATTATTTATAAATATAAAAAAATTTCACTGTATATCCGATCGTGATAGAATTCTATTGTAATTTATAGCTGATAGACATTAAAAAATTTCTATATTAATAAATAGTTTAGCTCATTTTTCTATATTTGAAAACAACCTATTTAAATATAGGTCAGAATTAATTTAGTATTTAATTTTATACTTATAAATGTAATTTTTATTTCATCAAAATTAGTTTTGATGGATTAAAAGATGTTTGAAAATGACGAAAATGGTTTGAGCTATTTTATAATTACTCTAAAAAAATGCCATGATTTCAAAGTCTATATTTCATTAATAGTCCATTTTAATAGAAAAATGTCAACATGTTGGTTTAGGGCTTGTTTGGGATGACAATAGAAATTGTAGGTAATCAAATTTAGCAGTCGTTCGACTATCTTTCTCATTGTTGCTTCTTCCACTTTCGATTTAACAATATAATGTTGTCAAAAGATCAATCCAAATTTGATATCAAACCGAACCATTAATTGAATTCCCATAAAAAAGAAAGAAAAAAAATTCTTGATTATGTCTTCATTTTAGTGGGAAAATGGGTGTCTTTATTTTATCACTTTGAAGACAGTTTACATAGAAAAAATTAAAATGAACGAATGGAGGTGGATTGTTTTAGTTACCGTAAAGGGGTCGTTTGAAGAGTGGCTCATAAAGAATATTAATAAAAAATATTAATATTAATGCAGTTTTAATACAAAAAAATATTAAAAATATTATTGAAACGAGATATTGAATGATGTATTTTGTGCGAAATTTCCTGCAATAAAATTGATTTGAAATCCCACTTCCTATGTGTGTAAGCGAAAAGCACTTTCCTAAGGGATGGAGGGGAGAAAGAAGAAGAAAAGAAAAAGGGCAAAATGCACCGTTAAATACTATTAACGTCCACGTCAGCATATAACGGACCAGTAAGCATTTTGCATTTAAAAGTATTTAGCAAATGTGAGAAACTAAAGTGTCTGTTTTTAAACTTCAGAGACCAAATAGACATAAATTTCAAACCTTAGCGACCAAAAGAACATTTTGTATTTAAAAAAAATAATAAAAATTTAGAAAAAATGGTCACATCATTTATAATTCGTCAACTTAACATGCTACCTCATTTAATATTTGTCCACTCAACATATTATGTCTTTTTTTTCGTCAGTTAACTAATTATCAAATTAACTCAGGACCATTTATAAGTATTTTTCAAATCTCAAGGACTAAATTGTTATTTTTGAAATTTCAATAACTAAATAGACACTAACTTTAAACCTCAAAGACGAAAAGTAAATTTTGTTTAATTACACTACTATCAAAAGTTGAAATAGTAATGCGTAATATATTTCAATTTATTCACAACACTATTTTCTAGTAATTCTCAACACTAGTTTATGAATAACATTCATGTGACTTGGGAAATTATCTCGTATAACTTTAACGTGACCGTATTCAAAGTTGAAATAGTATGCGTAATAAATATAAAAAAATGTGTTTATTTCAAAATAATGCCAACGTTATATATACACTTGGGACATGTTTGAGAGTGATTTTAAAATGGCTAAAATTACTTTTTGTCATTTTCAAAATCACCGTCAAAATATGTCTTCAAAACTAATTTTAATGATTGAAAATTGCATTTAAAGATGTAAAATTGAAAATTAAATTAATTTTGAGTGATTAAAGTGTGTTTTTAAGTGATTTTAAAAATGAAAAAAAAAAGTGATTTTTAAAACCACTGCCAAACATGCCCTTAATCATTTTTAAACTACCCTTAGGCTCTGTTTGGAATTGCTTTTGTAATTGTAAAAACAATTATATGAGAATCTTAACCAATTAGATTGTTTGGTAAAATAACTTATTTTATTAATCTACCTAGAATCACTTTTTAACCTGTGGTATTTAAAAGCTATGTCAGGGAGTTTTTAGATTTTGGCTTTCCTAAAAATTTAGTATCACACCTTTCAAATTTATCATTCCATTTATTTATTTTCTCACCATTCTTGGTTCAATTTTTTATAACAATTATTTTATTAAAAAAAAAATAGATTAAACAAAATTAGTTGAAATTAAATCATATATATTTTCAAATTATAATGAAGGGTTTTCAAATAGGTCCATATTACGTTAATATCTTGAACATTTCATTGTTTTACAAAAAAAAAAAGACCTATTAGCCTCCCTATTTTCACTAATATCAATGGCTATTTACAATTTAGCCCTCACCTACATTATATATATATAAATAAATAAATAAACGCAAGTTTTTGTGTATCCCTCCCTCATGCAGAAATTCATGTATCTTCAATCTCTCTCTCAAAACTCTAGCCATTCCATCTCTTCTTCAATCTCTCTCAAAACACACTCTCTCAAGACTCTCTCTCATCTTTCCGACCACCCCATCCCTCCCTCGGACCACCTAACAGCCATCGACGCCACCTAACAGCCATCGACGCCACCTAACCACCATCGACGACGCCATTCCTATTGTTCAACACGTCATCCGCTGTTCCCGTTGTTCAAGTTTTGTCCACCATCATGGTCGTCGTTCAAGTTTCAGCCATCATTCCTGCGGTTCAAGTTTCGACCGACGGTGAGTTTTTTTTCTTGATTTTTTTGGCCAAACTTCTCCGATCTCACTCTAACTCGCACGCCACCAAAATCTCGCACCTGTCACCAATCGCCGCCAGCGTCGTGGGTTTATATGTACTTTTATGTTTTTTCGATATATAAATATATATTTATTTCTGATATATAGGTGATTTTTCGATATATACTGTGATATATATCTTCAATGTTTTTATTGATACTTTCTGTTTTATAATATATACACTAAGATAAGTTGAATATTAAGTTCATATGCCATGGTAGATAGCTTTGTTTAAGCTTCGGTTAAATTTACTTAAATAGAATTTAGTCAATCTTACTGGTATATTTTATATATTGGTTAAAATATTTGCAAATATATAATCATTTTCGATATATAGGGTGATTTTTCGATATATATTGTGATATATATCTTCGATTTTTCATTGAGTCTTTCTGTTTTATGATATATACACTAATATATATTGAACATAAAGTTTATTTGAGATTTATAAACCATGTTAGATAGAATCTAAACTACAGTATATATAAGATAATAACGTAAAATACAAATGAACTCAAAATAAACAAGGAACTATAATAGACAAACTCAAATAAGACAAACCATCATACAAAAATTGTATTAGAGTGACATTTATATCAGACATTCGGTGAATATATTACAAGCACACATAAGCGTTGCCTAATTAGAAGTGCATACATATTAGAATATCTCAGATATATACCAAATAAACAATGTAATATTACATGAAAACAAATAGAACTCAAAACAAATGATAGAATATATCATATAATATCAAAAAGCAAACGTTAAATAATATCAAACAATATCAAAGAAATGATTGATGCGTGAAATGGAAAAAAAAATATTAAATGCATTTTCTCTTTTCAATTGAGGATGAAAAAAATATTAAAAAAATTTTCTCTCTAATTGAAAATGGGAAGAAAATCATATTAAATACATTTTCTCTCTCCATCATTAAGGGAACTTCAAAAATAGGAAAAATAAATATAAAATTCGAACATAAAAAAAAGGTAAATTTGTCCAAAAATAACACTAAAAGTCTTTCTTGAAAAAATTCAAATTTAAAGACATTTTTGGAATATAGGGCTCAAAGATAATCATTTATGTAAAAATCTCTATAATAAATTATAAATTATCGAATATGAAAAATATCAAACAAAACAACATTGTTTTGGGTAATCACCAAAGCGAGCACAACTCAATTAACATCAAAGTATAATAGTAACCACTTGGTTTGTGGTTCGAATCTCCTTACTCTCAATTGCTGTACTAAAAAAAATCTATTTAATAATAACTGCAAGACATACAATTTAAGAACAAACTCTTCCTTCTATTTAAGTACTAGGAATTAAGCCCACACAGAAAATAATATAGAGACATACAAGACAATGACAATTTCAACGTGGAAAAACCTCCTTTTAAGTGAAGGAGTAAAAACCACGTGACCGTATTCAAAATCTCCACCATCAACAATATAATAGCGACACAAAAAAGAAAAAAAAATCAGACCAAGATAAATATCTGAGCAATTTGACAAAATAATAGTAGAAGTGTCACCCAATCAATGAGTTGTTCCTTCATGTTGTTCATCTCTAACAAATTGTTAATTTGGATCATCTTCTTTCCAGCTTCCTTCACCTGGATAATGATTCAAGGTCAACTTTGATTGAGTTATGAAATTGACCATAAAAGAATTATAGTGGGTTAGCTACGTCCATGAGTAGAAAGCAAATATTAAAATACAGATCAAGAGGCATCAGTCGAGGTAGAGAGTTTATATAGCACACTTCTCTAAACCTTAAGACTAAAATCGTAAATAACATAAATAAAATTCAAGTCATTCCAATAGATTGTATAAAAATAACGCCTTAAAAGTGTAAAATTAAACATTATATATTTTATATGATTAAAGGAATGTTTTCGTGATTTTGAAAATAACAAAAATGATTCTAACAAATTTATTTACCATTTTTCAGTAAATGTAAAACATTTCTAAGATTTTTTTTTTTAAAAAAAATTAAAAGCAAAATTGATGTGAAGGAGAAATAAATTTGATTTTATCATTACCCATTTATGTTCTGTGTTGTTGTCTCAGCCTTTGTGAATCTGTTTGCAAGTTTTCAGCTTGGCTCCTGCTCATGAAATCAGTCAAGAAAATATCAAAACTAATACTATTTTTTTTCATGTACAAACCTTGTAAACCTGAGAATTATATATCAGGCATATCAAGAAAATCTCAAGCTATAAGATAACCCAAAAAAAAACAATAGATGCTTAGTAAAATATCATTTTGTTCCTTTATATACTTTGGGATTTATTTAATTTTAGTCTATGTACTTTTTAAATATTTAATTTTGGTCTATGTACTTTTCCTGTATGCTTCTTTGATCATTTCTCAAAATCACCAAATAGAACGAGAAAGTGGACGAGTATATTATAGAAATGAGGGCTAAAAAATAAAACTTGATTTGAAAATTGTGTTTGTTTTCTCATAGCATATTAATCATGGTTTTCATCTTTCTTATGAAAATATTTGAATAATGCTTATCCAATGTTTTTGAAAAATTACCTTTTTAAGTTTTCAAAGTTTGTTTTGGATTTTGAAAATATTTCTAAAATGCAGACAATAAAGTATGTATATAGAAATCAATAGGTGTAAGTGCGTTTCTTGGCTTAATTTTCAAAAACTAAATGGTTATTCAACAGTACCAAAACGATTATCAAACTTGACCTAACAGTTCGATGATATAAGGAAATGATTGTTTTTTTTTTCCATACAAATGTAAAAATAAAATATTAATGGAAAATGTATGTAGTGCATACCTTGGGGATGGTCCTCATAAGGAAGTGAGGTGGCGAAGCCCTTGTAGCAAGGAAGTTAAATTATGACAACGAAGGATTGTCAAACTTGATAGTGAAGTGAGTTGACCCATCTCTTGAGGCAAGGAAGTTAAATTAGGACAATCAATAATTGTCAAACTTGATAGTCAAGTGAGTTGACCCATCTCTTGAGGCAAAAGTTAAATTAGGACAATCAATGATTATCAAACTTGATAGTGAAGTGAGTTGACCCATCTCTTGAGGCAAGGAAGTTAAATTAGGACAATCAATGATTGTCAAACTTGATAGTGAAGTGAGTTGACGCATCTCTTGAGGCAAGGAAATTAAATTGGTAATATCATCGATTGTCAAACTTGATAGTGAAGTGACTTGATCCATCTCTTGAGGCAAGGAAGTTAAATTAGGACAACGAAAGATGCCCAAACTTGATAGTGAAGTGAGTTGACCCATCTCTTGAGGCAAGGAAGTTAAATTAGGACAATCAATGATTGTCAAACTTGATAGTGAAGTGAGTTGACCCATCTCTTGAGGCAAGGAAGTTAAACTAGGACAATTAAAGATTGTCAAACTTGATAGTGAAGTGAGATGCTCAATCCCTTCAATACACACCAAATTTGGACAATCAGCTAGTATCAAATGTTCAACAGCTGTCATATATTGGAAACCTTTAGGCAAATACTCCAATTTGGGGATGAAAGTAAGTTTAAGACTGTGGAGACTTTCAAGTTCTTTCCATATTACATCATCATGATCAGAAGACATTTTTAAATTCTTGCAATGTGATATGTGAAGAGACTTAAGATGTGTCATATTGCAAAATAAGTCATGTGGTAGAAACTCAAAATCCATCTCCGAAATGCTTAGAGAAGATAATGATCTAAACACATTAGTTGAAGAAGAATCCTCCCCAACAATAATGTTTGTAGTAACCATTTCCCCCTTCCACCATCCTTTCAAATTAGGCATGGAAATGATGCTTAGTTTCTCAAGGGATGGAAAGAAATTTGTTGATGAAGAAACAAAATTGTTATTATCAATGTACTCGATATTCGATAACTCTTCGAGATGAAGATGTTTGAGAAAAGGAAATTGATCAAATCGAGGGAGATGTTGTAATTTTTCACAATTGCGAAGCTTTATGGTGACCAAACTGCTTATAGAATCAAATGATAGCCAATTACATAACTTCACTCCTTTGAATCCTTCAATGTGTATTTTGTGAAGATTTGGATGTGGTTTCAAGCCCTCTAAAACTTTCTCATCTTCATCATCCAAGGCATTATCAATTTTAGACTCCCTATCCCAATGTAATTCCAACTTCTGAATTCCAAACTTTTCTTCAAGGTATTTAGCATTTTCTAAATCAGAGGATTTGCAAAATTGTAAGTGTCTAATTTTTAATGATCCTCTCAAGCTATTCAGTCCATTTAGTTCACTTAACTTGCTGCCTTTATTCTTTCCCAATACAAACAAATTCATCGTCTGAAGGCTAGTCATCGATCCCAATCCTATTGGCATATGAGTCCAATTATTTGAGTTACAATGCATAATATCAAGATGCCTAAGATTGATCAAATTCTTAATATCACCTGGCAGTCCTCTTAGGAGATAACAGTTACGAAGGATGAGAGTTTCCAAATGATACAATTTGGTAAAAAACTTCGGAAGGAAATGAATCGAAATATTAGAAAGATTAACATATCTCAAATGTTTCATCTTACCAATACACTTGGGAAAAGAATCAAAATACTCCGAATTCAATGTCCGTAACCGCAAATGATTAGAAAGGTCAATTCCATGAACATGAGGAGTATTCAACGTTCTTAAATTCTTTGCCTCAATTAATGATTTTGCAATGAGTTTCCATCTTTTCATTAAGTAGAAGGGAAATGTCACATGCCGAACCCCTTTGTCAATTGGCATAGTGTCATCATGAACAAGCACAAAATCATTTTCTCCAACGGAACATGCAAGATCATGCATGAAGTCGTGCATCTTGAACTCCTTGATCTCTCCCCGTTTGTTTTTTCTTATGTCTTGAAAAAATGATCTCCCTAGCAGTTCTTTGAAATAATCATCACCAACATCTTCAATTGCCTTCTTACTATGTGGTTGAATGAAGCCTTGTGCCATCCATTGTTTTATTAATTCATCTTTTTGAATCTCATAATCTTTGGGGAACAAAGCACAATATGTGAAACATTGCTTCAAACTAGATGAGAGGTGGTTAAAACTGATCTTCAGTATCGATTGTATCTCATTTTCTTTTTGCATGACTGTTCGAAGTTCGTTCTCCTTGAATGACAACCAATAATCCTTTTCGGACCTTTTAGAATACAGAAGTCTCCCAATTATCCTTATTGCAAGAGGAGAACCTTTCAACTTTGCTACAATCTCCTTACCGATGACAACCAACTTCGAATTCTCAAGCTCTTCTGATTCGTTGGAAAATGCCATTTTTCTAAACAACTCCCAAGAGTTGTCCTTGTCTAGTTCTTTTAAATCATGGAACAAAACTGTTTCAGAAGTCTCTGCAACTTGATGACTACGTGTTGTGATCAAAATCCTACTTCCCTTAGCTCCACCCATAAGATATCTTTTTAGACTAATCCATTTCTCGTGGTTAACATTCCACACATCATCCATGACAAGCAAGTATTTTTTACCATCAATTTTCTCTCGAAGCATACTTTGCAATGTATTGAGTTGAAGGTTGGGCTCAGGTCTCATTTTTGTGAGAGACTCTATAATCTTCTCAACAATTACTTTGACATCAAATTCTTCAGAAATACACACCCACATTGTCAACTCAAAATGTTCCTTCACCTTCTCGTCGCCATAGATAGATTGAGCAAGGGCAGTCTTTCCTAATCCTCCCATTCCAATAATTGCAATCACTTTAACATTATCCATTTCTGTGTTGGTATCCAATAGAAAATCTACAATACGTTTTCTATCACCATCCCGACCAATTACTTCTCCTTCAAGTATAAAAGAGGAAGTCTCCGGTAGTTTCGTCGATTCGTCAACTCGTATCTCCCTCGTATTCTCAATAAGATTGAGTTGAGCTTTATCCCTAGCAATAGCATCTAGTTTCTCCCTGACTGTTTTGATTTTTTGACCCATTTTCAAAAGGAATGCAATTTGATTAGATTTTGAGAAGAATATACGTACTTGTTTGGTGTTAGGTCTATGTTTGGTCATAACTTGTCTTCTCAAGGATTCATAGGAGAACTCGTCCATCAAATCATCAATGTCGTAGAAAGCATCTTTAAGCTTTGAAATCCAATCTTTGACTGCGTGACTCTTGAACTGCTGCTCTTCTGCGTCGAGAAGTACGGCGTCGATGGCGGAAACAGTGGCTTTCAGTTTGTGAAGCTCATCATGGACACCCCACAACAACCCAAGCTCTTGGATTGCGAAAGAACCCAATTTGGTTATAATGTTTCCTGCAAGGTTGAACAGAATTGAATCTGCCATAGATGAAAACTGAGTGAGGTCTTCTTTTGCTAGGGCTCAAGTCAATGCTCGTAGAGATTATGAAGTGAGAGTATTTGTGTGGTGTGGAATTGCAAGCTGAAATAATGCCAAAATTTTCCACCGACCCTAAATAATGCCAAAATTAATCACTTTCCTAAATTTGGGCATCTTAAAAAGAAATTTGCACAAGGAGGGTCGAAATGAAAATTAGCCAGAGTTTGAAAATGAAAGAATTTTGGCCTTCTACTTATTATTCCGTCAGGTAAAATTACCATTTTGACATTTAATACACACTTCTTTTTTCTTCTTCTATATACAACTTTCTTTTTTCTTTTGTTTTTAAAATATAATTTGTAGTTTTTTAAAAAAAAAAAATTAATCGATTATTCGATTCTTCTTCTTTAATCAATTATTATTCTTCTTCAATTGGTTCTTCTTTGGTTCAATCTATATTTTTTTTAGAAATAAAGAGAGTAAGTGGAAAGTAAGAAGCGAGATCGAGAATATTTCTAACCATAAAAAAGTGAATTGAGGAGGATAGAAGAGCAAGAAGTGAAAGCGAGAGCGAAATCCTGACGTGTGCATTCTTGGGTCAAAATAGTAATTTCACATGGTACTTATGCAAGCAAAAGGGAAAAATTCATTAATTTTTAGGTTACGTTTGATTTAACTTTTCAAGTGTTTAATTTTGAAAATAAGTTATTTCATACAAAGTTGAAGTGTTTGACAACCATTCAAAATAATTTCTGTAATACTCTCAAAGTGTATTTTAAATAATTTTTATCAAAAAAATTTAAATGATAATAACTTTTTTTGCAAAACAGTTTTTTCTATGGTTAATCCAATCGAACTCTTAAACTTTTGCTAATTTTCCTTTTTAGGGCCATCAAAAAATCCCCTTGTTAAAAACGTGTTGTAATTTTGTATATTCATTGATGTGTAGTACACTATTGAGAGGGTTTGCGTTTAAGGGCAAGTTTCTATTGGGTCCTTATGCTTCAAAAGGTAACATCTAATCGAAAAATTTAAAAATAGTTGGTTTAAAATAATATTTTTTTTCCTTTGTACTTTCAATAAATTTTAAATTTAGTCTCTCCAAGTTAATTTTATCGAAATTGACTAAATAATAATAATAATTTTCATGCAAAAATATAATAAGAAAATGATTGTTTTCAAATATAGAAAAATGAGTCAAACTCGCGGTCGCGATAGAAGTCTATCGCGATCTATCGCGGATAGATAGTGAAATTTTTCTATAGTTGTAAATAGTTTGATATTTTTTCAAAATTTATAGTGAAAATACTCGTAAATAACAAAAAAATCAGCAATAAATAAGTAATAATATAATGGAGACTAAAAGTCTTGAGATATCTTTCCTCCTTCTCGTGAACTCCCTTCACATGAGAACTTAGGCTCCACCTAAGTCTTGAGAACTCCTTCTCGAAGAATAATACCTCAAGATTCCCCTAAGGTTGAGAAATTCTTCTAGATTAGCTTTGTCCCAGGCTCCCTCTAAGACTAAACAATACTTCATAATATTGAAGTGTTCACTGTAAGAACAATATGAAGAATACGCCGCCCACTAGCAAAGAATAATACTTTCTTCTTCAGATAAGCAATATGCAGAAAGTACTCTATCAAACTCAATTCACGATCTCACAAAACAATACATACGACAACCCTAGCGACTACATCAATATTATTAAATAAAAAATAAACAATAATTTAATGCCCTAGATGATTCATATCATCATCTCCTCCCTTTGAATGATTCTTCTTCGAATAAAAAACAAAGCCTTGTAAAGTATTTTTAAAGTCATGAAAAGAAAATGATGTCATTTTTTTTTTTTTGGATTTCTCTTAGATGATCTCCTTTGTAAAACAACTTTGTAGTCATGAGATGTAAAAGGTAGACATTGTCTTGAATTCCAACTATTTTGGAAAGAATATCGTTCCTTTTAATTATCATTCAATTTGTGACCATAAAAATAACTAGGGTAAATCTATGAGCTTTGCTTCAAAGTTAGTACTTCAACATCCTGCAAAAACTCAAAAGGAAAACTAAACAAACTTAGTTTAAGCACACCTGTCAAAAAAATGATTTTACTTCACAAATTTCTAAACTCATATTCTTGGCTTTTCTCTCTTTTTGTATATAGATTGAATATTGCTCACATGCTTTTCTCTCTCATTTATGTTCACACACTTTTCTTCTTCAGATACATATGATCCGATATTGCTTTTGCTCGGTCTCATGCCTTTTGTTTTTCAACTCACACATATCAAGTTTTACTTCTCTTTGAAACAATGATACAAAAGTAGGATCATATGTTATTTTAGGATCTAATGTATCTAGCAATATCAGCACAAAGTATTCTAATTATGTTTTTCTTTACTACTGTCCACCCTATCGGAATGCTAGTATGTAATAGATAAATTAACCTTTTCTACTAATGTGAACGCGTGAGAAGAAGGAATGAGACTAACATCGAGTGACAAAGTAATGACACGCATTTAGTGGTCAAATGGGTAATTTCTCAAGCTAGCAGAATGCTAAATTTAGTTTGATTTTGGACCTTTGGCCAAATTCATTTGGGGTCGCGAAAAGGGTCATATGTACAAATTTACCACTAAAAATGTGATTTTTCATTTTTATTTGTTTAGGAAGGAATACCGTTCTTAACTTCTTATCCTTGGCCAGGTGCATATCGCGGGAAATCATAACATTCTTCTTCTTGCACTGAGCCCGAGTTGAACAACGGCCGGAACATTCCACTCACCAGCAGATTTGAACTATAGCTCTGTAATTTCCCAAAAACTAGACGAAAAACCCATCTCAGTCCTGCCCATTTTTCTCCGTTCGGTTTCCCAGAAAACGCAAAGGAATAGCATCAACCCCACTTTCCTGCAGGTGCAGTCAACCGACCTTTTGAATTTTTTTTTGGGTCGAGGGAAATGGGTTATGTATATTCGAAGAATTTTACATATGGGCTTGTAGAAATTTGTTTTTCCTATTTTCATTCAATCTTTTCTTTTGTGTTTTTCGGCAGGTAAGAGAGAGTGTCAGTGTATTGAGAAGCTGACACTCCATTATCTGTTTGATTGGTGATGAAATGTTAGGATGAATGTCTTAATTCTCTATCTCCTGTATTGGAAGTGGTCCGTTTTGGAAATGGGAAATCTAGTGTTCGATTGTTTTTTAAGTATGAAAAGCACATAAGCTGTTTGAGTTAATGCCTTGTGTGTTCTTGATCGTGTATGGGTGGTTATGTTTGTAAGAATTATCTTGTAGTGCCTCTAATTATTTGAAAATTGGTAACTCAAAGTCTAATTTTGTGTTTGTAAGAATGTTCAAAGAGAACAAACAAGGAGACAAATTTCGAATGGCCAGAGTTTAGTAGGGAAGATACATGACGAAGTTCCATTTAATGTATATAAAGGATATTTCAAGGAATAGAAAGATCCCCTCGGATGTTCTTGAATCATCTATTTTCAATGCTCTTTTTTGGTGTAAACATATACAGCCCCTCAATAGTTACAACTTAAATTTCCTTGTATTAATTGGAGAAATATTATGTATTCTCGTTTATGGGCCCCTTTTGTACTCTTTAGATATTTCATTCATCAATGAAATTGTTTCTTATAAAAAAAAAAATTAATGTATGTGGTTGGTTTGAAACAGAGATAGCTCAAGTCAGATGTACTATAGTTCTCAGTAAAAATAGTGAATGGGGAAGGTTTATGGATGTCTATAGAAGCAAGTCATTTTCTATCTTTCTTATTCTTTCTTTCTTTTCTCTCTGTTTCTCTAATGGAACTCGAGACCATGAAACTATTATGGATCGTAATTTTCTAAGAGAATATTACTACTTTCATCTATAATATTTTCCAACAGCCTTTGATTTATTCATCAATATTTTGTGTTCTGAATTCAGTGAGTTATGATTTGCAGACGGCCGCAGCAGCCAATGAATATTTAGTTGCTAGAGATACAAAACAATGATTTCTTGCTGCAATCCTCTGAACGTTAGCTCTCCGCTTCTGCTGACCAATTCTTCCCAGCAGTTAAAGAGCACCAAGCATCCTTACTTGGTACATTGCCTTTTCCTTGATATTCTCCGATTGATACTTACTTGGTTCAAATAATTCGCTTCATTCATGTAAACTCTTTCATCGAACAAATATAGAATGCAATAGTTCCTCAGATTGAGGTTACTTTTTCTTTTGACTCTTCTCCCTCACCCTCTTCCTCTCTTCCCCCTTACATCTCTGTGTAGTCTCCTTTCCCAGCCTCTACTGTTTTATTTCCATTTGCATCAATAAAGAAACAATGTATGTGGAGTCTGGTCATGGGCCAAGGACCAATATTCGGACCTAAATCCTATATTTTGTGACCGTCAGGTGATATTTAAGAAGTCAGGATTATTTACAGTACAGGAGGTCCTTTGGGGTACTGAGATTATTTAGTAACTATATTGTTCTTTTTAAAGTCTGACATCAAAATTTTCCAAATGGAAGGAGATGTAGACACGTTTACCTTCTCACCCATATTCATTTATTGAGCAGAATTGTGCATTTGAAAATTTTCAATTTGTACAATATGTTTATCACTATTTAAAGACAAGATTTTGGACTTCTTCTATGGTTATATGTTTGGGCTTCTGACTCTAAGGAAGTAAAATAATTTTCAGAGAAGCTTTTATGTTATCGAGGTAGTTCATCTCTCTTCCTCTCTCTCTTTATTTTTGTTTAGACTTTTGTTACAACAGATTCAATTTAACATTATAAATAAAAAGTATCTGATATATTTTTTTTTTTCTTTTCTTCTTTTTTGATGAAACTCTGCCAAAGAGTTGCTGTAAGTATTAGTTCCTATTTCACAACCATTGTCGCATCTTGGAAATCGTCAATATCAATCTTCATGCAGAAGGCCTTCAGGAGAGAGCATTTTATTTGATACTGACGCATGTTTGTTCTTTGCAGTATCAGAGTAAGTTGCATAAGACAAGCTCTGATGTAACCACAAAAGGAATGAAAGTTTTTGCTTATTATGGCTTGAAGACACCCCCCTATGAACTTGTAAGTCACCAACCTAATAATGTGCTTACTTATTTTGGAACCAAAATTCCATGTTTTAGGGCTTGTTTCTTGCAGATATTTGCTTCTTGCTCATAGAGTTCACTTGATGGTCCCACATATTTAGACATGTCTTTTTTAGGAGCAAGCATAGCAAAGATCTTCAAAGCAAGAGTTGCGAAATTATGCTTTATGTTTCTTTATTTACTTTTAAGAGTCTTGTCTCAAATACCACACCACATCTTGCATAAAATTGAAATTGTGCCGTTCCGTTACAGTATTCCCTTATACTTTTGGTTCTTGAATTTTTTTCTGTAAAGATTATTAAGACTCAGGTTTAATAGCTAGTAAAACATTATTTGAACCCACATAAAGCAGGTTTAATATACTGGCATTAAATGTGATTGGAGTGGCTTTAGTATTTCTTGTCTTCTTTCAAAATTGGCAACTAGACGTGAGAGGTCAACATAGGTGAGTTGACATCAATAAGGCACCTATCCTGGTTCTTTCTTCTTCTTCTTCCTCTCTTTCTCTCACATATGAAATTTTTATAGTTTTTGATATATTGTAAACATAATCTCAATCACTCTTATGTATTTAGATTTATGCGTATTGGGGTCCTTTAAAATCCCCAATTTTTGGGGTGGATTGCTTATCCCGTCTCTTGTAGCTAGCTTTTCTGTGGATATAGTCATTGTCGGATCATAGATTCATAATAAGCCTACAAATTTCTACCAAAGTGATTATAAATTTTCACAATTGCAGCATTACTGGTAAGAAATGGATATATCTATAAACTTTTTAACAGCACTAAGTTTTATTTTCTTCTCTACTTTCAGGATGCTTTAGAACCATATATGAGTCAGAGGACATTGGAGGTTCACTGGGGTAAACATCACCGTAATTACGTTGAAGGTTTGAACAAGCAACTGAGCCAAAATGATATTCTATATGGCCACACTTTGGATGAACTTCTCAAAGTAACATATAACAATGGGAATCCTTTACCTGAGTTTAACAATGCTGCCCAGGTACTTCAATGTTAATTCATACCTTAATTTAAATTATGAGGGCTAAAATTAAACCTTTCTGATATTCTGATTGACTCCTTCATGTAAGCCTTTTATTTGAGTTCAAGCTATTTAGCACATGATACAATTTCTACCGCTAGTATGTAGCATTTCAAAAGCTACTTGATTTCAACTGATTGTTCGCTTTATCATTAATAAGAAAGACATGAGATGATCTTTATTTTGTTTTAATATTGAGACAGAAAGATTTCTATAAAATCTGATTACCAAATGAAGTGTTCAATACTCTCAAAGGAAAAAAAAGAAAAAAAAGAAAAAGAAAAAAAACAATGTTATCCTATTAGTTCTTACATATGGTGACTGGGGTGGCTATGAAATTGAAATTGAATAGTTAATAGCATACTTCTGCTAATAGCAGGTCATATACTATGAGATCCTTAATGCGCCATCTTACATGCAGAGCTATTATTCTTGATACGAAAATTTCCAAAGCTATCTGAGCTTGGCTTTAGTGTATTTATATCACTTAAAAAGGAGATACCATCCCTGCCTAATTTCGCCTGATTGCTAAAATCTCAAGACCATCTTTTTGTCCCCTTTTTCTTTACACTTAACCGTCTCATTTTTTCAAAAATCTTGAGACATCTCAAGGTCAGTGGTGGTCATTGCTGGACATGTTCAACCCTTCTGAGGTGCCCATCTTCCTGTTCAACATTGTCTTGAACAAGTACAAAGTGAATGTGCTTTGAATGTGAGGTTGTATTATTAGAAGTCCTTTTTTTTACCTTGGATGGAAACGCAGATGCATTTTTATTTCTGGTCTGACAAACTCAGTTTACTCTTACATTACCCTGTGGGGGGAGTCTACTTCTTGTGTGATAATATTTTGTTTAGTTTGTTGCATGGGCCGTTCTTTTTTGTAAGTCCTCTCTTTATACTTGTATTAATGATAGTTGGTTTCTTATCCAATATTTGTATGTTCGATATCCTGTGCATTCGACATCCTTGTATGAGAAATGAAATTGATTTTTTTTTTCTCTTCAGGACAGAATGAATCTGGAAAAGTATGTTACTTTTGTAGATTTTCTAGTAATGTGTTCTGTAAAAGTTCGGGCCGTGCTAGAAATTAAGCCATAAAAATGGAAAAAGATGTTGGCTCCTTACCTTTGTGTATGTTCAGGTCTGGAATCACGACTTCTTTTGGGAATCCATGCAACCTGGAGGTGGAAACATGCCCAAACTTGGTGTTCTACAACAAATTGAAAAAGATTTTGGTTCTTTCATCAATTTCAGGGACAAGTTTATACAAGCGTCTCTTTCACTCTTTGGTTCTGGCTGGGTTTGGCTTGTTTGTAAGTTTTCAAACTTTGGTTAAACATTTTTTTAATAAGTGCTTTTTTAACACCTTTATAATAAGTACTTTTTGGTTGAAATAACTATCTGAATTTGAATCACCCAATTTGCAAATGGTACCGGGCTACCAGCTTATACATGGAAAATTGCCCAAAATAACCAAAAACCCAAAAACTTGTATCAAACTGACATCTTTTTTAAACATGTTTTTTTTAACCCTTTTGAGATGTGAAATGCCCAGTTTGCCCTCACTTTTAAATGTTGAGAGTGATCGATTGAGGTGTGGTAGAGAAGCTGAGAGTGATCGGCTGAGGTGTCTACTTGACCCCATTCTTATTATCAATAACATTGACAGTAGATGGTGCAAGGTTGGTGGAGAATAAATGTTGACAGGGAATAAATTGGAATATTGAAGTTACATTCATTGAAGTTGACTGATTATTGAAGAGGAAGAAGAAGAAACACAGAGAGAAGAAATGGGAAAGCAATTCATTTAAAACTGAGGGGAAAGGGGTATTTCACATCTCAAAAAGGTAAAAAAAGAATATATATATATATATATGTTTTTTTAAAACAGGATAGTTTGATAGAAGTTTTCGGGTTTTGGGTTATTTTGGGCAATTTTCCCTTGTTCTCTATCTCTCTGTCTTCTTTTCCTTATTTTTTTTTTCTTTTTTAAAGCGTGACTGTATTTATGATCTCTTCAAGATTTCCAGTGTTTTTGTAAAGTCTTTTCTTTGAGGGTTATTTCATCAGAACTTAGTGGACTGGCTATTACCTTAGCATTATTTTGTCTCCTCTTGGACTTCACTTCCGAAATTGCTTTTTCCTTATCATCAAATGTAACATATCATCACTTTTTTGCTGCTTTATAGAGCTGTTGCAGAGTGCCCAGTCAGAAAATCTGCAACCATTTATGGTTAATGATCGATACACAAACTTCGTTATCTAGTTATTAACTTATTATCTTCTTTCTCTGTCATTTCTCTGTTTAACTCTATGATCTCAAAAGCTTGACAAAATATTGTGCCTATCGTTTTTCGATATTCAAATTGACGATGTAGTTTTGTTTTATGAACGATCATTTGACACAATCTACTTAGTTATCTTGAATTGTTGTTCATTGCATCAGTGAAGAGACAAGAAAAACGACTTGCTGTGATCACAACTTCGAATGCGATAAGCCCACTTCTTTGGGATGACATTGTAAGTCAATGCCCCATTTTGTGTACAAGGTTCTTTTATTCTCAGAAATTTGATTCTCCATATTTTGTTGTGCAGCCAATCATTTGCTTGGATATGTGGGAGGTATCAAATACTTTTCTACCTTCAAATATTTTGTTTTGTTTCTTCATTTGAGCAGATCATATATCATATATGATAACATTTGATTGTTTTTTTTCCCTCCAGCATGCTTACTATCTGGATTACAAGGTATGAAACTCTGCCTGATTGTCTGCTATATTTTATTTATGGATTAAAATACCATTTTAGTCCAAGTAATTTGAAACTCATCTCATTTTGGCCCCGTACTTCCACATGTCCAAATTTAGTCATTATACTTTCAATTGAATTTAAAGTTAGTTCTTATAGTTAGTTTGAAGTTAGCTTTTACTGAATTTGGTTAAAAAAATCCATTCAAGTAAAGACACCATGTAAATATCTTTCCAAAATTTATAGATTGAAGACTAATAGAGATGCTCGTAGCCTACTTTCACTAATTTTTTAGAAGGTTTTGTCCACAAGAAGGCCAACTTTGGGAGGCCTGGATACCTTGTATTATCAAGTTATTTAAGTGAGATTTCTGTGATTGATTTTATTTGTATCTTACCTTGACACAGAATGATAAAAAAGAGTATGTCAATGTGTTCATGGACCATCTTGTATCGTGGAATGCAGCGTTGGGGCGTATGGCCCGAGCAGAGTGTTTCGTGAATTTAGGCGAGCCGAAAATTCCTGTAGCGTAATAACATTCATTGATACTAGAGTTACTCGCAAGTGGTCCAACGAAGCGACGGAGGGAATCTCTAAACCTCATGTATGTGATCAAGTTCCCTTTCAGGTTTGACAAGTTTTGTTATATACATTAGATTTCCTTCGTGATGTTGTAGTGACATGGAGGATTGCTTCCTTAAAAATGTATAGTTTGATAACATTAAGGTTTGTTTTTTACAAAACTTGATTGTACGAATTATAATTTTATTCAATCTTGGATGAGTTGGGTTAGGTTATGAATTCAATCAACCCATTGATAATTTTTGGTGTAGTTGATAGCATTGGAGTCTGTTTGAATTGACTTTTTAAGTGTTTATAAATACTTTTTTTCGCACTTATAAACACTTATTTAAACACTTAGAAAGTCAATTCAAACGGATCTTAATTTATTTCAAAATTATATTTAAAAAAGACTAAATTATAGAAAATACCTTTGAATTTTGTATTTTGTTTCTAAAATATCCCAAAACTTTTAAAGTTGTATTAATGCCTTAAACTTTAGAAAAAAAAGTTCAAAAGTACTTTTATTGTTATATACGTACATAAATTGTTAGCACCTTGTTTTAGAAATTTTGCAACTTTTAAAAGTTGTATTAATACCCTTAACATTTGAAAAAAGAAAGTAAAAAACATGTCATTAGCGTTAATTGCCAACTTACTCACAGAAGTCGTGGCACAAAGATTAGGAAAATTATATTTTGATATGAATCCATGATGATGATGATGATGATGAAGAAGAAGAAGAATTGAAAATATATTATAATATGAATTCAAAATTTTATATTATAGTATTAAAATGATTATATTTTATATGCTAAACATGCAACCAATAAAAAAAAGGATTCACGATGTGATAAACATATTAATTCTTCATTGATATATAATCATAGTATTAAATTTTCATCGATATGTCTATGATGGGTGAATCGATATTTCTATTATATCGTAGAAAAATTCACAAAACACAAAAAAATAAGATCAAAATGCCATTAATATAAATATAATATATATATAATATACATGTTTACCTATTTGAAAATAACAAAAGGTTTATTTACTAATTTGATTTTTTTTTTTAGAAACTTTAGTTTAAATTTATATGAATAAAACAAAGTAAATGATAAATTGTGTATACATTATATTTTTTATAGCGAATCATTGACATAATGTTATGTCTATTTTTTCATATTTTTTTAAAGTTGAAAATGTTTGAGGTAGATCTGAACTCAAGAAAATTCAAGTTAAATTCACCATTATTTAGACATGATGGGACAAAAGACAAAAAGCTAAAACTAAAATTTTCAACTCAAAGCTCAAAGGAGGCTTGGATCAAGTGAGCCACAAGGCTAGGCCCATCAGAGTCACCCTCATCCTTATTCGGGGATGAGACTAATGGTGGTCAATTCGGCCAAATGGTGTAGGATTCGAAATTATAAGTTCCAATGAAAAAAATCCAAAATCTAAACCAAAGTAATGATTTAGTCTCTAAATAAATTTTAATTTGAAACGATTTAGTTTTTATATATATATATATATTTTAATTTCTGTGAGTGTCTGGGCCCGCTTACGCGCATCTCGACTAATTTTACTGGACAACCCACCTGACCCTACAACATTTGGGTGTCAAGGAAACTCGTAGGAAATTTATTCCTAGATAGGTGACCACCATGGATTGAACCCGTGACCTCTTAGCCATATATTGAGACTTTATCTCCTTTTGCTTTTATAATAATGATTTAGTTCATATATTTTCAATTTTATAATAATTTGCTTCTTAAATTTATTTAAGGATGAGAATTGACCTATTCCGTTTGGAGTCATTAGATGTATATGTAGATCAATTGACTTAGGTCTTTTATTTTCCTTTCGAAATTTGGGCTGATCTTTTCTCAGTATTCTTCACGAGAGTCACCTTCAGTTGTGCTTGGGGCCGATTCGAAGGCTGAGAAACGATCATAGGCACAACTGAAGGTGACTCTTATGGAGCCTCAGCTTGTGGCTCACTTAGCCCAAGAGCCTTGGGTCGGGTATTTTAGTCTTAATTTTTTTTTTTGTCTCATTTGAATCTAATTTGTTTGTCAAACTTTGAATGTCATCAACAAAAACTTGTCGAAATATTCTATTTAACTATTCATGAAAAATTCATTTTGAAGCAACTATTTCCTAAATAAACAAGTCGTGATATTTATTTATTTCACAATTGAATCAATTTAAAAAAAAGATCTAAAGTAATAGTGATTGACATGAGATGTGATAGGATAATCTTGTAACGGTATTTTAAAAAACAATAATCTTTAACATAAATTCCAAATCATAATTATTTTAGTTGCAAAATTCCAAAATTGCAAAACCATAGTCCATAATTTCCAACTGCCACCGATGCTAATCCTAGATGCCTTCTTTCTTGGGCCCTCGAATCGACGTATCGATTCAATTATTCTAATGCAATTTCAGAGATTCATCGTCCTCATAAACCTCTCCATCTTCTCTTCTTCTGCAGAGCATCCAATATGGTCAAACAGAGCGAGGAGAAAGGCGAATTGTGTCCACTAATCGAAACCCGTAATCACCACTTCCATGGCGGCTCCAGCGGCGGCTCAGGAACTGGTTCCGCCACTTTCGCCCTCATTTTCAGCACTTTGGTTGCTGTATCTGGCTCATATGTTTTTGGCACTGCTGTAAGTGTTCATATTTCATTACAAAGATTTGTAGAGAGGCAAACTTCAATTCATATTGTTAACTTTTGATGTGAACTGAATGTGATGATGTTAATAAATTGTTAGGTGGTTTCGATTTGAATTTTTAGGGTTAAGTTTGGGATGAGTTTTTGGATGGGGAAACGGAAAAGTGCTTTCCACTCATTAAAAGTGAATATACTTTTCATAATTTTTATGGTATTGAGTGAGAGATTAAAGGTTGATTTTGATAATTCTAAAAATAGTAAAACTAATTTAAATTATTTTTAGGAGGAGCACTTTAGTACTGTTTTTTCAAAAAAAAAAAAAAAAAAAAACGAAGCGCTATAGTAAATTGTAAGATGCTTTCAATTTCTATTTGAATGTTTTTTTTTTTTTTGAGTACAACAAACTACTTTGACAATTTCAATTTGAATGTTAACAGTGAGTTTGGGATGACTTGTAAACTAGAGAAGGTTTTGTTTTTGAGAAAATTTTTAAAAATAGAAAAATAAGAGAAACTATTTATACAAAATAAAAAAATTTTTAGATAGTCTTGATGACTATCAGGGTCTATAGTAATAGAAATGATAGAAGTCTATATTACTGATAGATGCTAATTGAAGTCTATCAGTGTTTTCTTTTGCTATTTTATGTAAATAGTTTGACATTTTTTCTATCTGTGAAATTTTTATTTTTTTTTTCTTTTTTGGTACAAATAGAAAATGTGCTATTAGCTTATTGAAAACAATTTTTAAAGTTTTTTTATTATGCTCGGTTAGATATTAGGGCTATTTTCAAATATAGAAAAATGAGTCGAACTATTTACAAATATAGAAAATTTTTACTATCTATCAGCGATAGATGACGATAGATTCTATTGCTTGAGCGACATTGCTTGAGCGACTTGGGTTAGGTTATCGCGATAGAAGAATTCTATTGCAATTTATCGCGGATAGATGGTGAAATTCTTCTATATTTGTAAGTAGTTTGATATTTGTTCTGTTTATAGTAATTTCCGTTAATTTTCTTTTTATAAGAAACAAATATGTATATTCATTAACAAAAGAGACAGCCAGTAGAGGTTGAGGGAACCCTTTCTCACAAAACTAATAAAGAAGAGCCTTACAGTTGTTAATAATCATAAGAAGACTATAATTACTACAAAAGCCTAAAAAGATAAAGTGGTTTCTGATAATTCTACAAAATCTAAAAATAATTAAAATGGTTTCCAGAAAAGCTCTTCTTCCAAGAATGCTTAGAGAAGAAGCGACTCCAAACGCACCCGTAGTTCTGTGTGATTTGAAAATAATGCTTTCTGATGCTTCTTCTCAGATTGGATATTCATCACCTTCTGAGGCTGGCATCATGACCGACCTGGATCTTACTGTATCAGAGGTGAATGAAAATTACAGATGCTTATTGTCTTTCATTTATGATGTGATATGTTCTTTGTTCCTGTTATTTAATTGGTGTTTGGTTCTTTACTAAGCAAAATGGTACGTTTTTCTTTTCTTCATTTTTTCTCAATGAAAGTTGGTCTTTCATCCAAAGAAAGAAAAAAAAAAAAGAGTAAAATGGTATGATATCAGTCATTTAGAGTACATTCAATGTCAAAGAGGTTAAATTACATGTTTGTTTTACAAATTTTGAGGATTTTGTGTAATAGGTTCCTAAACTTTAAAAAGTGTCTAATAGGTCTAAACATTTGACTTCATGTCCTTGAACTTTAAAAGTGTTTAATAAGTCTAACTTTCAATTTTGAGTCTAGTAGATCTCTGACCTATTAGTCATTTTTTGAAATTCACGAAACTATTAGATATAAATTAGAAGGTAAGAAAATTAGATACAAAATTAATTGTGTCCCACAAGTGATAGGACTGAATTTTAGTTAATGTCAAATAATTGAGGGATTTGTTAGACATAAAATCAAAAGTTCATGAACCTTATAGACACCTTTGAACGTAGAATTGGAAGTTTAAGCCTATTAGACATTTCCTAAAGTTTAGGGACCTATATTAGATACAACTTTGAAAGTTTAGGTGCTAAACTTCTACTTTAACCTATTTAATCTATTCAATACTCAATGATGCTTTTATTGATGAGTATAGAACAAAAATAGGAGAAATCACATTTTTTAATCTGTCTGACTATATTGATCATTTTTTCTGTTTCTCAAATCTTTAAGTTGGCTTCCTCAAAACCATCAAATGATATGGCAACAGTTGTTAGAATAAGTCAATAAGATGTAAATTCATATATCTTGTCTAATGATTCAATAAATGTAAGTTTGTTCATTCTCCATCTAGTTCTCAAGTTATTATTTGATGATTGTACAGTATTCAGTCTTCGGTTCAATATTGACAATTGGAGCTATGATTGGTGCTATTGTGAGTGGAAAACTGGCAGATTATATTGGTAGAAGAGGTGTAAGTTTAGTCATTCCCATTTTCTTCTTAAAATCATTTTTGGCAATTTCAAGCTTTCGATAAGCTTCTTTGATCTTTTTCCTTTGTTTTGTGAGCAGACAATGGGCTTTGCAGAGATCTTTTGCCTCTTGGGGTGGTTTCTTATAGCATTCTCTAAGGTCTCTTTGAATTTTCTTTCATCTGATTGAGATAGTTAGACTTTCAAGTCCCGAAGTCTTCAAAATGTTACAACCAAATAAAAAGTGATTCATTAGATACTTAGCACTTGGAAGTATGCAAGTATAAAAAATGTACTATTAAGTTTTGATGAAAGTGCTTCACGAGGCATTCGTACATAGCTTAACTAATGAATGAAGCCAAATTGTTTAAAATTAAGAAGTCAAACGAATATAACATAGTTAAAGAATTAAGACTTTCTGAAGTTTAATGGAAGAAAACAAGTTTTCCTTCCCTCCCTCTCATTCCCTTTCCTACAAAGTTCTTCCCTTTCATCTGAAGGACAAAGTTTTTCATATTGTTGTTGATTTGAATGAAAAACCTCACGTGTAAATTGGTGCTGACTACTTATAGGCTGCTTGGTGGTTGGATATAGGACGAATACTAGTAGGATTCGGAATGGGAGTAATCTCTTACGTGGTATATGTTGCAAGAACTCCAACTCTGTTTATTTACAATAGCTCAAGTGTTGGCATATAAAAAGAAAAGCTTATGTATGACCTAATCGAGCAGGTTCCTGTCTTTATAGCAGAAATAACACCCAAGGAACTTCGAGGAGCATTTACAACAGTTCATCAGGTAAAGTGCAAATGATCATGGATTTCTGTGTCATTGAAGAGGAACTACCACGTACATATTCTGTTGTAATGTTTGAAACAAAATTGTCAATTGAACATTCATATATAGTATGAACGCACGTTCATGTCTTTCATAGTAAGGTTGACTTCGGGTAGAAGAAGATGAATAGTTATTAAAAGAACGCAAGATCACAACTTGACCTAACTAAACAAGATCTGTTTATAGTTTGTACAACTATCTCCTTAAGCTCCGAAGTAATTACCTAAGATGCACGGACACTTTAGTTTGGCTAGTGTGTCCGTGTCCAACACGTGTCGGACACTCCGACACTTTGACACTTGTTGGACACGTAACGGACACTTGTTAGTAACAAATGTGTTAGACATGCATTGAACACTTGTTGAGTAGACTAAAAAGACACATATATGACAATAATAATAAATTTTGAGCGTGAAATACATCAAGGTAAGTCTTTTAAGCATATAAATGCATCAACCCATTTACTTTCAATTTTATTTTGGTATGAAAATGATGTATATTTTAATAAACGTATCCTTGTTGTGTCGTGTCCTAGATATTTTAAATATGGCGTGTTGCCGTGTCCATGTTGTGTCGTATCCGTGTCTCGTATCCGTATACGTGCTTCTTAGGTAATTACTAATTAGGAGGCAAGATTCTTGAATGAAAGTTTATTTGATGAGCTTCGAGTGTGTGTGTGTATTGGACTTGTTGACATATATTTGGTCTTTTTTAATTATAAGGTACACAATTTATTTATTTATTTTAATATGGATGACCATTTAGTGAGATATGATTAAATATAGAGACAAACACTTGATTTTCGAGTGTTTCTCTAATAATGATCTCCTTGCTTTGGTAAACATCCGTGATTATTGGCAGACCTGATTTCATTGGGATAGGGGTATGGGAAAAAAACTGAAATCAGTGACCTAATTTTCTTTGGTAGAGGAGTGACAGCTCATCTAGCAAAATCTAGTTGGTTTGAAGTTTTGCGTCCAGGGTACAAAATTACTTCACTTGTTGTAGAAAGAATAAGAGAAAAAAATCAAACAAATAGAAGAATGTTTACAGCATTTTCAAAATATATAATACCTTATAATGTTGAATGTACAGTTGATGATATGTTTTGGTGTTTCACTGACATGGCTGATTGGACCTTTTGTGAACTGGAGGACTCTTGCTCTAATTGGTAGCGTTTCTACTTACATGAGTTTGACACTTAGGATGAAGATGGTTTAAGCAAACTGTTTTCTCACTATCTTGATTGTGCTGCAGGAGCGATTCCATCCCTAATACAACTCGTAGGTCTTCCTTTCACTCCAGAGTCTCCTAGATGGCTGGTATGTCACACTGTCAAATTCATAGCTGGTTCTATTACACTTATGTTTGTTTGAAGAGACATCAAAAGTGATATTAGGTCCCATATGATAATACTTTTGTTTTCTGTTTTTTGTTCTTTTTACCTTTTTAAAAACAAGGTTGCATACTAATAAATTCTTTACTTTTTTTTTTTCTTTCTAATTTTTAATATTCACTTTTAAAATCTCTGCCATGATTTTTGGAAGGTTTGGACCTTTGTAAACAGTAATTTTTGTTTTGCAAACAAGTTTATTTTTCAGGTCAGAAAACTAACAAATAACAAAATGATTATGGTAACTGACACTACAGTATTTTAATAGCAATCTATTATAGAAATCTAATCAAGAAAATAGTATCGTTTGTAGGCAAAGAATGACCAAGGGTTAGCTTGTGAAGCTGCTCTCCAACGGCTAAGAGGGAAGAATAAAGATATTTCTGCTGAAGTGTTAGAGATTCAAGTATAGTTTTCATTTTCCTTTTTTGTTCTAGTTTTTTCGTTTTCGTTTTCATTTTCCTTTATTTTTTTAAAAATTAAACAATGGCTTCATATGTGTTTCTTTCCTAACATTGTAGGAATACACAGAATTGCTTAAACAGCTCCCTGAACCAAGTGTTCTTGATTTATTCCAAAGGCAATATGCACGTTCTCTCATTGTGAGCCTTCAAATTTGAGCTTAACCATGTAGTTTTTTAAATAAAACATAACTCTTCATCCTTTGTCTATATGGTGACTTTGAGCTATTTGTGCCAGGCAGGAGTCGGCCTTATGGTACTGCAACAATTTGGAGGTGTTAATGGCATTGGATTCTACGTAAAATCTTTATTCACTTCGGCTGGTATAAAAAATCCAAACATTAATGTGTTCTTATAATAAGTCAAGATTGCGTTAGTTAAAAGAAGTAAAATCCGCTGTATTCTGACAGGGTTTTCAGGAAATATTGGAACTATAGCATTGGCTGCTGTGCAGGTTTTTCTACCGCATTATAAACGTTCCCCAAACGTGATTGCAAGAACCATCTTCTTTTTCTTATTGTTTCCAATGATTTTACAGATACCAATGACTACTCTTGGTGTAGTTTTGATGGATATATCAGGACGAAGACCGCTTTTGATGGTATATGCAATGCAATGCAATTGCACAATGTTAATACTGACGTGAGTCACAAACAAGCTAATAAAAACTTTTAATTCAAACAGATTTCTGCAGCAGGAACTTGCTTGGGTTGTTTATGTGTGGCATTATCGTTCCTCTTTAAGGTTTACTTCTAGCTTTTTTCTGCAATTAAATCCGGTCAGCCTGGGAGCTTTCATGATTAATCATCATATTCTAAAAAAGCCCTGATTTCAAATGTGCAGGATCTCCAAGTATGGCGATCTGGCTCTCCCATGTTGGCACTTGTCGGTGTACTGGTAATGTTGAATTTTGAACTGACCATGGAAAAACACCATATTTCTTTACAAGCTCTCAGTATATTTGTTTTCATTGGCCATTTGTCAACTTTTTGTTAATCCACATTAATTTAAATGAGACCCTAATTCTTTTGGTACAAGTAAAATTCTAACTGGCTGATGCGTCAGTCATTGAATCTGGTTACCTTTCACTTTGATCCTTTGGTAATGTTTCTCTTGGACTTGGTTATTTCTACAAACAGACGTTCTCGGGATCTTTCTCATTGGGCATGGGAGCAATTCCTTGGGTGATAATGTCAGAGGTAAGAACTTAGAAACTTCATTAGGAATGACCCTTTTTACCTAATGAAAACAGAACATTGATATTGAGTTAAAACATGTTTTGAAGTTGCATAGTTCTTTTCTTTTCCTTGCTTCACAAATAATGATTTAAAATTCTACCCAAAATTTAACAATTCACAACATTGTAGTTTTCATAAGCTTGTTTTCAGACTTTTGAAATTTGGTTGTCTTCAAAAAAATGAAAAGTTCAGACAGAGATTGATTTAACTAAAAACACAAATGTATGTCAGAATTTGTTGTTGATCGACTTGATTCATTGCAATTTCTATTTGTTCAGATATTTCCTATAAACATGAAGGGATTGGCTGGCAGCTTGGTTACTTTAGTGAGTTGGCTAGGCTCTTGGATTGTCTCATACAGTTTCAACTTTCTTTTAAATTGGAGCTCTTCAGGTAAAAAAAGAAGCCTAAATATTCACCTTTTGAATTATCTTACATTGAATCTGAATGGCCAATATATGAGTAATTTGGTGTTTCTGCTTAACTTTGGAAGGTATCTTTTTCATATTCTCAAGCATATGTGGCTTCACAGTTCTGTTTGTTGCAAAGTTTATACCTGAAACCAAGGGTAGAACTTTGGAAGAAATTCAAGCTGCAATGAACCCTTTATCTACCCAAAGTTGAATATTTGTTGGTTCCCACAAGTAATTCATATGAACCATCATTGTATTTCTTAGTTTGAATTTAGAAAATGATGACAATAACAAACTTTGATTCACCCATTGGATGTTACTTTCCAATAATAATTCATGCTGTAATGATATGGAATTGTAATATGATTCATTGTGTCTATTCTTATGCATTATGAACATTCTTCAAGTCAAGTTCAATTTGTGTCCCATAGTAAACTAATCTGAATTTTAAAAAGTAAAATAAAAAAACATTTTTCTTCTCTTTTATAAGTCCTCTTGCATGCTTGAAAATGTTCTATTCTAATCTTGGCTTATATTCCATTTTGGTAATTACATTTTGATCCTTCAATTTTCAAAATTCCTGCAAGAGGTGTTTAAATTTTAGGTTTATTCTATTTTGGTTTTTAAATTTTGAAAAAGTAACAAAAAAGTTAATAGGGATTTGCAAAAGTAACAGCTACTTTTCAATTTGGCAAAACCAACATCTATAAGCCCATCCCACACCAAGAAAGCAAAAAAGTACAATGTAACGTTGATGAATATGAAGTTCAAACTCGAAACAATGTATATACGATATAATTATGTATACCAATGATATATTTAATATATCCAATATGATATACCATTGTTTTGCTTGATTACAGATGTTGATATATCAAGATATACCTGATATATTGATTAGGGGTATACAAAAGATCAAATAACGTGAAGAACTCAAGCAACCAAACTCAAATTGTAAAGGTTACGATGTTTAAGAATTGATTGATTCATTCGGTTCGATGTTGAAGAACTTGGCACAAAAGGAAGAGAGACAATCTCTTGAAAAGAAAGAAACTTTTTTTTAATATACAGTGATGGACACTTAGTGAAGACACTTTCACTCTCTAATACTCACTCACTTTTCTTCACTAACTCTCTAGCTTTTTGTTTTTGCTTGACTCACATATGGGGTCACACCTCCTATTTATAGGCATGAGATCCTTAGAGCCCAAACAAAAGGATGTATCTAGTTGTTTTTCGATTCTAAAGATTCTAGATATTTCTTGGTTTATTCTTATCTAAAGGAACTCTCTAGAATTCTTTCAACCTAAAGAAAACCTAAGATAATTCTAGATCTGTATTTTTGTAGTATTTATTTACAATTTAATTTATACATTTATGTTATTTTGTTGATGCTTCAAGAACTCTCTAGGTTAGTGTTGCTTTATATTTTAACATTTGATTCATGGTTTTAGACTTTAAAAAATGGTTCAACTCGAACCGAACTGATTTTATATATATCTTATGTTGTAGGTTTTTTATTCTAAATTTCATTATGTGTTGCCTCTCATCTTCCCGTCTCTCTCACTCTCTCAAAGCCTCTCTCATGGTCTCACTCTCATATCTCTTGTGCAGTATCATCTCTCTGATGCAGCCATTCTTCATTTTCTTCATTATCGTTGATGCACAGAGATGTCTCTTTTCTAAAAACTACCATCTTCATCAAAGAAGATGATATTGATAACTCTTGTTTATGAGGGTTATTTAGGCCTTATATTTAAGCTTATTGTGAAGAAATCAAGTATTTTATGAAAGTAAAAACATGTCTCCAATCTTGATTTGTGATAATTGCATGTTTTAGTAATTTTTGTTAGTTGTGATGTGTTTTTAAAGACATTGTGTATGAAATATAAAATGCAGCCAAGGTTATGCCCAGATGTGCCAACACTTTGCATGTTTAAGGCAGATTGAGGATAAATAGAGCCCAAAGTCGCAGCAGCCCATCCATGATTCAATTATCCAACATTTTACATCACATCCTACTTCTTAGATCTTAGATTTTAGTTACACCTTCTTTTATTGATTCTACTTCTCATTGAAAATATTGTATGATGAACTAGGTTTTCATAACATGTTGAGTTCAATATCGAAAAGAATTAGACAACACAAGATTTTCATAAAAGAATTTCCATAAAACCATTTGAAGTGCACACTTAGAGTCCGTTTGATAACGTTCTTGTTCCCTGTTTCTTGTTTCTCATTCCCTGTTTCTTGTTTCTCGTTCTCTGTTTATTGTTTTTTTTAGAATAAGAAACATGAATATGTTTGATGATAACTATTCATGTTTCCTGTTTCTTGAAAAAAAAGAAACAAAAACATAAATTTGTTTGATAATTATTTCTTTTTCTTGTTCCTTATTTTTTTTCTTGTTTTTTTTGTAACAGTATAATAGAAAAAAAAGATATGTCATACATTAAACATCGAAAAAGATATTGTTAAAAGTTTATGTTGTCTAATACAAGTAAGTCTCGATGACAACTAAATATAATAACAAAGTTGTATCATATCTTTCATATATGTAGCCAAATTTGATTGTCGTTGTCATTTCTAACTCAAGTCATTTTTCTTAAATAATGTCAAGTCAAATCCAACTTAATTATATTATTATGCAAATGTTGTGGTTGTAAAATATTAAAGTTAAGCTAAATGAATGTCTTAGTCATCAAAATTTATATATTGTAAAATTCTACTCGATTTCATATATACTAAAGATATTAGAATTAAAATAACATTTAAACATGCATATTGCAAAATTTAATACTCAAAAGTTGAAATATAAAAAAATTAATATATATATTAAAAATTAAAATAATATATAAATCTAAATATTGAAGAATTTTAAAATTAAAAATTAAAAAATATATATATATATAAATATAGCATAATTATTTTTATAAATAGATGAATTAATAAGTAAAATATAAAATATGGAAATAAATATAAAATAAAATAAAAGTCCCGAGTTGAAATTTGAAATATAAAAAAATTAATATATATATTGAAAATTAAAATAATATATAAATCTAAATATGGGAGAATTTCAAATTTTAAAATTAAAATAAAATATAAATATAATATCAGAATTGTTTTTTTGTAAATAATAACATAGGTAAAAGGATAGTATAGGCATGCATGACTACCAATAGACCAAAGATGAGTTTTGAAAAATAAAAGAAATAGTATTATATAAAATATAAACGAAACAGGGTTGTAGTTTCTCAAATTTGGTCTTATTTTCATAAACGTTTTTTCAAATTTTAGAAACAAAAAATGGAAACAATTATCAAATAAGTCAGTTTCTTAAAAAATGAGAAACAAGAAACAAAAACGTTATCAAATGGGCCCTTATTTATGTAAGTCTCAATTAACCATTAACGTATGTATTTCAGTTGCTTAGCCTTCTAAAGGATCTTTGAAAAAGGTTTGAATCAAAGTTTGTTTTGGTTTGTGTTGTTGGATGTTGCGGTTGCCTAGTTGGATACTTTGCGAGTGCAAAGGTGACAGCAATCTTCATAGGGTTATTGAAACTGTTTTCTCTCATTTGATTTCCTTTCATCTCAACTCTCTCCTCTTTTTACTGTTTTCTTTTTATTATATTTGAAATAGAATCCTCATCAAACTATTTTTACTTTGTTACTCTTTAAGTTGCTTACCTTTCACCAATTTTCACTTAAAAAGAATTTGAAGCTTTGTTTACCCTTCTTTTGAATTCGATACTCGGAATATTTTCATTTTATATTACTTGGTGACAGTGTATACTTGCATCTAAGAGGTATTCGCCCCGCACTCATTAGACACTTGAGTAAGAAAGAAATTGATCAGGAAATAGCATAAGCAATGCACAAGTAGTACATAATAATTAGAGCCTACAATTAGTAGTGAATTTTTTTTTTATAAATTTCAACGCTTCAATCCGTTTAAGATATAGGGTAAGTAGATGGGTGTTTTCTAAGTGTTGGTTTTAGGACATAGTTTATGATTTTTGTTGGAGCTTTGTGATTGACTATATATTTATTTAAGGCTAGCAATATGTATTTTTCTGACTGTTCGCAAATTGTCTCAAAAGTTGCCTTTGCTGTAACAACCGTCATTCCTATAGATTATACTTTCCTTATCTGGAAATATTCTGCAGAGTTGATTTTGCTGGATATTTTCCTTCTCTGTGGGCTTGCGTGATTTATTATGGAAATGTTTTCATTTTCAAAAGAAATTATTTTAATATGTTTATTAGTATTAAAGCTATGTTCCTTGTATATATAGTTAATACTTGTACTAGACAATAGTGATATATACATATATTTGGGAGTAATTTTGGAACTATACTTAAAATCACTTTTATCATTTTTGAAATCACTATTATTCTAAGAAAAATACTTAGATGCATCCGGGAAAAAAATCTAGTTCTATCGTAATACCAACTCTTTTCATTCATTATATAACACGTCATAAATTATTTATTCATTTATTATTCATTTATATTGTGGACCACACAAATCTTAAATGTTACTCTTGTGGCAACCAATGACTAGAGGTAGTATGAAAATTTTTTCATACTACCTTAGTATTAGAGATTTTCTCCCACACGCTACACCTAGCAAAATTTCCTCCATCTTTGTGCATTCCACCAAATTGTCCAATCATAGTTTGCCACATGAAAATTTCTTCTTACATCTTTGTTTAAATATTTTAAATCTTTTCGTGTGTGTGATGAGAGTAAGATGCATATAGATAGGTGTATCTTGGGATTCACCCAAGTTTTGCTCTTATTCTAATGATTCAAAATTAATTTTGATTGTATGAAAACCATATTTAAAAATATAAAACACACATTTAATTGACTTTGAATCATTAAAATCATGCTTCAGAATAATTTTGTAAATGACAAAAGTGATTTTAATTATTTCAATATCACTCTCAAATGTGCACTATGTTTCGTACTATATTTGAACATGATGTATATAATAAATGTTCTTCAGAAATGGTGTCTCACTAGAATCCATTCGACATAGCTCATCAAATAAAAAACTATCCTAAATGTTGTTGGTTCAAATTCATGCCCCACAATTATGAAAATAGTGAGTGTAAAATAATAATATTTAGGTGCATCTTGAGTTGCACGCATCTGATTCTAATCATACAACAAAAAAAAAAAAAAAAAACTTATTTTAAATTATTAGTTCAGAGTATTTTATAGTTATCCTTTATAATAATTTGATATTAATAAAAATACTTTTAATATATTACAAACCAAATAAACGTAGGGTTATTTTCAAATATAGAAAAATAAGTCAAACTATTTACAAATATAGAAAAATTCTACTGTCTATCAGCGATAGACTGTGATAGAATTCTATATTTATAAATAATTTGATATTTTTTTTATGTTTATAATAATTTCCCATAAACTTATATATATATATATATATATATATATAATTATCAATCCAAACAACCCTAATATTTATAGAAACAAATTTACAACATATTAGATTATTATTAGGGAGATTACTATAAACAGAAAAAATATCAAACTATTTATAGATATAGAAAAATTCTACTCTATCCGCGATAGGTCGAGATAGAATTCTATCACTTGATGATAAACTTCTATCCTGTCTATTTTTCAAGCGATAAAATTCTATCGCGTTTTATCGCTGATAGACAATAATTTTTTTTATATTGGTAAATAGTTTAACTCATTCTTCTATATTTAAAAACCGGCTCTTCATTTTTTTTTTTTTTTTTGTGGGAGAAGGAAAAAGTTGTATACGTGTTAGCTAAGACAGTTAAAGCGCCATTTCCATGGGGAAAATTCACAAGAGTCTTGAAAGATCCCCTTTATAATAGGATACTCCTTAACTAACAAACAAAAACAACTACTACTCCCCATTCCATTTCCTTCTTTGTTTCATCATTCTTCTCATCAACCTAACTCTCATTTTTCTTTCTCTTCTTCTCCGTCTTCTCCAATATGACCAAACACAGCCACGACACGGCCGAGTTCTCTCCTCTAATCCAAACCCACAATCATGACGTACACGGTGGCTCCGGTGCCGGACCTGCCTCCGCTACCTTCGCCATTGTTTTCACCACTTTGGTTGCGGTTTCTGGCTCATACGTTTTCGGTACAGCCGTAAGTGCCCTACGTTTACTTCTGTCCTGTTGCTGGCCTTTTATTAAGAGAATTTTTAAAAATAGAAAAGTAAAGAAACTATTTATACAAAACGCTGATAGAAGCCTATCTGAGTATAAATGATAGAAGTATATCACTTATCAATGTTAGTTAATATTTTTTTTTTTTTTGCTATTTTATGTAAATAATTTAACATTTTTTCTATTTGTAAAAATTTTTCTTTATTAATATGCTACCATTGTCACTGCATTGTTTGGTATCTTCGATTTGAATGTTTGCTTTTGGCCTTTTATTATGGAAACAGTTTTCCAGATTTTTGAGTGTTTGGTTAGGTAATTATAACTGGTTTGTGATCATTCTAAAAGCACTCAAAAGAATTATAACGCTTTTACGAAGAGCACTTAACGAGCTTATGCTTAGAAAAGAAGTGAATCCAAATTGAGATTTGTGTAAGGATTACTCAAATTTGATTGCATTAATGTCAAATGACGTGGATTTTAAAAACAATAATAAACAATAAAAATTAACCTTTTGTTTACGTCACAAAGTCACTTACCATAAGATCGCAAAATTTGGGCAAAAATTTGTATTTTTATAAAAATTGTTATGTGCATTGAAAAATCGCATTTGAGGTAGATGGGTGCGAATCCACGACTGCAAATGCATGGTAAGGAGAAGTTAAAGTTAGATGATACTGTGACGTAGGTAAAAGGTTAGTTATTTAACACTAATCCAAGTTTGGGTCAACCATACATTTTAAGAGATAGTTGCAAATATAGCAATTAGATTCAAAGTGATAGACTTTGCTATATTTGCAATTTTTTAAAAATATTGTTATATACTTGGTTATTATCCCTAAAATTGTTACTCTTCAAATTCTTTCACAATTTTTTAGTGATTTGAAAATAATGGTCTGTGATGTTTTTTCCTTCCTCAGATTGGATACTCATCACCTTCTCAGTCTGGCATCATGGCCGACCTGGCTCTTACTGTCTCAGAGGTGAATGAAAAATTACAGATTGTCGTTGTCTTTAATTTATGATGCTTATGTAAAATTGTATGCATCAGCCAAATCAATTAGAGTGAAATTTAATATTAATAGGTTAAATAAACTTTTCAAAGGTTGTGATGAATAAGACCCTAAATTTCCAACTTTGTGTCTAAACCGGTTCTTCCACTTTAAAGTATCCAATAAGTCATTGGCTTGAATAGATTCTTAACCTATCCGACGACCTATTAGACACAAACTGTTCTAGAAATTTTTTAAAACGTCTAATAACGAATTCATTAGACACAAAATTGAAAGTTCAAGCATCTATTAGTAGACAAAAGTACATGTTCAGAGATCTATTAGACGTTTTGAAAGTTCATGGGCGTGTTAAACACAACTTTAAAAGTTTGAAGAGAAGAATTGTAATTTAACCGATTTAATGTATTCAACACTGCATTTATTGAAGGATGGAGAGAAAATGAGCAAGTTTTTGTTCTTTCTAACAATCTTTTGTTCAAGGTTCCTCCTGAAAACCATCATATATCAGGTGGTCAATAATAGTTATTGTTTGAATAAGCTATGAATTCATATATGTTTTGTCTAATGATTCAATTAATGTAACTTTGTTCATTTTGTATCTGATTGTTCTCAAATTATTATTTGATGATTGTACAGTATTCAGTCTTTGGTTCAATATTGACAATTGGAGCAATGATTGGTGCTATTGTGAGTGGAAAACTGGCAGATTATATTGGTAGAAGAGGTGTAAGTTTATTCATTCCCATTCCCTCCGTTTTTTTAGGAGAGATTTTGGTGAATTTTGTATATTATATTCTTGGATAATAACTTAATTAGATTATAAAGAATTGCATAATAAATAGATACTAATAAACCTAACAAAAGAAAATAGTAGAAAAGGAAAATACAAGAAAGGACAATATAACTAAGCCATAATTTCTTTAATACCCTCTCAAACTCAAGGTGGTAGACTTGAGTTTGTGAAGCGCTAAGAGAAACTGATGACGAAAACTGAATAAAACTTCAAAACCAAATCACGACATATCTGGGCTAGAAACAGAGACCATGAAAGACTTCTGAATCGGAAACAGAGATTTAAAAAGAACTTCTGGATTGGAGACAGATACCCACAAAGCACTTTTGAACTGAAAATAGAGATCCATGAAGAATTATTTTTGGATTGAAAATAAAGAGATCTGTAACAAAACCCACGAACGATCGATTTAAAAATGGAACAGAGACCTACAAACTCAAATCTAAAAACAGAACAGAGATCCACATATGTAGATCTAAAAACAGAACAAAATCACAATGACAGGGACATAGATGGATGAATAGGTCAGGAGCAGTGTAACGGCGACAGGATTTCATGGATCTGCCTCCATCAATCGACCGTCAATGGAGACAGAGATCGAAAAGTATAAAACCTTAGAATACAAAGAATTGCAAAAAAGGAAATTTCAAGAAAGAACAATATAATTATGCCATAATTTCTTTCACATTTTTTTCTTAAAGTCATTTATAGCAATAGAGCTTTGCAGTAAACTTTTTTGATATGTTTTCTCTTCTTTTCTGAGCAGACAATGGGCTTTGCAGAGATCTTTTGCCTCTTGGGTTGGTTTTTTATAGCATTCTCTAAGGTCTGTTTGAATTTTATTTCATCTGATTGAGATAATTATACTTTCAATACTATCTTAAGTCTTCAAAATATCACCAACCAAACAAAAAGTTATTCATTATTTATTTAGCACTTTTTATTAAAGTATGCATAAAAAACATAGGAAAATTACTATAAACAGAAAAAATATCAAATTATTTACAATTATAGAAAAATTTCACTCTCAATGATAGACATCGATAGAATTCTATCACTTTCTATCGCTCAAGCAAATAAATTCTATCGCTTGAGCTATAGAATTCTATCACGGTCTATCACTGATAGACGGTAAAAAATTTTTATATTTGTAAATAATTTGGCTCATTTTTCTATATTTGAAAACAGCCCAAAACGAGATTTCAATTTTACGGATTTATCGACGATATATCGATAAAATATCAATACCAACGGAGACTTCTGTAAGTCAAAAGTTTATTTTGATTAATAATGAAGTTGTTTTTACTCCCAAACTAAGTTATGGATATTGTTATGAGTATTTTTGACATTTTTTATGTTTTATGAGCATTATAAAAGATATCGAAAATATCAACGAATATTTAATATCGATATTTCGAACCCTTCGATTTATGGATATATCGACATGTCGATGGATCGGAAAAAGCTAACTTGATTTGTCAATTGACTGACTGTTGATAGACTACTTGGTGGTTGGATATTGGACGAATGCTAGTAGGATTTGGAATGGGAGTTATCTCTTTCGTGGTATATGTTGCAAGAATTTCAACTCTTGTTCATTTATAATAGCTCTATTTTATCTACAAATATAAAAGAAAATTAGCTGAAGTATGACCTTTCTCTAGCAGGTTCCTGTCTTTATAGCAGAAATAACACCAAAGGAACTTCGAGGAGCATTTACAACAGTCCATCAGGTAAAAGAAAAATGATCATGAATTTTCTAGGTCACAAACAAGGTTTAAAATATCAATGTCGATGGAAATATCGAGGTCTTAATTTTACGAAAATTTCGATAAAATATCAATTTTGATGGATATTATAAAAACAAAAAATTTAAAAAATAAACTTAAATTAGTAAATAAACAGTTTGTTACTTTCAAATAAGTAAACATGTCTATCATTTATATTATGTTTATATTAGTGGCATTTTGATTTTTTTTTTTTTTTTTTGTTTCGTGGATTTTTCTGCGATATAATGAAAATATCGACGTATCGATGAAATTTTTTAATACTATGGTCATGAAGAAAAAATCGTCGAATCCGCTTGTCTTCTGGTGTGATGTTTGAAACAAATTTTTCCACTTGAATTCTCGTGTATAAATATTAACAAATCTTTCACAGTAAGGTTGAGCCATTGACTTAAGCGTAGAAGAGGGATAAGATAACGACCTTACTTGTGAAACATATTTATATTCTATAGGTTGTACAACTATGTCCTTGAGTTCTAAAGTAACTAAATGAGGCAAAAATTCTATTAGAAGAGCTTTCCATAAGGGTATGTTGGACCTTTTTCATATATTTTGGCTATTTTTAATTATAGTTTATAGAAGTTTTTTTTGGAGGATAACCTTAAGAAAGATTAGGTAAAATATAGATTATAGAGATACACTTGATTTAATACCTTATGTTAAAGTGTTGATATAATATTAAATTTACTTTCACCCCATTAGCTTAAGCTTTTGGGTTAATCGGTGATTCAACATAGTATTAGAGCATCAAGTCTTGTGTTTAAACTCTTACAATGTTATTTTCTCTTCAATTATTATTGATCGGTGATTAATTTAACAAATTATATTGATTGTACAGTTGATGATATGTTTTGGTGTCTCATTGACATGGCTGATTGGAGCTTTTATGAACTGGAGGACTCTTGCTCTAATTGGTAGCATTTCTACTAACATGATTTTGAGACTTAAGATGAAGATAAGTGATTTTCTCACTTTATTGATGATGTTACAGAAGCAATTCCATGTGTAATACAACTTGTAGGACTTCCCTTCATTCCAGAGTCTCCTAGATGGCTGGTATCTCACTCTCAAATCCATAATTCCTTCTATCACTTATCTTTGTTCAAAGAGACATGAACAAAGAGACATGAACATGTGCATTAGGTTCCATCTGATAATTCTAATTTTGTTTTCTTAGGCTGCGTTTTGGTAACCATTTTGTTTTTAGTTTTTAATTTTTAAAAATTAAGTCTATTTCCTCGCAGTTTATTGCAACGATTTGTATATTTCTTAAGTACAAGAGTTGAATTATGCCTAGCCAAATTCCAAAAAAAAAAACTACCTTTTTAGGCCCCGTTTGATAACCATTTCATTTTTTGCTTTTAGTTTTTTAAAATTAAGCCTATTTCCTTTCATTTTCTACCTTTTTAGTAATCTATCAATAAATTTAATCAAGAATTTGTGTTGTCCGTAGGCAAAGAACGATCGAGAGTTGGATTGTGAAGTTGCTCTACAACGTCTTAGAGGGAAGAGTAGAGATATTTCTGCAGAAATGTTAGAGATTCAAGTATATTTTTCATTTTCCTTTCTTGTTCTAGTTTTTTTCATTATATTTTGCCTTATTTTTAGGGAAATTTTTAAAAATAGAAAAATAAGAAAAACTATTTACACATAATAGCAAAATGTTTAGATAGTTGTGATAGACGCTGATAGAAGTCCATCATGATCTATCAGTGATAGAAATGATAGAAGTCTATTACTGATAGATGCTAATAGAAGCATATCAATGTCTATCCGTGATTTTTTTTCTATTTTCTATAAATAGTTTGACATTTTTTCTATCTGTAAAAATTTCTCTTATTTTTATCAAATAAAAGCTTCATGTGTTTCCTAATCTTATAGGAATACACAGAACTTCTTAAACAGCTCCCTGAGCCAAGTGTTCTTGACTTATTCGAAAGACAATATTCACGTTCTCTCATTGTGAGCCTTCGAATTCGATCTTAGTGCATGTTTGGGAGTGATTTTGAAATTGTTAAAATCACTTTTGCAATGTTTAAAATCACTTTGAAACACGCTTTAATAAATTTATATTTAATTTTTACCATTTTTAGTGAATGGTTAAAAACATGTTTAAGAGTGATTTTGAAAAAAAAAAAAAAAAAAGTGATCTTAACTATTTCAGAATCACTTCCAAACATAGTATTTAATCACCGAGTTTATAGCATTGTGTATTTCTTTGTCCTTTGTTTATATGGTGACTTTGAGCTATTGTGTCAGGCAGGAGTTGGCCTTATGGCACTTCAACAATTTGGAGGGGTTAATGGCATTGGATTCTATGTAAAATCTTTATTCACTACAGCTGGTATGCAAAAATTCAAACATTAACGTCCCATTCAGTAACCATTTAGTTTTAAAACTTTAGTTTTCGAGAATTGAGACTATAAACATCATTTTTACCTCTAAATTTCTTGTTTTGTTATCTATTTTATACCGATGTTTTCAAAATCCAAAGCCAAGTTTTGAAAACTTTTAAAAAATAGTTTTTAAAACTTGTTTTTGTTTCTGTAATTTGGCTAAGAATCCAACTCTTGTACTTAAAGAAAGATAGATGCAAATCATTATAAGAAATTGAGAGGAAATAGGCTTAATGTTTAAAAACTAAATACCGAAAATGAAATTGTTACCAAATGGAGCCTAAATTGTTCTATGGGTAAGAAAACATTAGGTAACTTGTAAGAAACATAATCCTTTGGATTCTGACAGGATTTTCGGGGAATATCGGTTCGATAGCATTGGCTATTATTCAGGTTTTTCTATCCCTTCATACACATTCATCAATTGTGATTCCAAGAACACCTTCCTTTAGCTCATTGTGCCCCTAATGATCTTTCAGATATTAATGACTTCTCTTGGTGTAGTTTTGATGGATGTATCTGGACGACGACCGCTATTGATGGTATACAATAATGTTAAATTTACGTTGTTTAGACTAGCATGAAGTAATTGTTAGGTTACCATCTAACAAGAACACTGTCGAACAAGGAAGAATACAAAGAACACACAAAAAGATAGAAAATATATATTGTAATATCAAAAGAAGTTAAAAGTATAACATCGTGGAAATTCTACTAAAAATTTCACCCCTTCTATAAGGTCCCAAATACACTTTATTTATAACGAAAGCACTCCTAGCTAATTACCTTTATGCTCTTACTATTATCCTACTAATAATCTTAATATATCTCTAACTAGGGCTCTCACAGTAACAAACAAGGCTAATGGAAACTTTGAATTCAAACAGATTTCTGCATCGGGAACGTGCTTGGGTTGTTTATGCGTCGCATTGTCGTTCCTCTTTAAGGTTTACTTCTAGCTTCTATCTGCAATTGAATCCAGTGGCCATGGGAGCTTTCATGATTCATTATCATATTGTAAAAGAAACCTGATTTTGAATGTGCAGGATCTTCAACTATGGCAATCTGGCTCTCCCGTGTTGGCATTTTTTGGTGTACTGGTAATGTAGATTAACACAGAAATATAGGCATGAGAATCCTTTCTTTTTTCTTTCCATAGTCTAATATTTAGCGATTTAAAACTAGTTTTGAATTTTAGGAAGGACCATCTTGCAATATCAATGAAGAAACTACAATAGCTAATAGTTTTTCGAGAGAACTATCTCTCTCAAAATCTCACAAGATGGATAAACCACCAAAATGAATCCCTCCAAAAACCTTAAACTACGTTTGTTTGTAATCAAAGCACCCCCTTATACCCTACTTGTAACGCCTAGTTTAGGTGGCGTACATGAATGAACCAAGATCACATCCGAATGAGAGGGATCTTAAGGATATGAAAGTATGGTTAAGAAAGGCTTAAAAGAATTGAAAACTACTACCTATATATACTAATAAGGTGCACTTTTCTTTTCAGTGGTTCATTCATAGGAACTCCAAAGTTAATTGTGCTTAACTTGGAGCAATCCTATGTAGAGTGACCTCTTTGGAATTTTCTTAAGAAACATGCGAGTGAAGACAAAGAATGTTGAAAGGACTTATGTTGGTTTGTGGGGATCATCTTCACTCTTAGAAGCACATTTAAGACAAGCAATAATGATGTTGCCAGGTCGTAGGGGATGCAGGAGAATACTGGAGTCACCGGTTGTCAAATCCGGATTTTAAATCCTGGGCCTGGGGCGTTACACTACTACTATCTACTATCCTACTAGTATTACCAATATATCTCCTATTGGTGCTCTCGCATCCTCGTAGTTAGCTTGTAGTCGATTCATTTTCATTGGCCATTCACCATGTTTTTTTAATCCTCATTCATTTAAATGAGAGCCTAATTCTTTTGATTCAAGTAAAATTCTAAGTGGCTGATAATGATCTCATTGAATCTGGTTAACTTTCCTTCTCTTATTCTTTAAGATTGGTGTCTGTTATTTCTACAGACATTCGTGGGATCTTTCTCGTTAGGCATGGGAGCAATTCCTTGGGTCATAATGTCAGAGGTATGAATTTCAAAGCTTCATTTTACATCATGATAGCAGAACATTTGATATAGAGTTGAAACATGAAGGCCGCCATATTATTGTTTGATTAGAATTTAAAAAACGTCTCGTTTGGTAGTCATTTTAACTTTTGAAAATTAAGTCTATAAACACTTCTTTGGCCTCTAAATTTCTTGTTTTGTTATCTACCTTTTACCAATGTTTTCAAAGACAAGTTAAAATTTGAAAACTAAAAAAAAAAAAAAATGTTTTTGAAATTTGGCTAAGAATTCAATTCATTTACCAATGTTTTCAGGGAGGGGGGTGTTTAGCCCTCAAGTTGGGTTAGGTTGGGTGGGTAAAAAAAAAATCACTCACTGTTTTCTTCACCAATAATTTAAGAGGTTTATTACCTCGTTATTCACATTACCTCACATTTATCACCTCGTTATTTGTGTCAACTCTCTCAATTACTTCCCACCTGTAATAATTACCAACTCAACTTTGTACCCCAAACGCCCCCTTCAAATCATTGTAAAGAAACAAAAATGAAATATCATTGTAAAGAAACAAAAATGAAATGGTCACCAAACTGGGCCAATAGAAACAAAATTTGTTGTTGATCGACTTGATTCATTGCAATTTCTATTTGTTCAGATATTTCCTATAAACATGAAGGGATTGGCTGGCAGCTTGGTTACTTTAGTGAGTTGGCTAGGCTCTTGGATTGTCTCATACAGTTTCAACTTTCTTTTAAATTGGAGCTCTTCAGGTAAAAAAAGAAGCCTAAATATTCACCTTTTGAATTATCTTACATTGAATTTGAATGGTAAATGGTTGAGTAATTTGGTGTTTCTGCTTAACTTTGGAAGGTATCTTTTTCATATTCTCAAGCATATGTGGCTTCACAGTTCTGTTTGTTGCAAAATTTGTACCTGAAACAAAGGGTAGAACTTTGGAAGAAATTCAAGCTGCAATGAACCCTCTATCTACCAAAAGTTGAATTTTTGTTGGTTCACAAAAATAATTCATATAAGCCTCATTAATTTATTTATTTTTTAGCTTGAATTTTGGAAAGTTATGACAATAACAAGCTTTGATTCATACATTGGACGTTACTTTTCAGTGATAATTTTTGTAAGTGATATGGATTGGTAACATGATTCATTGTTTAGTCTTAGGCTATATGGACATTCATGCAATTCAAATCCAATTTGAGTGCCAAAGTAAAGTTTTTCTAAAAAATAGTTTTCAACAATTTTTAGGCCTCAAAAAATTATTTCCAATCAAACAAATCAAAATCCAAAAGATGGGAAAAACTTCATTATAATGCTAGAAAATGTAATATTCTTTTTTAGGTATAAATTCCTATTTGGACTATGAACATCTACATTATTTCATTTAATTTTTTTTTCTTTTCAGAATTTGCATTTCCATCTCCGTTCCCGTTGGCTTCCTTCCTCATTTTCTACCATCTTTCTTGTCGTCATCTTCTTTTTTCGTCGTTTCTCACTAGTTGCCATCTTTGTCATTCATATTCGTCTTCTTCTTTGTCCCACCTCAATCTCAAGACACATTTGGTGAATGATTAGTTAAAACCTACATTTTGAATTGAAACCGTATTGGTTCATTTTGAATCGAAACTGATGGAGATTGATTTTTTAAGTTCAGCTATAAGACGAACCGAGGGGTTTGGTTTGGTTTTCGATTTTGGTCAAAACCAAATCAAATCTAAGCATGAACACCCCTTGTACGAATTTAGTATACAAATGTTCTCTATCACACTTATTTATAGAGTTGTAAAATAGTACAAGATCTACAAAGTGAGAATTGTGGGTCATAGTTAAGAGTGTTCAAAAAATCCGACGACCAGAAAAAACCGATCAACCCAACCCAATCCATGCAATTTAAGTTGGGTTACCAACTCATTTGGGTTGAGTTAGTTTAAATGAATGAAAACTTTTTGGGTTGAATTAGTTTATGCTAAAATAATCCAAACCAACCCAAACTTATTATTAACTTAAAAATGTATATTTTTTTAAATTGTGATATAATTATATATACATATATTTATTTTAGTTTTATTTAATTTCATTAAATTTTTTGATAAATTATTCCCAACTTCTAAAAATAATTTTTTAGCTCTTTGGAAAGAAAATTTTCATTATATAAATTGAAATTGAATTTTTAATCTTAATTCAATATATGAAAATAATTAAATCAATTTTTGACATATTAACATTTTACTTCTTTTTATAATAAAATTTAAATAAATGACATGATAATCCGAACTAACCCAACTCAAATATTTCATGAGGTTGAGTTGAGTTTATTTTTTAATAAGGATTATTTGGGTAAAGAAATTTATAACCCAAATGATTGGGTTAGGTCTAAAAAATCTTTAAACCCACCCAACCCAACCCATGGGGTGAGTGAAATGGATATGCAACCGTGTGCATTAAAATTAAGCTAATCTCTTTTATGAAATTTGATTGGAAAAAAATTCATTATAAAAAATACACAAACTTTGCTCTTTGTTTCAAAAATATTCTTATACTTACAAAAGTTCCAATAGTCTTTAAACTTTCATAAATGTTTCAAAACTACCATTACAGTAGAAAATTTTCATATTTATTTTACAAAATTTGGCACCTGAATAGTGTGGTGGTGACTTGTGGTGGTGACTTAGATAATTTCGAACCCTCACTGGTCACGATTATTTCCCTATATGAAAATTTGTCTCCAAAGAAATGCTGAAACTAGAAGTGTTATATTATAGGGCTAACTTTTTTCCACCTTCCCCAACAGATAAACTATAGAAAAGTAGAAGCTAAGAATTGATGGCCTATCTTTGCTAAGAGCCTAAAGAAAAGAAATGGCAGAAAAGCATTGGCAAAAAGATACACAACAAATACATAATTAAATAGGAAAATATTACCAGATGCTCTCAGCCTTCGATAGGACGCTCATCTTCATCTTCGTCATCCTCATCTCCCGACGTCTTTACCTCATTGTCAGAAAGAGGAGCCTGTAACTCATTCTCGGAGACTAGAATCTGGTCGGATGTCTCGCCATTCAATTCATGATCACTAAACAGATCCCTTTGAACAGGCACACTTCTTTGCTGCTGAGATGATATCACATTCGCAATGGCTTTGAAAGCAGGTGCAGCTTGATTGCTATCCACGCCTGCTTCATCATCAACACAATAGTTGGGTTCTCCTGACTCATCATCTTCCACTCGAGGTGGTGGAACAAAGAAGGGAAGTTTGCCCCTCTGCCAGTCATGGAGGACCATTTTTGCTGCAGTGGTCAAGTCAGGCTCACCACCCTGGATAGACGACCATCCCACTTGAAACAGTTAGTTTTTCATTAAAAATCATTTCAAACCAGGTTGAACAAAATAGATAAATGATAACCACCCCTTTCGAAATAAATGACATACCCTTAGAAGCTTGCCTGTCAATTTGCAAAGCTGAACTAAAAAGTCGTCGTCGTCCTCCCTAACATCAGAACAAATTTAAATTGATCTTCAACATAATTTTAAAGAGACGGCAGCAATATGAATAATAAGCAAACTACTGAATGAGAAATTATTCTATTGAAAAAGAAATAATTATTTTCTAGGAGAATCATGGATGTAAGCTTTAATCATCTGTTATGTCGTCAAATAACAGCACTACACTAACAGTTGCCGCAAACTAAAAGGGAATAGCTGAATAAGTAGAATGATAATACTAAAGAGATTTTCATGAAAGGCTGCAACTGCATCAAGTTTTCTGTCAACCAAATGATAGTACTTTTAAATCTTGTTTTCCTCCCAGAACTTCTAAGTTTACCCTCTTTTAGTCCCTAAACATTTAGGTTTATTTCTCCTCTAAATTATCAAATTTTCTATTTCTTATTCAGTCTCTACACGTAAAAGAAAATAACAATTTTGATCCTCGCCTGACGTAGACGTGTAGTTGAGGTGGGTATTGGATGAATAACAGTAAGAACCAAAATGGTTTTTTTCCCCTTTAAAAGTGACGAAGGCATTTTGAATATTAAAAAACAATTGAAAAATTAAATTTAAACCAAATAATAACAGTTGCAGGCTCATGCAAAAAGAATAGTCACTCACCACTTTTTTATCTTGTAAGCTCTTTCGAGGTGTTCCTTCTTCACACGCTTCAAAACTTCTCCAATATGTTCGGATGCATCCTCCAAATTTGTAACTCGTACCTAGTGCAAAGTCCCAAATACCAAATTATACGAGTAATATAAAATGTTAACAAGTTGGCAAAAGAGTAATTGTCATACCAATTAATTGAAAACTCTATATGGTTACATTAGAAACAAGAAGGGCAATGCAAATGAAAATGAGAAATAACATACCACACCCTTAAGCACAATATCGGTTTCAGTGTCACTATTTTGATAAACAACTCCCGGGCAGTCAATCAAAAAAATCCTCTTTGTGAGAGTTATATATTGCCAAACTTTAGTTTCCCCTGGAATAGGTGCGACTTTGCACACCTAATAAAAAAAGGGCAAAGTTAGATTTAAAATATATATATATATATATATGTATATAAATATATATGTATATGTATAGGGGATTGATTTTAGTGTCAAAAGAATCGAATGAGGGATTCACTATAGTATCACTACAACAAGCAACAAAGGTCTAGATGACAATTTTTTTAGTGATAATTAACGGGCCTCTCAAAAAACCAGCAAGGCTTCTAAGTTATACTTTCTTAGCGGTGACAAAACTTATGAAAGTGCTTTGTTGGACATTCAACTCACAAGCTTCATGCAATAAATTCATATTAAAAGTGTTCTTTTTGTGTGTGAACGCCAGATCAGATGCACCCACACGCTTGTAATCTTTTATCTTTAAAATCCAAAGTTTCTGGTTTTTAGAATACCTTTAAAAAATATTTCACTCACAAATCAAGGGCACACTAGCATATCTGAACTCCAGATTGTTCCAAGTATTTCCATTGATATGAAACTATGAAAGAAAAGTCCAAAAAAAATTATAGATTCAGCCACCTTTTATTCTCCAATCTAATATTCACGTGCCTCTAGGTTGTCCAATTATTTTTAGATCAGTCAACAATTGGCTGCTCTGATACTTGAAACTAGGCTTAACAAACAAACTGGGTGTCAGACTTATTACCTTCTCCTCTAGGTTTTCCAATTATTTTTAGCTGGGTCAACAATTGGCTGCCCTGCTACATGAAACTAAGCTTAACAAACAAATTGGGTGTCAGACCTGTTACCGTCTCTAGGTTTTCCAATTTCTTTTAGCTCAGGCAACAATTGGTTGCTCTGCTACTTGAAACTAGGCTTAACTAACAAATTGTGTGTCAGACTTGTTACCTCCATCCACCCCCTTCAAACTATTATTTCCAGAAATTCTCCCTCCAACACTACTAATAGATTCAGTATTTCTCGTACCTTATTATCAAATTGGTGGCCCATCATACTTAAGATTCATTGGTATGGAAATCTTTCAAAAGATAATATTCTACAACCAAGCCATATGCTTGAATAAGAATATTCCCTAGAAAACATGTTACACCTAACAGAGGTCTACACGGAAACAGAAGATCTGGATATTAAGATTTAGGACAACCAAATTTTAGCATATTAAGATTTAGGTCATCCAAATTTTGCCGTGATTTTGAAAGCTTAACAAGATAGAATCTTTTGAATGCTAAATAATTAGGGTTTAGGGTTTAGGATTTTTCATTCAAAATTCTATTATTTAGACATATCACCAAATGAATGTTGAAAAAGTTAGACAATAAATTTTTCATATTAACATAAAACGTTGTTGGTATCAAAGAAGAATGAAAACTTACATTCTTAGTCCGTAGAGTGTTGATTACAGATGACTTTCCAACATTGGGATATCCAACAAATCCCACGGAGATAGCTTGCTTGTCACTTTTCAAGCGAGCAAATTGTCTCAGCACGGACAGGAGAGAACCCTAGGAGCCACAAAAAAAAAGGGTTTTAGAAACAAATTTAAAGATCATGCTTCTTCTATATTGCCAAATATGATACATCAAATGATTTCCTTGTGGATTTTCTCCTAAACCAATAGGATCTAAACATAAAGGATGTCGTTAAGTTCAAAGTATAAGAAACCATCTGATATAATTATATTTTAATGAACCTTTTGCCTTCCAACACAGGATATAAGATGAACGAGGTTTAGGAAAAAAGCACCTAAGGCCCTTCAAATTTATTTTTTTTGGATAAGAAACCATTTCATTGATAAATGAAATATCCAAAGAATATACAAAATACAAGCGATGAGATACAAGATGAACCAGAGGGGTAAACCCATCTAGAAAGATGCAACATAGCCGAAAGGCCAACAAAAGAAGAGAAAAACAGAATGATGTAAGGTGGATTGAAGCTGCAGAAAGCCCTCAATATTGAATGGGACAAACTAAACAAACCAACAATCCAATGCACATCAAACCATAGCAACCTAAAAGCAAGAGAGAAACCAAAACAGATGCACCCGTGATGATAAAAAAAACAGCAACATAAAAACACTTGATGAAAAGGAGAAAAGGAAACCCAATAGTTGAACGGGAGAAACGTAGAGCAATGAAGAGTTCAAGCCGATAATGATCCTTCTCTAAGCAAAGATGATGCTTTTTTCTCTAAGAGATCGTGCATTTTAAGTTTCGGATTTCTCAAATGCACTTCCTTTGGCTGGCTGAAAGGTTGCTTCTTGGACAGCCTGTTTGGCTGCCTTTTGGGCTGACAAATTGATATATGGAACAGGGGCATTAGGTAGAGAAATAGGAGAAGCAGGTGGGAGGGAAAAGGCAATGTCCTTTTTAGCCAAAAATGTGCTGTTTTCCGGCAGGATAATCGAGGAGATTTCACTGTTTGTCATCTCCGGCCAAGGGTGAACCATCTCTGGTGTCTTCACTGGCGGAAAATATGCTGTTGAATCCTTAGGAATTTTCCCATGAACGGCATCAATGTATCCTACGTGAAAGTCGAAATCAGAAAAGGGATTGATATGCACTACCAATGATAAACATTTAGAGGAAGGGAGCTGGATTGTTGCTGGTAAGAAGCCATGCTGGTTCATTTACACCCTTAAACACACCTCCATCATGTCCATTCTAGCCAAAGTCTTCTTTGAAGTTTCAATGTAGCCTCCACAAAGATCTCCAATAAGTTTGAATGTGTCAAGTGTTGAATCCTTAGGAATTTTCCCATGAACGGCATCAATGTATCCTACGTGAAAGTCGAAATCAGAAAAGGGATTGATATGCACTACCAATGATAAACATTTAGAGGAAGGGAGCTGGATTGTTGCTGGTAAGAAGCCATGCTGGTTCATTTACACCCTTAAACACACCTCCATCATGTCCATTCTAGCCAAAGTCTTCTTTGAAGTTTCAATGTAGCCTCCACAAAGATCTCCAATAAGTTTGAATGTGTCAAGTGACCATTGGTCAATCGATAAATCACAAATTTTTAACCAACCTCCATAAGATGGTACCTTCGAATCATTGTAATAAGCCGCAATATTCCATTTTTCAAACTTTAACATAAATTTTCCAACTTTGATCCAACCTTTTGATGTTGCAAAGAGTTTCCCCTTGTTCTTTGTTCTCAACTGCAAGGATGGCTTTGTTTGGTTTTGTAAGAGGCTAATTGATCCAAAGTAGGTGACCTCTTTTCGTATAGCGGTGAGGATGTCAAACCAATCGTCGTGAAGGTGTTCTCGGTATACAAGGATGGATTTTTCGGGGTAGAAGGTTGCAAGCTCATGAGAGGAGGGAGGAGGAACCTTCTTAATGGCCTTTGCTAGAGAGGAATGAGGTTGGTCGATTGTAGCCAAAAGACTTTTTTTTAAAAGCTTCCAAGTAAGAAACCTTGGTATTAATGGTAGAAGGAGGTTGGTTGGTGTCTTGAATCAGAGAGATGAAGAACTTCCATCCCTTTTTTTCTTTTCCCACAGGGATGATGATTTTATTTAGGCCTCCATTAATGCCAAGCTTAACAACTTCTGCACAATGTCCTTTTCGGCTGTTGATTTTTCTACCCATAAATCATATTCATCAAGACGGCTTTTCTGGAAGAACTTTTGGTTGAGGGGAGCATCGATCAGTGCAGCAAAACACAGAGTCTAGCCAAGAGCGGGACTCTACCTTCATAGATAGAGTGAAAGATCTATCTTTCCAAGCCTCAGTGATGCACAATCCATGAAATAAATCAACGCTGAAGGCCTTGTTGTCGATGGAGAAGGATGGAAGGGGAGAGTAAAAATAGCAGGATAAGCCTTTGATCAAAACGGTGTTAAAGAAGGTGAGAAGGAAGGGGCGTGCCGAGAGAAATCCATTAGAGAGAGAAAGTAGAGAGAGGTTTCATATTAATTTCTAGAAGTTGAAGCTTTTCAAAGTTGATTAAGGATGACTTACATTTTGCCATAAATAACCATTTCAGGCTCTTTGCTAGAAATAAATTATTAAAAAGTCGGTAATATTATGGGGTCCTTGATTTAATAACAATACCTTTCCAAAGGATTTGTTGATGCTTGCATGAAATGCTAGAGTTGGATATTCTTTAGATAACACTCTAAGCCATCCCTTTGTTGCCCAAGCAGGAATCAAATCACACTGAAAAATACCATTTATTAAAATGTCTCACTCAGCCATAGAGAAGTTATTAAAGAATTCAGAACCAAGTAGATAAATTTAAAATCCAAATCAAAGATGAGGTAAAACCTTATTTAACAGAAGAACCACGTGTTTATGCTTGCAATGCTCTTTCAAATGTCTCTCTAAATGGTAACACCTTGTTCCTTGTGGATCTCTTGCATCTAGAACCTGGAACAATGAAAAATAATCGGAAGAGAAGTCAAATGAAAATACAAGGAATGATAGGGGGCTTTGCATTGAGTTGAAGGGAAACAGAACACATTTTGACATGGAAAAGGGAAACAATAAAAAGTCTAACACGTAAAATATAATAATGTGCGATTGTGCAAACAATTTGAAGACACTTTGTTCCCTAAATAAACTAGAAATGAGGTATAAACAACATTTAGGAAGATACTAGCTTATACATTTCATAAACTATTGGAAAAAAAATATGTATATCAGAATAGAAATTCACACATGTAAATACTGCATCCAACTAGAGAAGAGATTAAATAACTACAACGAACCTGGACAACAACATCTGAAGAATCGATTACTTTGTAGAGCTCACCCCATATACGTTTACTTTGACCCTTCTCAAACATAGTATGTCGAACTAGGTCTCTAAAACCATCTTCTTCGCTTCCCTCTATAGTAGCATTTTCAGCATACTTTTCCTCAAAGTCATCTAAAGATTAAAGAAAAGGCAATATGAAAAATAGCACGCTTAACATAAGTGATGACAACAAAATTCCAATGAGAAAAGAAATACATTAATTTTCTTTAAGAAACAATTTCATTGATGAGTGAAATAATCCAAGGGACATACAAAAGAGCCCTATCAAAGGAAGTACAAAAGTCGGTTCCAATTTGCAACAAGATAATTTAGGCTATGATCTTTAAAGAGGTTGAAAATGTTTACACCAAAAAAGAACAAAGAAATACATTAATTGAAAACAGGATCAACAGACATGTCTCGTCACATTAAAAAATTTCTATTTTTTGACAAGGTTCAAGGTACAAACTTCAAATTAATATAATGAAAAGAAATAACAAAGGTTGAAAGGAAACAGGCGTTTGAAAGGAATACCACAGAAATTGATGACTACTCTTCAAAATCCTAGAAAACATTTGTTTACTCAAATTTGCAAATGCAAGAGACTGAGTCAAATATTTCATACCATGGGACTTGTCAGCTTTCTCCAGTAACGACTCATAGTCAGCAGCCAAAAGCTTTGGTCGCTTTCTCTTCCCCTTTGGCCCAAATGCATCCTGAAAAGGTTCTGTATCGAGAAGATGGACTCTGGATTGCTTCAGAGATAAAAGTACCAGATTAGCATATTGAAGTTGAAAACTTTGTCTTCCTTAGTTTACTACATAATTCCCTTGTAACAAAATACCATAGTGGATGAATGTCTTAGCATATGTAAGGATGTCATGGAACATTCAAAGCTTCATCTACTATATGAATCAGTGGGTAAGACCGGATAGGAAAGTGAGAGATAACAACACTAACACACTCAATGGACATTGGACAACCTTTCTTTGTCAAGTCTTGAAAAAAATACGCAATACAATAGCTAAGAATATTGGCAACAGTGGTAAACACACATAAAAAATATATATAAAAACGTTATCTAAAAAAGAAAGTTGATGTAAAAACACTTCAAATCAACAAATTGCAGAAAAGGTCTTCTACCTTCTGATGATCATTCAACAGGGAAAGGGGCAGCTTCCTTTCCTTCAAAATCACATTATAGCTACTTGACATCCGTTTTTCAAGCTCTTCACGGAAAATTTCGAGCTCTTTCTGGTTTACAACTCGGGTATTCCCTATCAATTCAAGTAAATACAGATCATTGCACTTCCTCTCCAAAATCTTATCAACACAAAGTACGGTAGCATTAAGAATACAAGTTCATTAAATAATGAACTAGGAGAGAAATGTAGGCATGACACCCTCTGGAAAAATGATTGAATCTGGCCACAGTGACAGCCCCTAATAAGCATAGAAAGTTCAAAAATCCATATGCCCCTAATAAGCATAGAAAGGTCAAAAATCCATATGCCCCTAATAACGGTATGAATCCATCTTGTAATTTCCTCTTTTGGGGGGGGGGGGGGGGGGGGGGGGGTTGGAAAATAAATGTTGCATGCACGCAAAACACAAATCAACATAATGCAACATACCAAACCAACGACGATCAGGTTGAATTCGTGTGTCAGGTAACTCCTTCGACTGAAGATCATTCTTCAACACCTTTCCTTTCCGATCACGCTTTGGCCTCGTATTATACATTTTAAGACGTCGCACAGTGGCAGCGCTACGCCCATTCTTGTTCACATTGCTTCGGTTGACGTCCAGAGAATGCTTTGGTTTCCCAGACACATTTACCTTCTTTTCCTTCATCTTCGCCATCTTTAATTTTAATTTATGTTAGCTTATTGATATGAAAGAAAAGTCCAAAAACCAAAAATTCTACAAGAATAACGATGAATTGGGATGGGGAGGCAAGTGACTTTAGCTTTAAGCATCAAAATACAAACATCTGTTTGGAACCACTGAACTCAGAAGGCTTTGCATAAAAAATAAATAAATAAATAAAATCCAATCCAATCCAATCCAATTAGGCCGGAGACTTCACAATTAAATATCTACTTCTAATTTTACCCTATAAGAGATTTTTCTTTTCTTTTAAATTTGACGGTTTCTTCCTTATTCAAGCAAACGCAAACTCAACTTTATTCAATCAAACTCAAACTCAAGATTTGTTTTCTATTTTTTACCATTGCATTCTGCTGTTAAAACTGATAACAATAATTAATGTTTCCTCCTCCCTTCCACTCTTTACTTCTGCCATTTTCATTATTCTCATGTTTTGTTAAGGAGAGATTGTTCCATTGACGCTCAAAAATCCTCCATTTTATAAGCACCTCTAAAACTAAAACCTACAGATTGACTGCACCGAAGACCCTAAAAATCAATTAGAGAGAAAAATCCCACATGTAATGAAAATCTATTTTAGAAAGAGAGAGAAGAACCTGATTTCCGTTTTATCAGCTGCCGAGCAAGTGAAGGTGAAGGCGTCGTCGAACGGTCGAAATTCGAAGGATCAGGAGAGAGGCTGAGAGAGGGAGACGAAGATGAAGGTCGTCGAAGGTCGAAGGTCGAAGGTCGAGACTCGAGAGGGATGGAGGGAGATGTGAGGCCGACCAGTGGAGTTCGAGAGGAAGAGACTGAGAGGCGAGAGTTGGGTGGCGGCAAACAGAACAGAAAACTAAACTAACCCTAAACTTTGAAATTGAAAACTAAGAAATAATAAATATTATATATTTTTTATTATTATTATTAAAAACGGTTCAGTTCGATTTTAAATTCGGTTGTTTAAATTGAAAGCAAATCAAACCAAACAAATTTGGTTTCAGAATTACTTTAAACTGAACCGCACTGCACTTTTAAATTTTGTTGATATTTGAGTTCGATTTTTAAAAGTGGTTCAGTTTCTACGGTTTCACCTACCAACTTGTATCATAAAAAACCAAAACTTCAACAAAAACTCATACAATAGTCTTAATACTCACCTAAACACAGATGTTGATTCCTCTAATGACCTCACGACGACCGTAGCCATGGTAATAGGTAAACAGTGTCAGAAAAGAAATCTAGATCTGAGGAGAGAAAGAAAATGAGAAGGAGAGAGTGAAGGAGAGAGAAGAAGATCATGGCACTTAGCAACTCTACCCTCTACGACAGCAGTAGTCCTAACACAAACGACGACGTGAGGCGATTGATGACATGAAATAGAATAGCGTGTAGAGACTGCAGGCAACCGAAGGCGTGGCGTAATCTTGTAGCACAAAGTACAGTTGTCTTCACATGAAGGAGGAGAATAACGCCAAATCTTGAAGCTTTGTGCGATGCATGTAGCTTAAAACTTAGTTTTTTTTTTTAATTATATAGAGAGAGAGAGGAAGAATGCATTTTGTAGAGAGTGTTTAATTTGCAGGAGTTTAGGGAGTCTTTTGATAATTGGAAGATTCTCTCTAGAACTTTAAATTTTTGAACCTCTAAATGAAGAGAAACTCTCCGTTCTCATGGGACATGTTGGCTTAGGCTTGATCTATTGATGGATCTGGCCCTTAGGTCTCAATTAATTTGATTTTGGACTTGGTTGATCATTGGGCCAGAAGAACCTTTTTTTTTTTTTTCTCAAATGAACCTAAACCTTAAATGAATTCAACTAGCTAGCACTCAATCCAATGATTTGACGAAGAAACATGACATTATGGTGATTTGGCAATTTTTTTCTTCAATTTCAAGTTGAGTCACATGTTGACTTTTAATTGGTCCCAAGTTTGATGATTTGTAATTTAATCATTAATTTGAGAAACATTGATTGAAAATTTAGTAGGATAAAACCAAAGCTAAGGGGAAATAGTAGTAAATTAACTTCCTCGTGGAAACATCACTGAAGATCTTTGAGTAATTGCATTCTAATATTGTGCACCAACTTTTCAAGTGTTGCAATAGGTAATGCTTTTGTAAAGACGTCTACCAAATTGTCTTTTGAGAATTTTGTTGAACAGTGATGTTCTCATTTTGTTCAAGAGCATGGATATAAAAGAGAGCATTAATTAAGTGTAGCCCACCATACTCCCCTCTTCTTTACCACACAAAATAAAAAAATTTAAAAAAATATTTTTTGAAAAAATCAAATTGCCACATGGCAATATTTCATGGGGTGTAGCATGGGATGCATAGAAGATAGGAGCATCCCAGTTGCACCCAAGTTTTTTTCGGTAAAAGAGCTTGGTTAGGTGAGATATATTTTGTTTTACTCCTTTAATTTATATATTTCTTTGATATGGTGACCAACTTATGAATTAATTTTCTACGAGTTTTCTTGACATCCAAATGTTATAAGGTCAGACAAGTTGTCCCGTAAAATTAGTGTGCGTGTAAGCTAGCCTAGACACTCACGAATATATATATATAAGATTTGGGCCATAAACGTTGTATTGTTTTCGTATAAGGTTGGTGTAATGTTTCCATTAGAAGACAACTCACATGTTCTAAGAATATGTTGAGACATAATTTTAACTAGTGTAAAGAATTGCAAAAAAAGTATAATGATATGGGGAGATCAACTTTGTGTACATAGTAGAAGAGATAAAGATGTTAGAGTATGAAAAGTTCTCTCTTTATTTCTATAATTATGATGAGATTAAAAAAAAAAAAAAGAATTTGTAACTTTTATTTTTTTAATAATCTTATTGTTCATTTTTACAATATATTTGAGAATTAGTTTCAAACTAAAATAAGTATTCTAATACGATAATTTGATTGGATGTTTCAACGAATGTTTAGATAGTTTTTAAAAGATAAGGACATTATATTACTCATCAATCTACTTGTCGGAATACTCTCCAATAAAATGACATTATTGGATGAAAAATAGACATCTACTCGTTGCTACTATTGCTATTATATCTTTATGCATACCCCAAAACGATAGCCATTTTTCTTTGAAAAAACAGTACAAGCCCATTGCAACAATGTTTTGTTTAAAAGTATTATCCTAACAAGATTATGCTAAAAGTAAGTTTTTGTTTAATTATTCATTTATTTGTAACTTGTGAAGAAAAAATTTAACACTATTTCGACCATTAATCAATTCTGACTCTTTTAAGAAATAGTGGAAATAACCAATATATCTCTCCCCATTCATCAAGGGTTTGCCAGTCCTGTTAATTAAATTCAGTAGGCTCCCTCTCTCTGCCAAATCTAAATTTGATTTTTTTTTTTTTTTTTTTAGGGATGAGGGACCGAAGCTTCAATCTCTAGGAAGGAAGGTCATGTCAATTACCGGTGAATTAGACTCACATTAGCATCTAAATTTGAATATAAAAGTGCACAATGGCTCTATGTTTTAGAAATTAAATGAGCCTCATAATGCATATTTCAATTAGAAAACCATGAGCTATAATTACGCTGATCACCTTCACTAGTTTCTTTTAAGGCGGTCCCCGATCCCGATCGTGTGTCGCACTTTCAATCCATCAGATCAGATCCCTCCCTGTATCTTAAACAAATTAGGAAAGAATGAATATTTTCCTGAAAACCCCAAATAATACTGTGCAAAATCAAGAACACTATAAGCAGAGAGAACAATCAACCCATCAAATTCAAAGAATGTAAAGTGTAATTGTCATTCCTCTGTGAGCGCCACACTTGAACAAGATTCAACTAGTTCGTCATGATCCTGACATGGTTCATCACAACTATCTTCGCCGTCCGAGTCAGCTAGATTATCAAAGAAAGCTTCAAGATACCAGGGACATCTTTCATTCCATTGACCTTTGTGGGCACTTGCTCTCCATTTCTGATCAGATATCATCTCACGAGAAAGCCCCCATTCCAGCATTTCTTCCTCTGTGTGATTAATGGCTAAGCTGTATTCACCACCTTCTCCCAACTGCATCACCCGGTATTCGCAGTTTTCGGGATTGTTTAGGTACTCAAATTGCTCGACTGTCCACTTGAACCATTTTGTGAGGAAGACACGAGATGTTAGTCCATGAGATATGATTATAAGGTTGAGATCTTGGGAAGGGTTGTGGCGGAGCCTGTTCATGTCTATGTCCCTCCATAAGGACTCAAGAAAGCCTGAAAAAACCAATATGTTTCTCAAAATAGTTATTTCAGTATGCCACCATTCATCTCATGTACATAAACAGTTCAACACTTCTTGAGCCTAAACAAGCTACAGAAACAAACGAGGTTTAAGACGTTGACAAGCAACATCGATTTAGTTACATTATAAGAAGTTATTGCATCTCGATCCCTTAATCATAAAGAAGACTTCTAAACTATTAAATGGTATTCAGTCATATACCATTTTAATTAGAGAAATTAAAACATGGCAGTTAACAATTATAAAAGCGTCAACCACATTATGATTGGCCACTTTTAGTAATGCTTTCTCTTTCGAACGCAAAGCAACTTTCATTTGTTTATTCTTTCGGCTGCTACTGTATCTACTTTTCTAGTATAATATGAAGTTATTAAAATGAACCTTCGATGGTCCATTTGAAAGAAAAGCTTTCAGCTTCAATAGTAGAGAATCCCAATTCTCCAATATCGAAGAAACCTAATATATATTATATTCTCTAATGCCATATGCCCTCAGCCTCCATCTTCTTGTCTTGATATATTTCTTTATAACTAATTGTAATTGTCTTTAGAGATAAAATATATGAAAAATGTTGAAAACAAACAAAAAGCTAGTGTCCCACACCTTTTTCTTCAAATGGCAACAAAATCCAAGATAAAACAGTAGGGACAAAAAACCTAATAATCCCCTTTGCCTACCAGTAATCTTCTCTCTTCACTATTCATTTTCAGCAATTCCAGAATCTATCTTTACTAACACAATATCAACCTGATAATCAGGAAATTACACATCTACACATGACATGACCCAAAACTATCATACTCCTGAAACTGGAAAGTTTCATCAATATCATCAAAATCCCAGTAAAGAGAAAATGCTCCCACATATGAGATTTTGTGAAATGTCTGGCTCACGATTTTAAATCAAATTTTATGAAGTCTGGAGCTGGAAAGTTAAAGTTTATACCATTTAGGCACAAAATATGGTTTTTATGATGGTTAGAGATTAGCATAAAACATAAAAAGAGAGTTCTATAAGCCAGGATTTATATAATTTCGGTTTATCTTTCAACACATCTATAAAAGTCAGTTTGGACCCTCTAATATTATATAGGGTAGAATAATTGTATTATTTTTTAGTCGACTTTTCACAGAGAGAAATAATATGCAATACATATGTTAGAGGGCTAATAATTTGACTCTTCTCACTCCAAAACCAAAAGCCATCAAGAATTTACAGATAATGGGATTAACAAAACTGTAGTCCAAAATAAGCTAACTCACATAACAAACACAGGTCAGCTTCAACCCGAGCTTAATACATTAGACCATTTCTTAAACATGGCATATAACTATATAAGAATGCAATGTCAAATAAACATAATACAACCTAAAAGACATCCTAATTGACAAAATTCCCTACACCAGAGATATCAGAAACCAACAAACAGAGCTTAATCCTCAACTAGCAATCCATAAGAATCAAACCCAAGTCCTCCATTGCAAATCAGAAACGCAGAATGAAAAGCAAAGAAAAACAGAGAACTCACTGGAAACGCGATCGTAGACATCAGCAGCGGACTCTCCTTCAGGAAAGCGGTAGAAGAATCTCCCAAATCTCTCCCTCGTTTCCTTCACAACTTTCATCCTCTCCTCCACTTGAAAATTCCCAAAATCCTGCTCTCTGATTCTACACTCCTCTCTGACGCCAATAATCCTCTTCTTCGAAAACGCGCGGCCGATCTCACGGAGTGTGGATCGGGTGCGCTCATAGGGCGAAACATAGAAGTAGACTCGCCAATGAGGGTTGGTTCCGTCATTGGACAACAGTCTGTGGAGCTCGGTACCGGCGATTCGAGCCTGAATCAAACCCTCTTCTGTTAATGGGACTTTGTTATCGGGGGTTGTGGTGTAGGTTGCAGAGTTTAGATTGCCCTGAGATTCACCGTGGCGGACCAAGATTATGCGCTTCGGGAGGATGGAGATTGGCTTCCGATGGCTGTGATTCTGCTGGGTTTCGTTGTTGGGTCGCATCGGTTTCCGGATTGGGATCCAAATTTGTTGGGTTTTGGTTCTTCAGAAACGATTCAAATTCTGAATTGAGAAATGCAAAATGGGAATTTGGGAATTTGGGTTGTGTGAGAATTGAGAAATTGAAGTGTGAAAGAATGTATTCTGTACGCTGAAGCGACGATGAAGATTGCAGATGTCAAAGATGACGTGCAAAGATTTGGATTTTGAACATCGCCAAGCTCCTCACTTATATATATATTAATTCTTATATACCCTTCCTTCTTTCTACCAAAGGTATGTGCAAGTTATTTAAAATTGTACCATAACAAAATTTTAAATGAGTTTTTTTCAAATATAACAAAATTGCTAAAATATTTATGAATATAGTAAAATATTATTATCTATCACAAAATGTTACTGTTTATTACTATCAATGTCACAATAACATTTTTTTATAGACAGTGATATTTGTAAACACTGTGACAAAATGTCACTGTTTATCACTGTCAAGGTCACACTGACATTTTGTCATATTTATAAATATTTTCAAAGTTTTATCATTTAAAACAATCACCTATTTCCAATCTAATTCTCATTTTTTTTATATATAAAACCTAATTTCATTTATTTTATTATTCTAATTTTACCTCATTTATATATCAAATTTACTCTAAATTTGGTATATGAATTGATATACAATGATTTTAGAGCTGTTTTCAAATATAGAAAATGAGCCAAACTATTTACAAATATAGAAAAATTTTACATTCTATCGGATAGTAAAATTTTTCTATATTTATAAATAGTTTGATATTTTTTTTGTTTATAATAATTTTCCATGATTTTAATTATATTATGGTGTAAGTCTTTTTTTTTTTTTAATTTGATTTTGATGGTCTTAGATTTTGGGTTAATTTTCTTATATTTTCAAAGTTTTTTTTATATCGTGAAGATATATCTTAATTGCATTAATTGTATCAATTAATATATCAAATATAGATTTGATATAACAATTGTAAAATTTTGACATGATTTTGGTGATGTGTAAGTTACATTTAATTTGATACAATAATTGTATAATGTATATACTTTATATTTCGTATATCAATGACTGATATACCAAATTTAGAGAGAAAGAAAAGCATAATCAATGATATTGTTGATATAACAATTATAAAGTATACCATTCAAATGATATACTTAAAATATATCATTGGTATTTTAATTTTATATTATTACTAATTCAAACTGTATTTCAAGCATATCATTAGTGTATCAATAATGTATCGTCATTCATTTAAAATGCAATATTAAGTGTTATATTGATGTATAGATAGTTTATTAACACTCATTCAAATTTATTTAAAATTTAATGGTGGTGGAATAGTAGTATATTAGTAGTTATTAAAAATTCATTTCAAGTATAATATTAACGTATTATTAGGATATAAGTACTTCCTACAAATACATTTGTTCTAGTATAGTAGTAGATAACCACATTTTCAAAATTCAATTTCAAGTATAACATTGGTGTATCAATAGTTAATCAACATAATTATTACCAACAAGACGAATTGAACCAATTAAGAGGGTTGATGATCATGTGCTAGAAAAAATAACACTCTAAAACTTATGAATAAAGATACATATTAATTAAGCCTACAAATAATAACAAAAGTATGAAGCCAATTTCGTATAATGAATGAATGATACATTTTGTATATCAATTATATAACTGATCGAACTATAAAATTTAAATATTTCAGTTAATTGATATATCAAATATAAAGTATATTAGTTAATTGATAAACTATACCTAAATTATATCAGATATACTACTTAATATACTAATACACTAAAGAGGGTAAAATTTGAATGATAAAAAATGAAAAATCATATCTAATATTCTTTTTTTGCTATATTGGTTAATTTGTAAAATCCATGGCTAAATTTAGAATTTTTAAAATGTTTTTTTTAATAGTCTTTCAAATGTCCCTTTTAATTCTCTCTCCTACCTTTGGAATGGCAAAATTAGCTAAAACATTTACAAATATATAACAAATATTATAAAAGATATTGTAGAATTTTCTTTTATATTTAAACTTTCTTTAATGTCAATTTTTCCCTTAACAAAAAATTGATTAGTGATAAATTAATATTAACATTCGATATCAGTTCAATGATAGACTATGATATTCTCCAATTATTAGAAGTTAGAAAGAATATCCAAGATTAAGAACAAAACCACATATGTAGAAGAAATATCTAAAACTCAAATCGAAATGCCAAGAAGAGATAAATAAAAATGAGAAGAATGATTCAATCAAGAATTTTAAGAGAAAAAGCGAAATGAAGAAAAATTGAAATTGAAATCGAAATCAAGAGTTTCAACCAGAAACATCCATAATCTCATGTTAGGTTAGTATTGAGGAATGCAAAACCAAATCCAAAATAAACAATTTAAAAAAATATATAAAAATATAAATTTATTAGGTTATCATGCATTCATTTTCTTATTATGTGAACATAATTTTTTAAACAAAAAAAATTGAAAAGTTAACTGACATCAAGTATGTACGATAATCTCGAGATTAAATGTTTGATTTTACATCTACACAAAAATTATATGGGATGAAAGTCAAGTCCAAAACATTCTTCATTTGTGTTTAGCACTTGCCTATCTTCCTAATAGGTCTTCCATTGAACGGAAAGGAGAACCAACATTAAAAATGAAAAAGAGGGAGCAAGATAGAGAGAATCCATAGAAAGTCAAGACAAGGTGAATTTAGAATACATTGAATTTTCAACATGAAATATTTTCTTTTTAATTTTTTAAACAAATGTCATACTTTTTTTTAAGAGAGGTCCTATTTCCAACATGAAATCATTTTTTTTAAAGGAATATACCATCGTTAAAAATATAATAATAATAGAGAAAATTGCTATTTTTAACCTAAAAAAATTTTCACCTTACAAAGTTAACTTTTTTTTTAAAACTACTTTTTCTAACCTTTTTCTTACTTTGTAAAGTTTTAGGTGGAGGATCCTATATGGTGAAAATACTATTTTGTCCCTCAAGTGTATACAATTTGATTTTTTTTTAATACAACTTTTCAAACTCAATTTCAATTTTAAACCTTAAACTTCATATTTTTAATTTTTTTTATCTTGTTTTTGGTAAGTTACGACCAATATTTGTGGTAGATTTGTTATTATTTTTTTCTTAAAAATTTGAAAAACAAAATTTTGTTGGAATTTCTGGTAAGAATTGAAATTTTTTTTGGGAAAAAAAGGTTTTACATAAAATTTTTCTTAAAATTGAAAATCGGAAGAAATTAAATTAATTTCAATTCTTGTCGGGAATTAAAACTAAATTAAACTTACCAAAAAATATTTGTAAATATTTTCAGCAGTTTTCTCATTTAAAACAATTACCTATTTCAAATCTAATTATCATTTTTTTTATATAAAGCCTAATTTTTGTTTATTTTATTATTTTAATTTTACCTCTCTTTTTTTAATTTGATTTTAATTATCCGACTTAGATTTTGGGGTTAATTTTTTTATATTTTCAAAGTTTTTTATATTGGGATGATATATCTTAATTGCATTAACTGTATCTATTAATATATCAAATAACTTTGGATTTTAAAGATAAATTAAATTGATGCACTCCTGGCCTTAGCTGGCCGGGTCGTGCCTACGGTGCGGTTACTTTGAAGAAATTAGAGTGCTCAAATCAAGCCTACGTTGGTAATTAGAATGAGTACAATCTAAATCCCTTAACGAGGATCAATTGGAGGGCAAGTCTGGTGCCAGCAGCCGCGGTAATTCCATTTAAGTTGTTGCAGTTAAAAAGCTGGTAGTTGGACCTTGGGTTGAGTCGATCCGTCCGCCCTCGGCTTCTCAAAAGGTTGACTTTACGCAAGGTTGACTTTCTCATAATGTTGATTAGAATGTTGATTTTGACTTTGATTTTTTTTTTATTTAAGGAAAGTTTCAAGAAATCTTAGTTGCCAACCTAATTTCTTTAAAAACTCAAACTAACCGAAATTTCACAAGTAAATTTATTGGATATTTTCGAGTAAGCTTCCTAACAAGAAATTAGTTTACTGAAAATTTTCCAATAGTTTTGTTTTTTCTTTTTTATAATTCTAACTTTGTATCCTTCAAGTTAGGTTAATTTATTTTTTCTATCCAATTTCAATTCCAACTTTTTTTTAAGTTAGTTTTAATTTCGGGTAAGAATTGAAATTTATTGGATTTCCCCCAATCTTCAATTTTAAGGAAAATTAAACGTAAGAACTTTTTTATAGAAAAATTTTCAATCCTTATAAGAAATGTCAACGAAATTTTGTTTTCCAATTTTTTTCTTTTAAAAATAACAACAAATCTACCACAAATATTGGTTGAAACTTGCAAAAATCATGATAAAAACAATATGAGAAAAATGAAGTTTAATGTTCAAAATTGAAATTGGGTTTGAAAAGTTGTATTAGAAAAAGATAAAAGTGGGACAAAATGATATTTTCACCATATGAGACCCTCCACTTAAAATCTCACAAAGTAAGACAGAGGTTAGAAAAAATAGTTTCTTTTTTTTTATTATAAAAAAAAGGGTTAGTTTTATAAGGTGAAAACATTTTTTTTTGGGTAAAAATAGTAATTTCCATAATAATGGGTAGGAACCAAATATTGAGTTAATCCAAATTTCAAAATTTTAAAAAAATTAGAACCTAACTTATACCAATAAGATTTGTGATTAAAAGATAAAGCCAAACACGTTTCAAAAATCAAATATGAAACTTAAACTTGATTATACATATATAAAATAAACCTATCAAAATCTAAGATCACAAAATATATTTATATATTTATAGTAAAAAACTGTATTTATTTATTTATTTATATTATCCAAATAGATAAATGGATAAAAAAGGGAGAGATTCCATATTGATTTAAAATTCAAATTTATACAGTTATCTTTCTCTATCTCTATCTTTTCTAATTTTAAAAAAATCCCTATTATTATTATTACTTAATCATCTTCTTTTCTTAATCATCTTCTTTTCGAATTTAATAAATTCTTTAAAAAAAAAAAAATTATAAGTAGAGTCCGAACTCCAAATCGAATTACAAAACACAGAATTCTTTTTTGTGTGGTTTGGTTTGAGGGGAAAATTAAAGCATATATATGGGCAGTATTTCTAAAGAAAGTTGGTTTGTTTTGTGAGAAAAAATTAGATGGCTCCGCAGTTGCACTGTCGTGGAAGAGGTGGTTTCCGATGGGTTCTACGGCTAATTTATGGGTCGATAATTCTAAATTTTGGAATTTGCATTGTGACGGCATTGGTATTTATGTTCATCCAAAATTCTTCCCTTCATTGTCCTCTTTGTTATTGTGATTGCGAGGATTTTCTCCCATCTCGTAAGTTCTTTCTTTTTTTTTATTTTTATTTTTTTAAATGTTTTTAGTACTACGGTATTATATAGAAGATTTTCATACTCCCTCTATTTATTGTGTGATACGTGTTAACCTATTTTATTTTTAAGAATAGGGTGGGATCCATTGACACTTACTTATAGAGGCAGATTTATAGTGTGAACCAGTACTAGAAAAATTCCCTAATAATGTATTATGGTTTTCCATATTACCTTTCCATATTACCACCATTCATTGTTTGCCACAAGAATAACATTTAAGAATGATGTAGGGTTCATGAAATAAATAATTATTAAATAATTTAATGACGTGTGAAAGAGTTTGTATACAACGGTTTCTTTCCCAATCGTTTTTCTAGTTCAATAATTACTAGGATAAAAAATTGAAATAAGGTGAGTTTAGAAAAGAAGTTTACCGTGTTAAATCACTGATAGACCTAAAAGCTTAAATTGATAGGTAATGGTATATTATATACAGCTTAATTATATGATAATTTTGATGTATCCTTCTTTTAGTAAAACTTTAATTTAGAAAACCCTTTTGGAATTTTACTAGATTAATTTAGTAAAACTTAATTAATCTAGTAAAATTTTATAATTCATCTAGATTAATTATCAAACCGGTTCTTAATAATCTATCGGTATCATATTTATGTTTTGTATTTAAAGCGATGAATTTTCTCTCTTTTAGCCCTTTATTATTGGTCTATTTATATAATATTTAATATTTAATAAATAATTTTAAAATCTTTACTCTAATTACAGAGTTCATCGGCTACAACAACTCAATTGAAGGTCAGTTTACTCTTTTCAACTTTACCTTAAATTTCTACTTCGATTAAAATTTTATTGTCATCAAAAGATTGTAATTGGAAATTTTGAGCTATTTTTTTTCTTAAAAAGAATGGTGTTTTCTAAGGAGAGATTGAGATTTTAAAAGACTTCATTTTTAAAATCACTCAAAAACACATTTTAACCACTCAAAATTAATTTAATTTTTAATTTTACACTTTTAAATGCAATTTTCCATCATCAAAATCAATTTTGAATGATTAAAAATATATTTCATGATAATTTTGAAAATAACCAAAAATGATTTTGGACATTTTAAAATCACTTTCAAATACAATTTTAATTTTCATAAATAGTCCAAAACATATGAACTATTTATCAAAACATCGGGACTAAATATCTAATTATTAAACTTAACCATCTAAAAAAGGTCAAAGGCGAAGGGGTTGTGAGTTCAAATCATGGTAATATCCTACACGTTTCTTTGACACCCAAATGTTGTAGGGTCAAGCCGGTTGTCCCGTAATCGAGTTGTGCGTAAGCTGGCCTGGACACTCACGGATATAAAAAAAATCTAATTATTAAATATAGCTGGTAGTCCAAACATTCAATGAGACTAAATCAATACTTTTGACAACCCTCGAACACTTATACGAATTTCTTTTGTGTTTTTTTTTATGATATAGAGATCGATTCAGAAATGATAGAAGAACTAAGAAAAGACCATAATGAGTGAAGAGAATATGAAACGCTACAAATCATTGATGGAAGGTGTAAAGAAATCTTCATCTCAATATAGAAAAGAAGCAGAAAATTGCAACATTAGGGTTACAACAGCAACATTAGGGTTACAACTTGTGAGCAAGCAAGGGAGAGAGCTCAAGAAAACCTCCTTGAAGAACACAAACTCACTACTTTATGGCAAAAAAGAGCTGAAATGCTTGAAATACCCTAATTTTTTTTTAACTCTAATTCATTTTAACCTTATAATTAAGTTTAAAATTATGTTATTTCTTGTTTCTTTTTTAACTCTAATTCATTTTAACCTTATAATTACGTTATTTCTTGTTTCTTTTTTCTTATATAAAGAGTTTTATGTTTGAAAACAATATTAATGTTTTTGAAAAGTTAGAAATAAGAAACAAAAACAATGCTAATCAACTTCGAAATTGTAAAGGTAATTACAATAGATAACACTTTTAGAGATAATAATTAAGTTTATAGCAACATTTTTAAAAAATTGCAAATGTAGCAAAGGCTATTAGTGATAGACTCTATCAATGATAGACTTCTACCACGACTCCTACCAACAATACAGTCTATCATTAACAGACTCACATAACTAATTTTTATATGTGCAACTGCCTCGAAATTAATAGTAGATTGGTACAGAAACTTGAACACCATAAATAGAAACTTTAGATCAATACAACCATTATTGATAGGTGAGAATATTATCTGCTGAATAACATGAATTATAATTAAATGCTGCAATATCAGCAAATCTATCCCTTAATTGTTGGTAAAATGAGTATTCAAAAAAACAAAGTTAGACAATTTAGATCCTTGGCTTTGAAATTTCTACTTCTACCAAAGTCATCTCTTATTAGAACTGCCTTTGAGACCTGAATATTTGTAATGATAAATTTGGATTTTCTAAGGATTATTCCAAATCATCAAATCCCATTGCAAGGAACTAGAAAATTCAACCAATGTAGAATATTTTCTTATATAGGTTTTTGCAAATGAAGAATTGGCAACAAAGCCTGTTGTCAAGCAAGTATAACAAATTATGCCTTAGAAATTTGGAGAATTGGGTAAATTAATCACAATCAAGCTAAGTAAATACTGTCCAAGACTGCAAATCCAGCTGCAACACCACCCTCATTTGATGAAGATACTTTTGTCCTCATCAAGTAACCACTGTGGTCATTTACAATTACTTTGTCCTTGTTCCTGCATAATGACATAAGTATCAAAAAAGGATGAAAAGAAAAACTACCTCTTTTAACACCCGTGCGTAAAAAAATGTCAATCAAAGCATAACTCTATGGACAAAGAACCAATTACCATCACAAAGGTCAATGGTCGGTCTCCACCCCACAATCGTTGAACAAACAATAATAACAATAATGCATAAAGAAAAAAGGCGTGAGATAAAATACACTAGTTCACATTTCAGTATCATTAGTGTAAGCGGGTCGGTTTCCCAGTCGCGGGGGGAAGTTCAACTGCCTGTCCAACTAAAACCAACAACAATTTATCCAAATCAAACTTAGCCACTACTTCTCAGTTTTATTCGTTAGAATGCCAAACTAACCGACAAAGATACTTCAAACCAACTGAACCAACCAATCTTTTTTATTTCTTAGTTTAGGCTTACGCCTCTACTAGATACTTCGTTTAAAAGTATACTCCTAGTCCTAGCAGAATTCCCAAAATCACACCACGGTTGACTGAAAAGAGAAAAAGTAGTATATAATTAAGTAAAATAGATTTGTGCTTGTGCTAGGATTTGACAACTCTTTGTTTCAAACCCAAAAGTAGAGAAATAGAACTTGCATCACTATATAAGTATATTGGAACAATTAAAACATCTCTCTGTTTGATAGTTTTAATTTTCCCTTCTTTCTTCAACCATCATCAACCAGGCATTACAGTTGGTTACCATCAGTGAATCTCAAAGAAGTTGTAAGTTGCATACCTTAAATAAGCACCGAATATACCAAGCTCTGAAATTGCGTGGTCCTTATGACAGATCCCATCTCGCACAAAAATCGTCGGGAAAACAGATGGGAATATCCTCTGCATAAGAATGTAAGCAGCATCTTCTTCATTCCCTTCCTTCTGCAATCTTAGAAGGGTTTTCCTCACATCATCTCCATAAATATTATTCCCTGAAGGAGATTAATGACTTCTTTGTGAAGGCTTTATAGCAAAGAAGGAAAAAAGTTAGGCAAACCACATTGAGAAAATTCAGAAGGTGATGGATCATATAACGGACCTCCGCCTTCTCTTTGCGGCTTCATAACGAATAGGTCTGGTGTTTCGATGGCTTTTTTAACTATATCTTTGTCATCTAAACTCCACAACCCTGCAAAACATTTTCTTATCTTGGCAATATCCTCTTCACCGTCAAGGAACCTGAAGTAGAGCTCAAAATTTCAGCTGCAAATAGAAATTGCAATAAGAAACACTATTCCCTACATAAATGATCAAATCCCAACAAATTCACCTAAAATGATGTGGCCTACCTGAGTTAGTTCAATTAGACAAATTTATACATTGTAACTTTGTAGATTTTCCACGATCATGAATTTATTACATAACATGATATTGATATATATTTGTGTCAACTTGAAAATGAGATGTATTTATTTAAGGATAGAGAAATGAGCAAACTCACGTCACATTAATTCAATAAAAAACTTTATTTCTATATTTTTCTTTAAAAATGCATGCATTTCTCATTAGCCAATTTCTTCACCCATCAGCTTAAGCTTTTTGGGTTAATTGATGATTTAACATGGTATTAGAGACCATAAAGCCCAAATGAGTATTCGTTCCAATAAAAAAAAAAAAATTGTGATCTAATCAAGAATGGTGAATTCAAAAGAGGCATCATGTTGAAGGGCCATGTTGAGAATCCTACATTGAAAAAACCAAGAGACCTCACACTCTTAATAAGCTAGATGAGCTACTCCTATCATTGTCATTTTGGTCTATGTTATCAGTTTTCAAAACCAAAAATCAAATGATTACCAAATGGAAGCTATGCTATCTCCAACCGTCTTTTGTTTCTAAGGGAAAAGCTAAGGTGTTGTGGACTAATAGTGCATGGCATTTATAGGAAACCGGTAAACCATCATTTGGGGTAAAATTCTTTCAGCAACTACTTGGATAGTATTTTTTTGTTGCTTTGTTAAGGATTCCTTATCTGAAGATTTTGTAACTATGCCCAATCTCCATCTTTAACCATTGACGTAACATTTTTGTAAGCTTTTCAGATTCTGAGTATCCTCTGAGGGTTTCTTGCCTTCCTTTCTATCCCTTCTTATAAGAACTTCTATCTTTCTTGAGTAGGAAGTTGACTGCATTCAAAGACTTAAGGTACTTTTGAATTTATCTTGGAAAGTTGACTGCATTGTTTAGCGGGGATGCTTCTAGTCGTACACTTAGTTTCTAGTCAAAAGGAAAGATGGGAACTGAAGATGCAAAAATGAATAATACCTTTCAAGAACATTTGGTTTTGCAAGTTCCTGTTGAATTTTCTTGGTGCCTACTAAATGATAAGATATGGATGGGCATTTGACTGCAGATGACTGCTCCATAAGTAACCTTGCTCTCCATTCCTGAAATTTGTTACCATTCAAATGAGAAAATAACCCCAAAGCTTTTCTCAAGATAAAGTGAACTTGAATAAGTTGACAAGGGAAGTTAAAGAACTTTAAGAGAGACTCTTTTATTCCTTGGTATTGAAATAGATAAAACTCATCAAATTGGAAGGATTATATTAAAACAACTATCAGGTGTAAGGTTATGAGTTAGCGGGTTGCAGTTTAATTTACTGTATATATGAATAGTTTAGAATGACTTCCATATTACCTGGGTTTAATGGGTTGGTGTTGGTAAATTGTGATGCCTATTTAGAGACCCCTACACTCAAGCTTCTATAAGTTTGAATAAGAGAAAAAGCTTCTATGAGTTTGAATAAGAGAAACTTTAGATTTTTTTTTATTACCAAGTATCCTCAGGGTAGTACTATTATGAGTCAGGACAAGTAACTCGCTATACCATAACATATATGATACATTCCATTTTGTAACTTAAGTGTACCAAATCACTTAGTACTTCGCAATGATCAAACATGCAAAAAGTCACTATCAGCATTGGTTAGACAACAGCAAGGAGGAAGATTGAATAGGATGCGCCTGATGAAAAGACCACTGCAAGATCTAAAGAGCACGATCAAGGGAAATCAACGTGCAGATACATTTACCCTCTGATGAATGTAATTCCAAGACTTCATCTAAGACAATCTATTATAAGCATTTCAAGTTTGAGGAGATAGATTCATAAGATGACAAAGGGGAGGATTATGGAGTTTGTACTCTAAACTTTTCAATAATTATGGAGTTTCAACACTCAAGATTACATAACTTATTTCTCCCAAACGTATTACATAAGAACTTTAAGTTAGAAGAAGAGCCAATAAATTCCCGATACATCCACAAAGCCAGCATGAAGAAAGAAGGTCTGACGAAGTTGATAAGGAATTCAACTTGTGGAACTCTAAAATCCTCCGGGATTGAATTTACTTTTAAACTTTCATGAAACTATTGAAATTCATATTCATTAAGAAAGGTGAGCTTCTTCCTAGAATGAATGGTAACACTAATGCATGGCAGCAAGCCCATCCCAAAAGAATACATCAACTTAATCCTAATTCCTAACCAAAAAAAGGTCTGATGCGAGCAGTAGCAGAATGAAGCAGTTGCTCACCGATTCAGACGGATAGTCCCTAGGCGTATATCCAGCCCTGAAGTACACAACTGCAATTGCTTGGCCATCCCTGCAGGGGGAGAAGTTCTCAAGAATTATAAGAAACATAAAATTGTAACCCAATTGCTTGGCCTAACCAAAAAAAGTTCTCAAGAATTACTTACACAAGGAGTTTTCCATCGGTTCCCAGTACTCCCTCTCCATCGATTTCTGCCAGTGTTTTCCGGAGAGTCTTGACATTATGTGTATTATAAAGCTAAGGAACATTTACTTGACAAGCTCAAGATATATCAAATTGATCAAATTGTCAAAAAAATAACAATCTATTTTCAATGTCTGTAATTTTTGGTCAGAAGTAAACTGAAAATTAAGAAAATTGATCAATGCTTTCTAAAGTAGATCAGACAAAAGTGGATATCTTTTTCTCAAGTTAACAGAAAGCCAGTGTTGATCATACATGTTCCGTTCCTCAGCTTGAACCACAAACAAAATAACAGCACTGCAGAAAATAATAACCCATGTTACTTATGCTGCAAATTAGGTTTATAGGAATGGAGATGAATAAGAAGGTCAAATTGTCAAAACTAACCTTGGGTCGTTATATTCGGTCCAAGCTTTGGCCAGTACCTCAGCATATTGGTTACCCGCATGGTTTTCAGGAATCTTACTATAGTGTAATCCGAGGACTTTCCCATATTGACCAAGTAAGTCCCTGGCAGGATCAAATGACCAAAGGAACAGACGATCAGGCATGGATGGAATAAATAATGTCCTTTTACTGTAGACTGTATTGTGAAGAGATTTTGGAGGAAAAACAAAATGCTCTGGAACATAAATTGTTAGAATAACACCAACCTAAGCACTTATTTTGCTAATTCCCATATATTTTAAGTTTCAATGAAATTTTAAGAAGCGTCCATGAAGTTTTTTACTGACAAGATGAGAAGTATAATGATAGAACTCAACTTTAAATAAAGGGAACTAAGTTATAATAGAGTGAAATCTGAGGGATCTCTCCCCTTACCAAGATATTAGTCTTCTCAGAAAAAATATTACTATATCCCTACTTCCTACAGTCCTGCTACTGTTTTATACTATATTACTTGCCAGTCTTTTCATATGCTAACCTAACTTAATGACTAAGGCTTTCAGATTTCTTAAATACGAACACTTTCCATAATTAATTACCCCCTTTGACCATTAATTATCTCTCCTGACTGATTTTCTCTTATATACTTTCATGATTAGGGCCTAACATATAAATAGGGGTGAAGGCACACTGCACTAAAGGATTTTCATAAACTATTTCAATTGGTAGAGGTCAAAGAAAGCTTACAATTACAAAAGGGTGGGAGAGGGTACAGAACGGGAAACTGATAGCTTTTTTAAACCTCCAAAGAAGTTCCTGAACTCTTAACTAATTCCTTAGAAAATTATTAATTTCCTTTCCAACTAAATCTTTCAAAAATGAGCCTTCAACCAAAAGGACCCAACATAATCTTCCACCTCTTATGCATCCTTTCACGATTCCATCCCACCCAGGTGGCCCTGCTTTCTCCTCTCTTTGGAAGGTCAAAATCCCAAGAAGGTTAAATTCGTTGCTTGGCAAGCTTTACATGGAAAAGTCAAGACTTTGAATCGTATTAAGAGATATTATTCCAATTCCTTCATGATGTAGTGGTGCATCCTTTACAGAGAAGGGTATTAAAAAAATAACAATATCCTTTGGAGCTGTCGATTCGCTCACCATTGTGGGATCATGCCTTGGATCTGTTTGGGCTTGTTTGGCACGTAACAGACTGTCATTCCATGATAGAGGAGGTGTTGCAACACCCTCCATTTTGGGATAAGGGCATGGTTCCATGGCAAGCTTGTTGCTTGTCTGATTTGAGAGGAGTAGTAGAATTTTGAGTTGAGCGGTCTTGGGAAGACATTTAGGATACCATCAAATTTAACATTGTGGCGTTCAAAACTTTTTGTAATTATCAGCTAGATTTTATTCCTTTGGATTGGAGTCTCTTTCTTCGATTGGGCTCCTCTTGTTACACATTTTTAAGTGAAAGTTTGGTTTCTCATAAAAATAAATAAATAAACATAGAACCAAACATAATCTGTTGATTGTGCACATTTTTTACTGATAAAAGTAATACTTTAATGGGAGGATTAAAATGGCCAAACCATACACAATGACAAAGCTACGCTACAAGAAATCCCTACGATAAATATCTATAACATTTACCTATGAAGTTCACTGACTAGAGAACTAAGTCCAGGAAATGAACATGATATGGTGTTGAGCTCTACTTGAAGAAGTAATTTTGTTTTATCATCAAGCATATAATCTGAGCGATGTAAACCCAAGCGGATTTCCTGCTTGAACAGTTGGAGAAGTTCATTACAATCCTTCATTTAAATAACACGTCCCTTTTGGATAAAATTGCATAGAATAGAGAAATTGGATAGGTAAGGACTTTAGGAACAATAAGCATCATGGAGGTTTCTTGTTCATTTACAAAATTGAAGTAATGAAAATTTTCCTCCGTTTCTTTTTCTTATCTGCATTGTTATGTAAGTTTTCCATGTCACCCAATGGAAACATAAGAAGAGAATGGAAATATGTACTGAAATGGCTGCACCAAAAAGATACATTTTTAAAAAACTAAAAAGTTAAAAACTTGTCATAAAACATCTGAACTTCATTCAAATAGCTAGAATACAAAAGTTTGCTAGTTTACTCGTCATGACAACATAATACCAAAAAAATTTAGCATACACTTACCTCTTTTTTGTCAATCTGAAGCATCTTGGAATGAATGTCTAAAAGTCTAGACGTAAAAGCATCTCCTTTTTTAGTTCTGCAACGTGAATAACATATAAAATCCTTTTTTTTTTTTTTTTGGTAAGAGAGAATCTCTATTAATAACCATAAAGGTAGAAAATAAAGGTAGAAAGTAGGGTTGATGGTTGTGCACCCTAACTAGCTGAAAAAATTTAGGGAAAACATATTTTTTGTCTCTAGGTTTTGGGTCTAGTTTCCATTTGGACCCTAGGTTTCAAAATTTTAACCTTGAAAAATCGAGGTTAAAGCAGTAAATTTCGAAACCTAGGGATTAAATTAAAACAAAACTCAAATCACAAAGGTAAAATTGTAACATTTTGAAACCTAGAGACTGAATTGAAACCAAATTCAAAACTTAAGGACGAAAAGTGTAACATTTTGAAACCTAGGGACCAAATCGAAACTAGACCAAAAACCTAGGAACCAAAAAGGTATTTTTGCCAAGAATTTAAAAGGAAAGATCAAGTGAATAACGGATGAACCAGATTACTAGATGAATAGATGCACTACGTTGGGGTCACAGAAGGCACACTACCGTCAAACTAAATGAAATACAAGTGATGAGTTCTCAAAAACAAAAACAAAAAAAATACTATATAAAATGTTAAAGTCCAAACAAGAGCAAAGCTAAGACAAGACGACTATGTCAAAAGTTTAGACATGAGAACTCCAGTCTACAAACATCATTCTCCAATTCAGATATGTCATCAAGTATGATGTTCCAAAGATCTAGAAATGTTGACACATGCAAGTTGAGATGAAGAAAGATGGTCTAGGATTGAGCAGGTTAATTCCAACAGCAAGTAGTATTATACACTAGTGGTCGCTTGGGCAGATTGGTGTTGATAAACAAAAAATGAACAGGGTATTAACAATGGAAAGAAAATGCAATAGGCCATTGATGAGCAAGTGATTTTATTTATTTATTATTATTACTATTATTATTATTATTATTATTTTGAGAAGGATGAACAAGTGATTATTAATTACATAAAGTGGAAATTGGCGGTTTTTCTCATCACTGACCTCAAGATTCATGGAATGCTCAAAAACATGTTTCATGGAAATTAGAAGAAAGAGTCAACAACTAGTGTTTGGGCTGACTTTAAAAGGGCCCAAGCATACCTGGATAGTGATTCTTGTAGAAATTTCCCATCCATGCTCACTCGATCGACTAATTCATTAAATATGGAGGATAACTCACATGCTTGCTTCCAATGAGATTCAGGAAATAACCCAGGCAACAAGGCAATTGGTGAATGAGACAAACCTACACCTGGTACTTCGCCAGATCTCTGCATCCCAAAATATTTGAAATGATATTTAAAATGTTCCCCCAAAAATAAGTTTGTTGCTTCAGCAGCAAAACTCACTTTATATACATCCTTATTCCAATCACTATATTTCATCCAAAAAAAAAAAAATCACTATAGGACTGGAAACGATGAGAGGATATGGAATTATTCATCTTTATGTTTAGTTTTGGCGTGATCACTATCTAAAATCATATAAAGACTCATAGAAGCTTAGCAAAGGACCTTTCCTTACCAATGCCCTATCAAGGTTAAATTTGTTCTTCGGACAACTTGTCCTTGTCTTCATGGCACAGGGAGATTCAATGGTCTTAAATCCGGTGTTCTCCTCATTTGGATGTATCTATAGGAATGCACTGTCTCTTCTTCCACTGCTCCTTTAGTAAGAAAGATTTGGGGTTTCTCTTTACAAACTTCTGAATTATCTTGGGTCCATTGTCATTATTGGGATGAAAATTTGGTTCAAACGATTATCCTTTTAAAGGTCTCATTTGGTTAGTTGGGAAGTTGTGGGGAAGTTTGTGCATTGGGGGGTTAGAGCTTGGAAATTTAAGAATATGCAACAAAGCTCTGTAAATGGCTTTGGTGTTTTGCCCTTGAGCCCGAATCCTTGTGGCAGAGGATTATTGTGAGTAAGCACGGTACCCATCCCTATGAATGGGTGGCGAAAGGGGTTAAAGGCACGCATCGAAATCTTTGGAAGGATATTTCTCTTCAGCTCTCTTCCTTTACCCATCTTATTTTTTGTGTTGTGGGGGTAGGTAAGGATACATATTTTTTGGAAGGTCTTTGAGTGGGGGATAGACCCCTCTCTTCTGCATTTCCTCGAGTGTATCATTTATCCTCCTTTAAAAATTGTCGTGTTGCAAATTCTTTGGTTTGGTCAAAGAACTTGTTTCTTTCTTTTTTGGTTTTTTTCGTTTGTTGTCCAATAGCGAAACAACGGAGGTGACCTCTTTCCTTTCTTTGATTGAGGGTTTTAACTTCAAACTTGGGACACGGGATGTTCGTGTTTGGAGTCTTAGTCCCTTAGAGGGCTTCTATTGTAAGTCTTTCTTTAGGATCTTATTGGATCTCTCTCCTTTTGTTGAGTTGGTTTGGGTGTTTTGTGGAGGATTAAGATTCCAAAGAAAGTCAAGTTCTGCTTAGCCGCATGAACACGATGGATAGGCTCTCGAGAAAGGTGCCCTCGTTGATGGGTCCTTTCTGTTGTATCCTTTGTTGGAAGGCAGATGAAAACCCAAATCACCTTGGCAGAAAGGAACAATAGAGTATTTCGGGGTATGGATAAGATCCCTTGTGAGGTTTGGTCCTTGGTGAGGTTTCATGTTTCTCTTTGGGCTTCGATTTTGAAGACTTTTTGTAATTATTCTCTAGGTAATATCTTACTTAGTTGGAAACCCTTTCTCTAGTGGGGTTTTTCTTTGTTGACTTGGTTTTTTGTACACCCTTGTATTCTTTCATTTTTTTTTCTCAATGAAAGGTGTTGTTTCTAAAAAAAAAAAAGGGAGAAAACAAAGGAACATTGGGTCAAAGCAACTAAGTTGATAACTTGATACTTTAGAGCATTTGGTTGGAATGAAATAATAAACTTCTCAATGGTAAAGCTAAAGATTGGTGGGACGTCTTTGAGCTACCCAGAGTACCATGTATCTTTTGGATTTCTATTGATAAAGGGTTCAGTAATTAGACTTCTTTTGTAACAAACAGTAATTGAAGAGAGTCTTGGTAAGATTCATGGCTGTGATTCTAGCATGAACTTTTGGTCTGTTAATCTTGTTTTCCATTTTGTAACTTTTCAAATAGCAGTGAAAAGCTTGTTCCTACTTTCAAAAAGATGGGCAGAGAAACACATTACAAGCAATGAGTGATCTTCCACCATTATTAATCGTCTGATCCTACATTTTTCCAAACTAAATTCTCCATTTCCCACAGCATAAGCAATAAAGCAAATCCATAAGAAACTCCCGACAAAAACATTTTTCAACATCGAAAAACCAAATTAGAGCCAGAGAGCATCCATCCTATAAACTGCAGAAACACTTACCTTCACAGACCTGTCACCAACAACAAGTCCATGTAGAGAGCTCCAAACAAGACCATCATAGACCATCTTCTGAAGCAACTCTTGATCGATGCCATGAATATCCCCCATGGTTTTCAAGGACTTCACTTGGGTTTCAAATTCACCCGCCTTGCTGCACCTCAGAGGCTCTTGTGAAGAAGAAAAAAGAAGAGGGTGAGACGTGAATTTGATGGAATTTCTGATTGGATTCTGATTTGGGCGTAATTTTGATGGTGCGATTGGCGATTGAGAAAAGCATAAATGTTTGGTGGAGGAAGTGGGAGTGAGAGAGCATGAAGAATGGGCAGAACCCATATCAAATTTGGCTCTCTCTTGTACCTAAAAGGATGAGGCTAAGGCCGCCATCAACAAGCCCAAGGGAGCACATCCAACGTAGTGGATGCCATTGAGACGTCAACAAAAAAAAAATACGTTCTTTGAAAGATGAATATGTTCCTCTAGTGAATTTTTTTTTTCTTTATTCTTTCTTCTTGGGAGGAATCAAAATGTTTGGTCCACCAACTTTAAATGTTTTCAATTCTCTCTCCAATATTTTTAATGACTCCACTCATCGGCTACCACCGACAACTACTGTTGCCACACTCCAGTAACATACTCTAATAACCACCTTCGCATGGCCAATTTGATGACCAACTATGAGCACCGACAACCAATTTCAATGACAATTCCGGCGAAGATCACTTCCGATAATCAACTCTAGCGACAACCATCTTTGACAATAAACTTCAACATTCACCTCATGCGACCAACTCTAGCGAAAACCAACTCTAAAGATCAGCTTCAACACGACGACCACCTTTGGCGATCAACTACGACGATCACCTTGGGCAATCAACTCCAACCACCAACTTGGTCGCTCATGTTAAACGACTAACTCGACCAATCATATACTAAAAGAAAAAACAAAATAACTTGTTGGCAAAAGTATTTTAAATACAAAATAAAAATTAATAGTCTATAGGGTTTAATAGTCGTACATCTTTTATAGTAATTTGATACTGAGGGATCACCTTAGGATGATCAGGTCACCCTTATAGTCCTACTTGTCATCGACAACCAGAAGATTGACTACTTCTTAACAATCTCACCACAGTCTAGGAAGAAGTATTATATGCATCTACTTGTAGGACTGACTAGCTTGATTATCTCATTGAACAATTTTATATATATATATGAAATTTGGCCCATTATTGACCATGTTTATTATTATTATTATTATTATTATTATTATGTGAACATGTAAATAGACTTCCGATGCTCTATTTTTTGTGCATGTTCAACTCATACGTTCCACAACTGTTTAATATATTGTGTTCAAATATGAAATGGGGGTTAAAAATTTGGAAAAGTATAGGGATAGTTTCATAGATGGCAATTAGACTCAAAATAATAGCATATATAACACAAGGATAATTTTTTTTTTGCATATATAGCACAAAAATAGGCAAACTAAATGTATAAAAATAATTGAAATATAAAAATTAAAATGTATAAATTAAAAGTAATTGAAACATGGCAACCAAATATATATAAATAAAATAACAAACTTAAAAAGCAGGAGAAAAATAAATTAAAAAACTTACCTCACAAATTAGGAAAAGAAGTTGACGAAGAAATGAAAAAACTAAAAAGTTATTGAAGTTGAAGCCTTATAAAAAAATAAACAAAAGAAAATCTAAAAGTAATTTAAAACTGAAGTTGAATAGTCAAATTTAAAAATGAAGTTAAAAAGTTAGAAGACACGTTTATCATTGGGCTAGCTAAAGTTATTGATACTGTTATAGTTTATATATATATATATATATATATATATATTATAAGGAGCATAGAGTTGTGGGAGCTCCCATACTAAATTTGCCGTTGGATATGATGATTGGGATTTTTTTTGAATTTAATATGGGATTTTGGTGAATCTATGCATATTTGAATGACACTGGCATGCTATTGCTTTATTTTGAATACATATTGCTATATTTGGAGTCTTTGAGTGCTGTGCTTAGACAACGTTTGCTTGCTTGAAATGCTCGCCTTGTTCTTTTTAGTTTGGTTTGATATAATGACATGACGATGACGCACTTTCGTTGTGATAAGTTTTTGTGAAAAATTAGTAAAATTAATGGGTAAATTTTGAAGTTTTACAGTCCATTTAGATATATCACAAATTAATTGAAGATCTTAATTGCAAACGAATACATTATTTCTTAGCCTTATATGTGATTAAATGATGTGACAGATTTTGAAGATACATATTAACAAAAAGTAGGTTTCTATAAGACTAATTGAAATCACAAAATTCGACAAAATAGAAAAGTAAAATCAATTCGGTGGATTTGAAGAACAAATATCAATCAATAATTTAATGGTACAGATTTTGCATTAGTTCGCTTCATATAGAATTTCGGTCAAAATCTCGAAATCTCGAAATCTCAAAATTTTGATTTTTGATTTTTTATTTTTTTGCCATTAGTAGGGTAAGTTTTTATCATCTAAAATGTTGATTTTTAAGAAACTAAAATTGAGAAAAATAATATATATTTATTTTTAACTTCATTCAAAGATTTTTCATTAAATTTTCACATCATTTCGCCTTAAAATTGAATTGATATAAGTTTTATTTTTTCTTATCATGCAAAGCTTTCATTTCCAAAAAACTAAATTTGGGAAAAATAATATATATTTATTTTTAACTTCATTCAAACCTTTTCTATAGAAATTTCACATCCTTTCATTGGTAAATTTTGTCTTTTTTACCATCCAAAACTTTCATTTCCAAGAAACTAAATTTGAGAAAAATAACGTATATTTATTTTTAACTTCATTCAAACGTTTTTCATCGAATTTTTACATCCTTTAACCTCAAAATTGAATTGATGTAAGTTTTATTTTTTTTACCATTCAAAGCTTTCATTTTCAAGAAACCAAAATTGAGAAAAATAACATATATTAAGATTCTAAATTAGATGCTCAAATGTCAACTTTTTTGTATTAGACATTTACATTTTATAATAAACAATTTACAATTTTTTGTGTGCAAACATTTTATCTACTTTAATTTTGCAATTACTTACCAACATTTGATATTATTTTGTAATTATTATTATTTTTTTAATTTCGGCTCTCGCATCACATTTACACAGACATTTACAATAAACACAAATATCGTCTTACTCTGTGATGATTAAAAATGGTCAATTATAGTCTAATTAAACCATAATCAAAGTTTCATTAATTAATTATAACAATTTCCATAAATTTCCATAAAATTTCTTAAAATTTTCATCAATATCAATATTTTCATAAAATCGAGACCTCGATATTTCCATTGACATCGATATTTCAAACCTGGTTCGATTTGAATTTAAATTTATTTTGTTGAATTGCATTGCTTTTGTTGGTCTGGAGGCCATTCAATTACTTTTGGCTTTGATTTATTTTGGTCTCCGCATTTTAAAATGTTCATTTTGATCTCTATACTATCAATTTTGGTTCATTTTGGTTATTATACTTTTGACTTTAATTTATTTTGATTCTTGAACTTTTAAAAAGTGAACATTTTGTTCTCTTAAAAATGAAATAGAAATGAAAAATGAAGCACCAAAATGGTCACTTTTGAAAAGTATAAGGAACAAAATAAATATTTTTAAAATATAGGGACCAAAATAAACCAAAACAAAAGGTATAAAGACCAAAATAGTATTAATCTTTTTTTTTTAATTAAATCAATAGATTGACCTGACGTCAATTTTAGCCTAAATAAACCAACCTCTATATGTTCATGTAATTAACGGATTAACTATTAAGCAATTAAGCAATTTCTATCGACATGGCAACATTTCTATTTCACACAAGTCTGACATCGATAAGAGGAGTGAATTGACGTTTCTATTTGTTATTTCGTAAAAAATCACAAACATATAAAGATAAATGTTAAATTACAATTTTGATCTTTATGATTAGGATAAAGCTAGAATTTAGTTTTAGTGGTTTTAAAAGTTAAAATTTAAACATATGGTTTGATAAAACCTCATAACCCCTATAGTTTGATAAATCTCTCATAGATAATGGAGGATTTTATCATACCGTAAAGACTAAATACTAATTTTCTCCAAACCATAAGAACCATATTTGTAATATAACAAAAAAATAAACAACAAAAACTCACTCACGTAAATATAATATAAAGGATAAACATTGTAACTTGTTTTTTAAAAAAAGAAAATTATTATAAACAGAAAAAATATCAAACTATTTATAAATATAGAAAAATTTCACTTGATAGACATCGATAGAATTATATCACAGTGAAATTTTTCTATATTTGTAAATAGTTTGACTCATTTTTCTATATTTGAAAACAACCCTTTAAAAAATGTCAAATGTTTATTTATTAATTTAAACATCATTTTGAATTTTTGTATTTATAAACTTTTTTTTCTAGGAATATCCAACAACATCGACATTTTATTGATATTTTCATCGACATTTCCATAAAATTATGACTTCACAATATTTTCGTCAACATTAACATTTTAAATCCTAACAACTAGATTGTATAATCGAAAGAGAACCGAACCTAAAGAAAGTTACGAATTCAATTCATCATTCCCTTTTTCTTGCAACAATTTATGGTTTTTTTTTAATGGGCAGAAACATTAGACATTTATTCATGATCCAACGTTAAATTGCAAAGCACAACATTGTTACTAGCTCTAACCCAACACTATTGAAAGAGTTTTTAATAAATCTGAGTTTTATCTTTAATTGAGCCAACCTTGAGAATAGAGCGAGTAGGCTTTAAGGAAGCATCATATCCATAATCAAAATCAAAGGATTTTGACTTCTTTGTTCCTTTTCTCTTCCTCCTTTCCTTCATAATAGAATCAATATCCTCAACTCTTTCATTGATACTAACGATTTTCTTTGGAGCTTGTTTTGTTGTAGAAGGCAATGATACTAAATCATCATCCCTATTCTTATCATTTTCTTTTCTCAAATCGAGCTCCTTTGGTTCTTCGAGATGATCGTTTGTAAGAGATGAAGCAGAATGATCTGAATTCAAGGTAGTTGTGAGCTCTTGGGATGAAGCGTTTGATTCATGCGACACCGGGTTTCCAAGAGTAACAGTTTCTTGGGCTTTAGATGATAGGATTCTCATAATGAAATGGAAGATTTGGTAAAATATATCAAAGAATTGGAACTTGGATTCTCGATTGTCCATTGGGATGTTTTGGAAGAAGGGGTGTTAGATTAAAAGAAAATGTTGCGTGAAAGGGATGAAGAATGAAGGGGAATTTGGATGAGTAATACACCAAATGCATATATACTTTACTTGATGAAGAGAATACAAGTAATAGAGAATAATTCGTACCTTAAAAGGATGCAACCTTAGCCCCAAAGACTTTGTTTTCCTATGAATCTATCTATCCAAAAGACCCTTGTTCAACAAGATTTGTGGATAAATTAATTCCGTTGAATGAACTTTTATTTGTATTGATTTCAATATAGTATAGTAAGTACAAATAATATATAATACTTTGATGTTATACTAAAAAAAAGAATACTTTAATGCCTTCTTACCGATATTGAAGTTTTAATCCTCTAAGTTTTATTGAGTCTTCAGCTTTTAAGTCTTGAAGAACTTAAAAGAAACTTTTGACTTCTAAGTTTTCAAATATTTGAGAGAGTTATAATTTTCAAATCTTTAGAGTTCAGTTGTGAGAGTTCTCGTTTTCGAAATCCCCTCAAAAGGAAGGATAAGACCTTATGTGTGGCTTGGGCCTAGTTCCCTTTTTAAGCCCAACATTTGGATTTAGGCTTGGGCAAAAACTAGACATGTACCTAATCCTTTATTACAGACCTAAATTGGATTGAATCTTGGGCTCGATCAACTTAATTTGCTCAAGCTCAGCCCAATTTGCAATTTTAAGTAGACTATTGGCCAAACAATCATTTGTGTACTAGGCTTAATCACCGTTGGGTTCAATTAAGCCTACCATTGTGAGCACATATTAAATCTTAATTGGCCTTAAACTCATTAAAATGAGATTTCTTATGATTGACATGATAAAATTTCAAAATTTCTTCACCAAAACATGAAAATTACCACTGATAATCGACATGCTAAAGTCTCTACATCTGAAAAATGAACCTTTTTTTTATTGGTCTTTATGATGGAGGGTCTAAAATAAAGATATTTTACTTAAAGACCCTGAATATAATTTCGAGCATGTATTGGCAACTATTAAGAGAAAAGCTCTTAAATATGCAGATTTAGATGACCTGCAGTTGATGTGCCAATCGCCCTCATGATCAATTCAAAACAAGAACAATGAAGTAATCGATTCATGCACCTGAAAACAAAGAAAACCTGAAAAACAGTATAATGGGAAAGAGAAGCCTTATAATAAAACAAACTATTAATGAGCTTAAAATGATTTTGAGGGTAGTATATCCAAGTGAAGGCACAAATGAGAAGAAAAAGCATTAAATGCTTTTTTTATAAACATGTATTCGAATAATCACTGTCAAGCTTATCTCTGGAGATGGCTTGAACAACGAAAAGAAGCCCAAAATTATTAAAATTAAGAATCCTAGGCATGTCTCTACTGTTGATGGCATAATTTAGGAGTGAAGTGAAGTGAACTGCAGAATCGTATATGATAAAATAATAACAAAATTATGAAGGAAACAACCTGTTGATCTACAAAATTGGATAAAGAGGGTTGTAGTGGATGTGAGGTTGAAGATGATGATATTAGATAGGAATTCGCCCACAGAGACGCCAAAAAGCTCCCTCGTGAAAAAGAGATTTCTCAAATACCCATATATCACGGACAAGCACCTGAAAAGAGTAGCGCATAACATATCATCAAAATTGTTACCATGAAAGAAATGAGAAACAAGAAACAAGAACAATTCTCGAATGCCACCGTTTCTCGATAATTAGAAACAAGAAATAAAGAACCAAAAATAGAAACATTATCAAACATGCCCTTAGTGACGTTTTAATTTCAATGATCCCAACTTCTGTACTATGGTAAACAAACATTAATCGAAATGGGGAGTAAATATGATATAATTAGGACGATATAACATGCAGTTACCTCCTTAGATTTATCTCCAGCAACGACAGCACCTTCAGAATTATATGCTTCAAACTTCTACAAATGCAAGTTTATATCAGTGAGCATCTTCATAAGAAGAGAGAAGCTTAGAATACTACAAGGGAATCAAATTTATAGAAATCTTTGATGAAAAAAAAGAAATCTTAGTTCATAATTTAAACCTTTTCATATTCCTAATTAAACTGTATGAACTAATATAATTGAAAACACAATTAAACTGTTTGAGCATCTTCATAAATTGATTTGAAGAAACATTTCTCTTGTAAATTTTCTTTTTTAAAAAAAAGGAAGCAAGGTTTTTTGTTGATGAAATGAAAAAAAAAGGACAAAACAGTTTGTCACGAATGGGTTTAAAAAAAGTCCAGAGCAGGATGGAAACATGAATCTAAATGGTTTACCAAGTCACGTGACATGTACTACATACTCAGTTACTACTACTAAATGTTTTGTAAGGCCTAGTAGCGACATATTGACTTGGAGAAACATTTCTCTTGTAAGTTTTTTTTTCAGAAACAATTTATGTCGCTACTAGGCCTTTACTAATAAGATCCTTCAATTGTTTAAAGTCTTTTTGGAAAAAGAAAACCAATTCAATTGTTTAAAGTAAATGAAAGCCAACTCCAATTCAACCCAATCATGAAACAATCATTATGCCATAAGGTTAGTGACGAGCTAGAGCAAAAGACTAGAAGAAGCATTGATTTCTGACTTCCAAGCTCAAGTGTCTACCAATAGTGATCTCAAGTGCCAACAAATAGTGAAGAGTTGCATCCATTCAAGCATGATAAGGCATCAATCCATTCATGAGGCATTATGAATCTAAAAATCCATATTCATTCACATCCTTAATGCATTATGTATCAACTTCATTCATGCATTTAAGACGGTTAGTGTATGGCCTTTAACGATTGTGGGCTGAACTTAGACTATATAGATGTATCATTTCAGTGTGTTTTGAGGCCGATGATGTTCTCAACCATGTGTTTTCCAGATGCTCATATTCTAGGGCTGGTTTAAATCCTTTTTAGCCTTCAACATTTTATGGGTTTTCTTGGGATGTTTTAAGGAAAACACCATTTACCTCATAATTGGCCCTTCACTGCCTCCTAAGACAACTTCTATGGGTCAACACAGTCGAAGCTCTTTTATGTGAACTATGGTCGTAAAGGAATTAAAGGATTTTTCATAACAAGTATCTTCTTTGGCTCAAATGTTTTGAATCTTCACGATCAAAGGCTTCATCTTGCTGGTGTCTTTCTAAACTTTTTGTTGATTTTTCTTTACATAATATTTGCTTAAACTAGAATGCTTTCATTTTTCCTTGTAATCTTTTCTAATTTTCATATTTCGTATTTTATCACTCACTTGTAGAGTTTGTATCTTTTGAGCATTAATTGATTTTCATTATTTGAATGAAAAGTTTAGTCTCTCTTAAAGAAATACATTCACTCATAGACAAAAGAATATCTCCCCAGAGTTTGACTTCCCCAAAGTTTTCCTAAAGGAAAGTCTTCCGATTGTTAATAATCATGGAAAGGCTATAATTCAAAAAGAATTTTGTGTGAATTGTGCACAACCATGAGTTCTATGTTGCAAGGACAAGAATTTAGTCATCAAACTGGGAGAGAGGATATTCATGTGTGGAGTACGAACTCTTCGGAGGGATTCTCATGTAATTCCTTTTTTCATAGTTTATTAGGTCCTTCTCCTTTATGTGAGTCAGTTTTCTCTATTCTTAAGGAGATAAAGATTCCAAGGACAATTAAGTTCTTTGCCTGGCAAGTTTTACATGGATGTGCTAACACTATGGATTGACTTGTGAGAAAGATGCCCCCATTAGTTGGTACGTTTTGTTGTACTCTCTATCCGAAGGCGGAGAAAGACTTGGATCACATTTTTAGAGATGGGAGTTTGCAAGAACCGTGTGGAATACTATTTTCAAAGATCTAGCTTCTCACTAGCTTGACATAGGGATACTTGTGATATGATCAGAGAGTTCCTCCTCCATCTACCCTTTCGTCACAAGGGTCGTTGTTTATGGCTTGCTAGTGTATGTGCTATTTTGTGGGATCTTCTGGATGAGTGGAATAACCAAGTCTTTAGTAGGTTAGGGAGGGATCCTAGTGATGTTCGGTCCCTTATTAGATTTCATGCTTACATGTAGGCTTCAAAGTTGAAGATCATTTGTAAATTGCTCTATTATGTACTATTTTGTATAGATGGAGCTTCTTCCTCTAGTTGGGCTTCTTATTTTTGTAGGGCTTGGTTGTTTATATGTTTATGTATTCTTTCATTTTTTTTTATTAATGAAAGTTCTTATAAAATTTTTAGAAATTAAGAATAAAATTAAAAAAAAAAATTGAAATGCAAAAGCTCATCTTCTAAGATCCGTCGGTTCCTTCATTTCCAAGGATACCACAAAAGGGCTCAAGTAGCACAAGGCCAAAGGATCATCCCTCTTCCTTTAATGTACCAACCACCTAGCACTTCCACAAGCTAATCATTGACCCTCTTTTGGCAAACAAAAAGTGATCCTAAACTCCTTGAATATAAATAACCCTGTTTACAACTTTGAATTTTGTTTTTAGAATACATATTTTAAAATTTCAATCTAGTTTGATCAATTAGATTGTGGAGAGTTTAAAATTTTAAAGATAAAACAAGTTCTCCTTTCTTCTTGATCATTGATCATCTCTTAAAGTAAATCTGTCTAACATTTTTTCATTTATTTATCAACTTATAATTGGGGTTATTCTTATTATTGTCAGCAGTGTTTTAAAAAGCCCTCTCGGGCACGAGCCTAGGCTCAAGGTGCAGGTTTTGCGCCTCGCCTTGGAAAGGCGAGGCTCACAAAATAAGGCACGCCTCAGGCGAACACCTTTTGTGAAGCCCCAAGGCTCAAAGCCCGGAGCCTTGGAGCTTTTTCATTATTTTTAAAAAATAGTAATAATTAAGGGTTTTCCTTCTTCATTAACTAAAAGAATTAAGTTTACTAAGCCTAAATGCAAAATTTCTTGTGTCTAGGGACTTTTTTTTTTTTTCATATTTCCACCTCAACTATGATTTCTCTTTTTAATGTAATATTTTTATATATAGTGCGCCTCACAAAAAAAAAGTCCACGCCTTGCGCCTTGGGCATTTAAAAACACTGATTGTCAGTGAAATTCACCTACCGTGAGGGAGCTCTCATGTCATGCATAATTGAGGCAATTCCTTTATCACAATTCCCCAATTCAACCCAAGTGATTACTATATCCGAAGATCAACACTTATAAATGGGGTTATTCTCATTTGGGCCTCACTAGTTGCCACGATTTCTAGCAATAATTAGTGCAAAAGGCACCATATTTCACAGATTGCAAAGGCACACAGTTCCATACACATATAGTATGAAACTGTTGAGTAAGAGAACAAGAATAGGTATTAATTCTCAGTATACCTGTTTGGCAAGAATCTCAAGGGTAAGCTGTACAAAAACCTTTTCAAGGTCGCTTCGATCAACACCGATCTGCACATGCAGGGAAAAGAACAAATATAGTATTACAATCAAACCAAAACAACAGGCACACATTTCCACTTTGAGGAAATTAGCTAGTGATCATGTTGATGATTTTGCTCTACCACAATAATTTAAAAAGCTCAACAAATGTAGAAATTATATGGCTTAGACAAACCATTCTAAATTTTTAAGTGGTGGCAACCTGGCAGCATTAGACTCAAAAAAGTGAAGTTTTTAATTACAAGTTGGATATAAGCAAACTACACTCGTTAACAATGAACTGAATACACTCTGTGACCACTGTAGATAGTTTGAACCATTCAACTCATGGGTATTAGTGTGAGTGGTTCTCTCGAGGAATGGGCATTACAATTGTTGGCCTAATTACATGCTTCTGAACTTTTTAAAAATAATAATAATTAGAAGAAACATGACATTCATCATTGTGGAAATTACAAAAAGAAGGGTAGATGAGATATCCCCACACGCCAACAGGTAAAGAAAAGAAGAAGAAGAAGAAGCTCAACTGCTGTAAATATGAGTTAGCCTATAATTAAACAACAGGGATAATTGACAAAATATACCCAATATTAGAGACCAGACCATCACATATATCCAGCCAAAAATAAATAACCTTCTACTTTCATGCTGGCATGAGCTTTTAAAGCTGAGTAACCATACAAGTTAAAGGAGGAACTTGACAAATGCATGAATAGGATAGGACAGACAGCAATGTGATGATTATAGTACTTGCCAATCTAGCTCGTAATGTGCGAATCTTAACAACTGGAACAATCATTTCCCAGTAAACTTTGTTCCATTTGGATTCTCTGAGTTTAATTTCATTCTTCAATGCCTGAAGGTGAGACCAAGATAATAAGTTAAAATCTGCATAATCAGTCACAAATCCAACAAAGAATTTGTTTCCTTGTCAAAAAAATAGGATCTGTATAATTAATATATGAGAGCAAGTAAAGAAAACGTGGGAAAGAGAACTCAATCTAAAAGCAGCCATAAGATGAAAAGCAAAAGGAAAAGGTGATGCGTACTGAATACATATTCTCTGTGACTGCTTTCCTCAACGATGTTTTGTCACCATTTGCTATCAAAGTGTTTATCTGGAGAATGTGTAAATCAAGGGTCAGCAATTTTAAAACAAATAAAAAGTAGATAAAATGAAAAGGTAGGCATCTGGTCGTTGGTAAACAAACATGACCTTTTCTCCTTACACATAACAACCTTCGTTTGAAGAAAACCAGAAAATGCATGAATTACCACAGCAATTTCCCAGTTTCCATAAAAATATCTCCACAACTTATCTTTTGTAAGCAAGTTCCGGAAAGGAGAAGACAGAATTGTAATAGAATTATGGAACTATAAAAGGGTTACTTTAAAAGCAATGTTAACGAGTATACAACGGTGATGGCCTTCCAAAACCCTGTCTGGAAAATTGGTTTCAGAAAACAATTTGTGTACTGTCCCCATCCCCAGGTACTTCTCCAAGAAGAATTAAGGAAGCAAAAGCAAACTTTTTTTTCATATAATATAACAACTTTACAGTATGTAGCAAAAGCAATCTCTTAGACCATGAAGAAGTTTACAAACTTGAATATCCATCCACAAATTATGAAAAAGTTGTTTCAAGAAACAAAATTAAGAAAAAGCCAGGTAGGTTCTTTCCACAGAGGAAACAGTTGTCAAAAGAAGCAAAAGCAACTATTGGACCTTACAATCATCAATTTTCATCCACAAATTATGAAAAAGCCAGGTAGGTTCTTTCCACACAGTGTTCGAACTTACTGAAAGAAAATGACGATGTGTTTCATAAAGCACTTTGTAAACCAGTATTGTGATACAAGAATCTGGACTACCTCTTTATATAAATTTACTGCCTCTTCATAGAATTGTTTCTTTGAGTACCCCTTCTTTCTTAATTTTGCAATTGCATAAGCACTTTTTAGCTGTAAAAAAAGAACAACATGGCTCTATTAGGCACACCCCACGAAACTTAGATGGCCTTTATCTATTACTTCCACACATGAGCACAAGTTCTTGTATAATAAATCAGAACACAAAAGTTCACATCAGAAAGCAGCCAACTTATATTGAGCAGAAATTTTTTCAGGAGGTGATCAAGTGATAAGTTATTTTCTTATGAATAACCAAACTTTTCAAACTAAAAATGGCTCAAGTCAAGTAAAATAAGGTCGACATAAAGGTCAATTACAAAAATGATTTGCCACCAAAGCTAGAAACATGGAACCTTAAAAAAGACCAAACATCAACCAAATTCCTTTCAAGCTCTCAAAAGATTCTATTGTTCCTCTCACCCTAAGAGCCCCACAAAACAGAACACAACCCAAGCTCACCACAAAAACAACGTCCTCTTCTCGCAAAAGGGTGGGTAAAGAAAGAACTCATCAATCATCTCTACAACCTCTAGGGCCAAACTCCTCAAAGAAACAACTCTAGATTGATGCAAAGTCATAGCTCCAAAGAAAGAATATCATCTCGCTAAATCTCAAATGATTATAACAAGTAATAGTCAAAGACAAAGTCAAACTCTGAACCTTACTCTGACTTGACCTCTCTTTCAATAGTAGTAACAAGGATCTCCAACTTCTTTTGCCAAGCTAAAGTTTAGGTGTCAAATGTCATGATCATACTTGTCCAATGCATGTTGCTCGTGACCACATACCCATAACAACCCTTCCTTAAATGCTTTCATTTTGCATACTAGTTTATTTTCCTTGCCTTTTTGTTAATGTATGACTCCTTGCTACTTACCATGTGCAAGAGTGACACATTGCATATGCTTCGAAATGTATTATAGCAGGTAAGACTAGTTTTGTCATCCTTCCTACCTTGATTGTATGGTATCAAAGTTGTTTATCTTATATACTTTCTAACCTACAACATATATTTTTTCAAACATTTTTGAATGATTTCCAAAACCTATTTCTTTAATCCCATTTTCTAAAATTGCCTTCTCAAAAACGGGGTGGAGGTTGAATGATCTCGTTCTCGCACCAACATCCCAAACTTAAGTTGGTTGACTTGCTCAAGGGCGAGAGGCAGAGCAAGCGCCACGTGATTATTTTGTGTCTCAAAAAAGTGCGGTCGTGACCCCAAACATCTTACCCTTTTCCCTAGGTGATCCGTCAGCTGCTTAGCCCCAAACGCAGGAACTAATTCCATAAAAGCCGAGACAAGGAAGAATCAACCCCTACCCCTACCAGAAGTCCTCTTCTCTTTACACGTTTCCAAAGAAGCTATACCAAATCTATCATTCGCATTCAATAGAACTTGGAAGAAGATCACTAATGATTCCAACCTTCTTCTCCATCAAAAACCTAATGGGATGTCTAGCTCAAAAGCTGCCCCCAAGCAATCCCTGAGAAAAGCTACCGTTCCCAATTCCAGATCCAAGCTCTCCACTTGTGTTCCCTTATGATCTTTTACACACCTTTCACAACCACCTTTTTGAAGGTGAAACACCTTCTGATCGATGCACACCCTCTCCATCTCATCTCCCTAATCAGTACTTCATTCTGCCATGCAACAAATAAAGGATAAATTCTAAAGCTTAGACAGAAAAGAAACCAGGAAAAAGGGAGAGGGAAGTACAAGACTGAACATTGGGCATTGCAACCTTAAAACAACCCTGATAAATAAGTTAACTCGCAGAACAATCTCTTTTTCTATAAGAACTTGCAGTTGCAGCATAATAGCTCAAAATCCAAAGGCTGAAATGGCACAATTTCACCTCTATAATGATATCGTCTTTTGTTCTTCTCCAACCACTTCTTGTGAACCATCTGACATAGAAACATTAAAGGTGCTCAAAACATGATAAATAATGACAAGCTCCAAAAATACTAAAATAGAAATAAATATTTTCGAGCCCACAAGAGAGGGGGGAGGGGTTAAAAGAAGATTAAATTTAAGATAACTATCAACTTAAGCTTTTGAGTTAAGTGGGGATTTAAGTTAAAGAAATAGTAATTTAACCAAAATCCAAACGCAAAATAAGTATAAAGGGTAATTGGAGCATAAGGGAATTCGGTATCAAAAGTAATTACTCACAAGTGGTACTAGTAGTGTTGAGATTGAAAGTATTTGGTAAATGTTTGCCAACATAATTGAGATTGAATGACAAGTCTATCACCTCTAATCAGTTTGATTTGCATAAGTCTATTTTATTTTATTTTCTGGTTGTTGGAAGAAGAGTGTAGAATGAGATAATATCAAATATCGAAAAATAGTTGTTAGAATTCAACTAACCTTTGCCAAAATGGGATTTGTTGACGGGGTGCATAAGGTTCATAGATGAATCCAGGGCTCAACATGGAAACTTTGAGGGCGCCCTGCAAGCATGATTTAACAAAAGTATCAAGAGATGTTTGCCAGGAAATGAAAAACTAAAATATTTGACAATTCATTTTCAATGAAAAGGATGGTGAAAGAAACTAAAACATGAAAGAATTTTAACATTCTGCTATTTGTCAATAAAAGTTGAACTTTTAAGGTAAATTGATATTAGTATTTCTCATACCAATGATTATTTTAAGATGTTTGGTGCAAGAACAACGTGGAATGAATAAAATTGGATGGTTTAGACTGGTTGAAAGAGACCCTCATTCTTATCCATAGAGAAAATTCTAACGAGGTATCCATTCTTTACACTTGTAATGTCAATCATGTCATTAGGAGAGACCCTAGAGAAGGTGCGGTCCCTTGTTATGCTTAATGCCTCTACTTGGCTGTTAGTCTCCAAGGACTTTTCTAATTACCTGTTAGGCCTTATTTTGAACTATAATACTTTTTGGTTTTGGTCTAAATGAAAGCTCGGAAGTTCTTATTTTGAACTAGAATATTATTTGATATAGTTAGGGTCTACTTCTCCCGTTGGACTAATGTAGTCATTCATTTTCTCTCAATCAAAGCTCGGTTTCTCATAAAACAAAAGGCATATTTATCTTTTTACATGATATCATATCAATCCTATCGTATAAAAAAATAATAAAAAAAGTTTTTTTTAGGAAAAGAAAACTATAATGTAAAAAGATAAACAAGCAACATTTTCAAAATAGGAAAGCTAATTATCAATCAATTATCATAATCTGCATTCACTAGGAGTTTGTTTCATGTGTAACAGAATTAATTAAGTAAATGGTAAAACAAATTTTTAACAAGATAACCAGAATTATTCAGAATTTAATCATAGTATCCCACTGGAACTGACTTGAAGGAACAAAAACGTCGTCAACTAAGCAAAAATAAACTCACCATTTGACGTACTTGTGCAGGTGCTTTTGCTTGTGTTGTCACCAACCTAATGGCAATGCCATGCGAGAATACTGAAAACTCGGCAGCCTAAGTAATTTTAAAATTAAATTAAAATAAAATGATGAAGAAGAAAAAGAAGAATTTTGATTAACCTGAAAAAAAGAATACCCTCCACAAGATTTCTATCGCTGATATAAATATTGTTGCATTGAAACAAAAATGGAACAAACTGGTGTAAGTTCAGGAAACTACCACTGCAGAACATATTATCATTTTATGTCCCCGAGCCAGTGAAAAAGCAGAGTGACTGTTACTGAGGAAAGAGGAAGTTTTCTGAATACCCAATTGACTAACTGATCCAACCAAAAACCATATTAATATTAAGGAAAATTCAGCATCTAAGTATAAGCATATTTAGAAACAAAAAAATAAAATAATCATCAAAGTTACCATTAGTAATGCCACATGAATAGTTTGCTGAACTTCCAAGCCTGAGCATTAGACAATTTACAATAACACTGTCAGATCAAAATAAGAAGATGAAGCATATTCAATTCTCACTACGGAAAAAGGAAAGGATAAAACAATCACCCCTGTCAATGTTGCCAAGAAAATGAGAATATAGAACGAAAATTCCAAATAACAATCACACAGCAGTTAGCAGTATGTAAAGAAAATAAACTGCATTCAAGTAAATGATACATTCCATTTCCAATCTTCCAGCAGAATTTTACTTCTTCCAACCAGCTAAACAATCATTGAATAAACGCATTATACTCAAAAGACTGCAATTACCTAGCTGAGCATTGTTATCACCCAAAAAATCAACTATAAAATAAACAGAGTTCCATTTTTCCATACTATCAGTCACTAAACTTTATAAATTCCTGGAAACCAAACACAAACAAATACTTACGGAGAGGTAAATGGTCGATTCTTTGGTGTGCGAAACAGAGTTTGGAGTGCACGTGAGGTTATGAAATTCATTTTGAGTTCCAAATCTGAAAATCACTGTGGCGATTTTCTCCGATCATGAAAAGTAGGAATGTTCAACAGGAAGAGAGGTTTTTGCCTGCGAAGGGTTTAACGGACCAAACAAATGAAGAAGACTGATGACTCATGCGCGCGTTGCCTTTTTGGGCCGTAAATGTATTGGCCCAACCTTTTTCTTTTGGGGAGTTTTTAAAAATAGAAAAAGTTGGAAAATTATTTAGACAAAATAGTAAAATTTTTAGATAGTTGTAATAGACGCTCATAGAAGTCTATCAGAGTCTATAAGTTATAGAAATGATAGAAGTCTATCAATGTCTATCAGTATTTTTTTTGCTATTTTATGTAAATAGTTTGACATTTTTTCTATCCATGAAAATTTCTCTTTTTTTTTTTTTTTTTTTTTTTTTTTTAAATTACAAAGATTAGCCGATAGAAGTTATAGATGTCCATTTTTTTTATGAGGACTCGCCCTTTAACAGGGTGGAGATTCCCCAATTAAGTAAAAAATGGGAGAGGAAGTGAAAAAAAATCGCTAAACAAGGATAGAGACGAACACCCCCGCCTCTTTAGCCTTTTTTTATAATTGCAATTATAATAATTTAAATTTATGTTATTATTATTATTACTTTATTATTGTAGAAATATTATCTTTAAATTTCAAATTTTAGTGTTTAATGGTGAATATGTTTGAAGTGAACATTTAAATTTAGATTAAATGTATGAATAATTTACTTGATACTGATTTTTTTTTTTTTTTACTAGAAAATTACAGCAATTTATCATTAAATTCAAATTATTTATGTGGAACCAACTATATAAAAAAGTTTTAGTGAGAAATTTAACTATTTAGTTAAAACGTTTATAGAATAGTGCTTTAAATTGATTGATTTTTTTTTAAAAAAAAAAACCAAATGAGAAAAATTCTATATGAAGAATCTGTCGATATGAATGGAGATACTAATTCCTATATACATGATTTAGTTCAGGAGTAAAAACAACTTAATTATTACTCTAAACAATTTTTATAAATTTTGTGACTTACATAAATATCCGTCAATATTGATATTTTATCATTATATCAATTGATATGTCTGTAAAATTGAAATCTCGATATTACTAGTTCAGAAAAGAAAACAATACTAGAACCATAAGCTATCTTTTAATGATGATTCAACCAAAATGGAAAATGTACAAAAACAGAAGACAAAACATATTCAACCTAAACGTACAAAAACAAAAAATGAATTATTGGCGATAGCTTCAAAGGAATATTCCACGTGTTATGAGATGAAAGGAAATATGAAATGGACGAACGAGAATGAAACTCAACAATCTTCCATGAAAATTGAAAATGAGAATGAAATTCAAATGTCTTTTTATGCATGTAATTTTATATATTTTAATCACAAAAGTAAGAGAAGTGAGTAATGAAAATCGAGTATCTATACAACTACCAACGAGTTCCATTCAATAATTTCATCTTTTGTGATGATGCAAGTAAAAGATTATGAAACTTATGTTTTGAAAAGTGTGTTAGATTCCTTCCATCAATGGTTGCTTTTTGCTTTAGCTTTTGTTATTGTTTTTTTACACATACTTTTTGTTCGGTTGATTTAGTAATAAAAGTAAGATATATAATTTCAATGGTTTTTTTTTTCACGCCATTCAGCCATTCATGATACAAGTGCACTACTATAGTCTCTAAATTTATATGAGAATAAATTATGATTTAAATTGCATTTTGGTCCTTCAAATTTCATATTTGTTACATAATGTTCCTTCAACATTTAAAATGTCTACTTGAATCCTTCATTTTTTTTAAAAAAATAATAATTTTGATATATTTCAAATGGTTGTTCTTACTCATAAATTTGTTGAATAGGTATTGGTTCGGCCTTTTTGAAAGTTGGTTAAATTAAAAATTTGATCCCTATGGTTCAAAGAAAGTTAAAATTTAGTTCCAATCCCTATGGTTTGATAAAATTTTCATAAATAATCCTTAGAAGGGACTAAATTCTAAGTTTCTTGAAATCATAGGGACCAAATTTATAATTTAACCTGAAAAGTTCTATGACAAAAATGGACATTTAGAAAGAAATTGACTGCAAAAGCACAAAACAAAGATATTTCCAGTCAAGACTTCTATAGAAAATAGGAGAAACCTTACACTCAGAAGAGTTAAATCTACATTTCCATATAATCTAGATTACAATGATAAAATTTTAATTTGGGGGCTTACCAAAAAGCCACAGGAGACGCTATCGGCGAAGTTTTCTCAATAACCACTTCTTTCGTGTCGTGACGTCCATGGCAACAAACACCTTGGCCTTCCTCTCATCTTCTAAAAGTTTACAAGCTTCCAAAAATAACTCATCATCCATGTCTGGCACACTCTGGAGTGCAGAAACAACATTTTCTATTGAGTAATCTACAACATTTACCACATTTTTCACCAAACTTGCCTTATTACTGACTATTTCCTTTATTTCTTCCTTGATTCTCTTAACCCTTTTGTTGCCAACAGAAGTTGATGGAGTGGCAGATTCTAACCTCTTTCTCTGATAAGATACTTCACATTCCCTTCCATGAGGTTCATATTCAGCAAACAAATCACTTCTACAAATTTTCCGAGTACCATCTTCAACCTTTACTTTCATATCGAAACTACCTAATCTTTCATCTCGAAACTTGTCGTCATATATCAAGCACAAGTCTTCATACCTATTAAAGCTTCTGCCTCCGCATACACTATCATTTCCAAGCTCCTGCAGGAAAAATAAAAAAGGTGTAATTGGGCATATTTTTGAGAAATGGGGGTTTGATGCACTCCCAACATAACACAATTGACTTTCCGCCATGGATATCAACATGAATTCAATGTCAGGAAACACACAACCCATTTAAATATTTTGTTCAGTGTTCGCGATGCCTATCACCAATATTCAAACATACATGACGAGGCAAATAAACAGGCACACTGATAGGAACCGAATAACTAAGGTCCCGTTTGATAACCATTTGATTTTAAAAATTAAGCCTATAAACACCACTTCCCTCTATAGGTTTCAATGTTTTGTTGTCTACATTGAAGGAGTGTTTTCAATCAAAATCAAAACCAAAATATGAAAACTAGAAAAATAGTTTTCAAAAAACTTGTTTTTGTTCTTGGAAATTGACTAAGAATTGAAATGTTTACAGAGAAAATATGAAAACCATGAGGAAGAAATTGTGAGAAAACAAACACAATTTTTAAAAACTAAATGGTTACCAAATAGAGCCTAAAATTATTTCCAAAGATAAAAGAATAAAAGAATAAAATTATTCCCTAAGCATTCAGAACCTCCCCTAAACTGTTGACTACCTTCCTCCTCTCCCACACACTCTATTTACAATCCAACACCCGGTAACAAATTTTTTGGCTTATTGCTATTTATGCCCTTAATACCCTAATAATATTTCTAACTACCTCAATATTATTACTATCACACACCTTAACGTGAGTTTCACAGACTTCATTAATTCCACCACGTGCCACATTTTTCTGATCAACTATATGTTGAGCATCTTTATATTCTTTCTTCAAGGTAAAGAATCGACTTTCAAGGAGATCTCTGTCACACGTAAGTTTAAATGTCTTGTTAAATGAGGCAACCATCCAAGCCCAAGCATGATCTGTGAACGCAGATCCGGTCTTGTTCCCCCTACGGACTTGCTCGAGCATGAGGTCAACATAATAATCATCCATCTCGTTCGTCCATTCAATTATTGTCTGATCACTATTATCAGAAAAGAATTGCTCCTCCGCCTCATCTACTGGAGAAAAAGAAGACGATAAGGACAAAATATTAGAGGCTGTTTTCCCAATGGCAATGACATGAAAATTATAGTGGTTGTTTCCAAGACTTGATACCCAAAATAATCGAAGTTAAGCCATTGCCACTCTAATAATTTTCATTCCCTAAATACGCAATTGAATGAACAGAAACCAGATGGGCAAACATCACCAATTCATACCGAGTGACTAGAGAAAGATTAGACAGATAGAAGAGCAATAACCACATAAAAATAAGGACGGTAAGTAAAAGCATTACTGAGCTGATACATGTTAAAGTCGGCTTCCTTTAAGAAAAAGATTAACCAAGCTCATTTTGTCTCAAGAAGGGTGAAACCAATCACTTGATGTGATGGTTGCAGAAATTTAATAAATAAAATTATAGCGTGTAATTGGTCTATTTGAATCTCCAACAAGTGCCATAATGAACATACACTTTGAGACGACCTGCAATTGGCTTGCATAAACTAAAATGTGAAGTATGCAACATGAATTCACAAGTGATCAAGTTTAAAAACTGCACGTATCCTAAAGAGAAGTAATGGATAAGAGAAATTATTCTAGCATTTTCTGTACAGAAAGTACGCTGGAAAGAGAGAGACCAATATTTACTTCTGGGTAACTGCCATCAGCATCCACAGAGTTAAATAAATGATGTTGGTGATTTGAAGCATTGTCGTTTCCAAATATCAAGAACAAATCATTAAAATTTGGAAGAGCCCTGCTCTGGTACGATCTTGCATCTGGATATTCCTGCAAAATCTAGGTATAAGCCTACTTCAAAAAGAAAAGTTTAACAAACCTAAAATTTTTAATGAAATAAGTACCTGAATGTATGCGTCCCAGAGGTTATCTTCCGCAATTATCATCTGTTGTAATTCATCCCACACAAAGCCATCCTGATCAAGTAGGAATTGCATATCATGGAATCTTTTCCTAAGATTAAAAAATCTACTTTTTAATACATCTTCATCATGCTGAGGCCCAAACTCTGCATTGAACTTGGAAACCATATCAACCCAAGCTTGTTTGTTAAAATTTTGATCAACCATATTTCCAATGCGAACTTGATATAACATTAGATCAATAAAGCATCTGTCCGTTTGTGGTGTCCAGTCAGATCTCCAGTGATAGCTTTTGCTAGTTATGACACCTTTAAAAATTGAAAACAAATAATATGTAAGGGGAAGTCCTCTAAGTTCACAAATCAAGTTCTATATTTTGACAAAATCCCTGATACAATTGATACAACCTCATTTTACAAATGCTGCAATATCTTTGAGGTCACGATTTGTAAAGATCCTAAGTCATTTGGCAAAATGCTTCCAAAGCCATTTTGAGGGAGAATATTTGCGTTGTTTCTTTTTGGAGTTTGATAAGAACTGAGTTTATTTATCAACAAAGGTACAATGTCAAGGGAAGAATTCTAAAGCTTCCCCTCTCTCTCAGAGCAAATCCTCACAAAATTATTAGCAAAAAAGATACCCCTCTTAGCTCTCTTCCTCTCCTACCTAAAGAATGTCTCAAACTCTTGATCGGCCCACTTCAAGCTAACTTGTCACATCATTTTCCCGTCTCCTAACACGCCTTCTCTTATACACATATTTTGTAGGAGGTCTATCACTACCCTGACTCTCAAAGAACCACCTTATCTTCAATAATTTGGTAAATTATGACAACAATAAAAAAAATTTGTTTCCTTTGCAACAAATATTTTTAAAAAACAATAAAATTAAAAATAATAAAAGTCTTTACATTTCCTCCCCATGCACAGATCAGAACTTCGTTAATCAAAATAAATAAACAACCCTACACACAAGAGGATTAATCAAAATTGATTTTAGTATCAAACCTACATAATAGTTTTGAGTTTTTAGAGTTGGTGATAAATTAACAAAAACAATAGGAAAGAACTCACCCTTGCCATCACTAGGGATTTGTTGATCTAATTGTTTTGACCCCTGCCCTCCATCAGGAGCTAAATTTCCATAAATCAAGCAGAGATCATTATAGCTAGGTATGGGACCAGTTCTGTATGATTTCGCATTTGGGTGTTCCTACGTTTATAAGGGTTAGACAGTATCAATTGGAGTTGAAGAACTAGAGGCAGAAAGGGAAAAACTCACCTTAATATATGTAGCCCAAGTGTCATCATATGCAATTACTGAATGTCGTCTTTCATCCCACCAAAATCCTCTCTGCTGGAGAATATTTTTCAAATCATAGTATTTCTTCTCCAAACGTTTGAAATGCCTCCTAAAAGAATCTTGGTTAAATCCCAGTCCAAATCTTTCCTTGAACGAGGACATCATGTTAGTCCACACAAGATCATCATTGTAATCAAAATTCTTCACTTTACCCACAGCCTCCAGCATGAGATCAATAAAATAACCATCCATTTCAAAAGACCAGTGCATGCTTGAAGAATCACAGTCAGCATGGCATTGGATGTCTTCTTCTTCTACAAGCAAGACATTTCCAATTTTAGAGATGAAAACAAATTTAAAGATGCCATAAAACCAGAAGCTACGGTCCTACTTTCAATAATATTTGCATTGAATGAGTACCAAAATCATTCTAACAACAGCTATCACAGATATATATTGTTTTTAGTATTTAGGGAGGATAACAGCTATCTCCTTAGAACTCAAGGACCCAGTTATACAACCTATTGAACATATCCTATTCAAGTAAGGTCATGGATAACAACTATCATAAATATATCTTCCAATTGAAAATCTCTTATGTAATCACTTATAGGTGCTTTGGGGTCTCCCCTTTATTTCATTTATTCAATGAAATGTTTCTTCTCTAAAAAAAATAGCTATCACAAATATATCAAACTAGTGAGTGTATTTAAGAAACACAGATATGGATACAAAACATGACTATGACACGACACAGACACTATTTTTTTCTTAAATCTAGGACATGGACATGGCCCACAGGAATGACACGTTTATCAAAATATACATTTAATATATATATATATATAGAAGAAGAAGAAGAAAATTCAAAGTCAATTAGTACATGAATTTATATCCTAAAAGAATGAGTTTTATGTATTTCGTTCTCCAAATTTATTATTTTTGTCCAATATTATTATGTATCTATTTAGTTTGCTTAATAAGTGTTCAATACACATCTAACAGTTGTTTAACTCATATTGACTTTGTACAACTAGGGTCTAACACATCTCTATTGTGTTAACAAGTATTCAACATGTGTTCAACAAGGGTCGGAGAGTCAGAGTATCCAACATGGACACGAACCTAGACATGTTGGTCAAACAAGTAATCAAATTCATATATTTTTTTTTCTGGCCAACTCTTGTATGATTTAAAGGACTTTAAAATAAGACTTGCATGGTTTAAATTACTATTTTTGAAGAATAATTGAGTTCCAACCGTGCAATATGTAAACATTACCCATATCCTGAGGTGAGATGCCACATTCAAAACGCTCCAATGGCTGCATATGATCACAATGCCCATTGCTCATCGTATCATCGTAGATCAAACACAAATCTAGAAAGTTTAACAAGGTCCTTTTCCTGTATGCATAGGCATCTGGATTTGCCTACATTGTGGCAGTTATAGATATAAAATATGATATAATTGATTTATGAGTAAAAAACAGCTATATACCTTGATATAATCATCCCACACACCATCATCAGCTATCACCATTTGTTGTTTCTCATCCCATGAAAAGCCTCTGGCCTCAAGTAGAATCCTTAAATCAATATAGTATGTTTTCAATTTCCTATAACGATGTTTCAAGAAACTCTTCCTACGTTGATAGCCAAATTCAGCATTAAAGAGAGTGATCATATCTTTCCATGCTTGCTTCTTGAAAGTACCATTTATCCTGCAGCCTTTTCTCACTTGGTCGATCATAAGTTTCACAAGGTACTGATCCATAGCAAGGGTCCAGCCTGTTCTTGAACTCTCTTTATTCACAGGGGCAAGGCCATTCATGCCAACACCTACAACAGTAATGTTAATAACTACAATTCACCAAGATATGATGGTTCTTTAAACAACCAAACATTGCAGAGTTAAGGATGAAAATACTTCCTTAATTACAAGAAGAAATAAATATGACACAAGAGGGTGCTGCTGCATCTAAGCAACTTAGCACACCATTGTCAATGCTGAATAATCCTAACATCTAGAAAAAGGGGTGGGGAAAACTTCACGTGATCCATCAGTTAATACATCTCAAGCTCATTTTCTCCTAGAAAATGCTGGATTAGACCACATTCACAAAAACAGACTAATTATCATCCTGAATACCAGGGCAGAATAAAAGCTTAATATGTTGTCTGAATAAAAGCTTTATCGTAGATCTTTTAAGTTTTCATCTATTTTCCAGATATGTAGAGCTCCATCTATCACCGCAGTGACATGCCGGAGTAATAAAAATATTACTAAGACAGTTTCTCCCTTTCTTTTGTTATCCATCCTCCTCAAACTCAACTACCGCACAAGCATAAATATATGACAACGGAGGTAGGCTCCATACAGTTTACATCTGCAAGCTAGACATTATATTTCAACAAAAATTGCACAAATTTTGTAGGTCTCTTAAACTTAAAGTACACAGAAACACACCTATACATAATCCCATAATGTCATCATCAAAATCCAAGTCATGGCTCGACATACTATATCTCCCATCCGCAGTAGTATGTGCATATATCAAACACAGATCATTGAAATTTATCAGAGGCCTGTTCCTGTATGACTGAATATCTGGATGGGCCTGTAAATAAATAGTATCATTTAATTTCATATTTATAATGAAGATAAGAAAATGTCAGTCTAAACATTACTCACTCTGATGAAGCTGTCCCAAATATTATTCTCTGCAATGACCATTTGTCTAGCATTATCCCATGAAAAACCTTCATTATCAAGGAGATTCCTTATGTCATTAAATTGCTTCCACAAATTAGTGTGACGACCTTTTAATATATTAATGTCATATGGAGATCCAAATTTAGCATTGAACATCATCAGCATGTCATTCCATGCTTGTTTATTAAATGTATGACCCATCCTGTTGCCTCTATGTACTTGATTCAACATAAGATCAATAAAATATTGCTCCATTGCCGGTGTCCAATTTGTCCTCAAGCGATCACTGCTGATATTGGTTTGGTTATTCATATTTTCGACCTGAAAATAATAATAGTAACAATAATAAATATCAGAATCCTAGCTTTTCCCTTCAACATCAGTAACTTCAAAAGTGCTCAAGGACCAACTAAGTTGTCAGAGCATAATTCTTAACTTGAATGAAGTTGCAAGTTGCAATTGCAAATATCATTAGGGTCATCAATTATATAATGTAGGATCCTACGCAATGTTTAAAAACAAAATTAAAGAGGACGGGCAGCAAAAACCAAGGTGGAAAAAATAAAGGCTACAAAAAGAACAGTCGGATCCTAATTTCTCTTCCAGTTTAGTTACAAGAAGCACAAAGGTGAAAAACAAAGTTCAGAATCATGAAACCTACTTAATATTGAATTAACAGAAGACGGGCATTGCAATCAAATTATGAAAAGTTTTGTTCCAACAATTTTGTCGTTAAATGCTAAGAGAAAGTAGGCAACAGCTTATGATTTTGCTATAAACAGAAAGCAATTTACAAAAGCGTCTTGAGTGAAAACCTCCAAGAGGACGAGAAGATTGCTGCAAGTTGGAGAAGGAGAAGAGAAGAAGTCTGTGGCTATTCGACGGATTCGGAACCGACGGTGGAGCCTCCAGAATCTGAGTGTCCAGTAGGAAGGTGATGATCTTCAAAAAGTTTGTCATCAATTTCACAAGTTCGAAGAAAACGAATGAGACGCCTATGGATTTTTTTTTTGGGTGCTGTTTTTCGAAATGATAGCTGATATGAATATGAAATGTGGAGTTGTAAATTCACTTTCACTCATTCATGGAAATGTTTTTTTTGTTCTTTTTGGTAGTAGAATAGGGGTGTAGATTCAAACCATATACATTTTAGTCATTAATCAATACTTAGGAGATGTTTAATGACTCGTAATAAGATGATAATGTAATATAGTGTAATCCAAAATTCATATTTGAATTGAACGATTTCAGTCCAATTTGTAGTACAAAACTCATTTTGTTTCAACAGTTTTCAATCAAACTATCTTTTTCTATAGTTTTCATGTCTCACAATCTCATTTCTGTTCAACGCTTTTCTACCTCCCCTGATTTCCATAAATCCAGATTACATTCTAGCTCTCCAAACACTTCCTTAGTGTCAGCCGCTTAATAAAAAATGTTGATTTTGATTAAAAAATAAAAATGGTTTGAATTTGAGTGAGTAAATAAATTATTAGTGGTATGAACCCAAACTTTACAATCTACTCAAGCATACATAAGGACAAAGAAAGAAGAGAAATAGAGGGTGAATAATATTGCCCATGGGTAATCATCGATTGGTTGGGGTTGGTTCTTTTAAAGACCTACAATTTTGTCAAGGGGCTCAACGTTATCGACCCACTGATGGTCGATTGGTTTAGTCGATATATTGTTTTTTTCAATAATAAGATGGGAAATTGGGTTGCAGACAACTGGTTAGTGGAGAGGAAGCGTTCTCAAGGTTGGTGGATGAAAGCTTAAGAACCTAATTTAGGGTATTAAAAAAAGCACATTTGGGTGCAGTTCATGAATAAAAAGAAAGAAAAAAAATATTATCAATATATACATTGTTCCTTTTCGTTATTAGTAAAAGAACCATGAAATTGTTGTACAAAGAAACTTTGTAAATTCAACATTTTATTTTAGACGATGAAAATGTGATAAGAGAATTATCTCAATTACGTGTGAGAACTCACCTATCCTTAGTATGGTGAACCCCCACAACGATAATAAGAATAACTTTTGTTAACTAATTGGTACTCAACTCCAAAAAAGTAAAACATATTTAGGTTGGAAAGATTATCAAAAGATCACGAAAGAAATGAGAACTTATTCCTATTTTCAAATTTTAGAACTCTCCACAATCTAATTGATCAAATTAGATTGAAAATTCTAAACATGCATTCTAAACACAAGAATACAAAGAAAACATAAAACTTGAGAAAAATAAAACTCTACAAGGTATATTCATTCAAATTACAACACTATTTATACTAAATGAAAGGTCACTATGAAATGACAACCTTTCACCTATGTAGTCCAAATACATCCAATACCCCTTCAACTAAATTTTCATAAATGCAAGTACATAAAAAAATACTTCTTTTCTTAAAAAAGGAAAAAAAGAAATAAATAGGTACAAAATGCATTAATAATGTGGATGAATCTAAATTTTCAGATTCATTATGTCTCTTGGATGACCCAAAATGTCTCTAAGAACTTGAAACGTTGCAACTCTTTACCATGGATATCCTTCTTGAAGTCTTTTAGCTCTAGCTCTCGTCACTAGTTCTTGTGGCATAATAATTGCCCAAGATTAAGTTGACTTGGAGTGAGCTCCCATTAATTTTCAGCATAAACTTCATTTGAGCTGGTCGAGATTCATTTTCATCTAGTAGAGCCTCATTGCCTCCCTAGCACTGCCCAGTGGTGTGTATTTTAACCCAATAAAAGCACCATTTTTTGCCCTGCAGATTCAGTGCAAGGAGATCAAGTCATTTATGTGGTTACCTATTTCAACATGTTGACCACAAGCATCCATAACCAAAATCCTCCAAGTTTCAGCATCAAACCTCAGCTGTCTCTTTTCCATCTCCTCCAATACAAAGCAAACATAATCCTTGTTTTCACCTTTCAAAAGGCCAAGAACTAGAAAAACAAAAGTTTGCAAATGAGGACAATGCCCACTCATCAACATGGCATTCAAAACCTTCATAGCCCCATCAAAATCCCCTGCATTACAAAATCCATCAATCATCATCCTGTAAGTTGCTGCATTAGGATCACAACCTCCAACTTGCATTTTAATCAAAACCTTATAAGCATCCCCAATCTTTCCTTCTTTGCACAAGTAATTTACAAGAATATTGTAAGTCACGACATCAGGCTTCAACCGTCTTTTCTTCATCTCATTAAGTAAAGATTCCATCTCGTCGATGTTCCCTGTCTTTCCTAGATGTGTCATTAAAACACCGTAGTTCACAGGCCGCAGTTTACAACCACGAAACTCCATATCAAACATCAACTTTTTGGCTTCTTTGTATTTACCTATGAAGCACCATCCTTCCATTAACAATGCATAAGTAATAGCATTTGGATGATGTCCTTTCTGAGTCATGTTCTCAAACAAACACAGTGCTGTGTCCATTTCACCATTTCTACATAAAACCCCTAAAAAACTATTGTATGTTACTACACTAGGTTGCACTCTCTTCTCAAGCATTTCGTCAAACAAGTTACATGCTTGTTCCCATCCACCCTTCTTGATCCAACCCTTGATCATTATATTATAGGACACTGAATTAGGACGGAAGCCCATTTCATAAGCCTGCTGGAAGATTTCACTTGCTTTAGAAAGCTGGTCACAGTCAACTAGTGTATTAAGCAATACATTCAAGGACTGTAGAGTACGAAAGCAATTAAAGGAAGGCATTCGATGGAAAAGCTCAATACCTTTCTCAACTAAATGGGCTTTCCCATAATGTTGAATCAAAGCGACGAAAAGGGTCTCACCACAGCGAATGTTCCTACTTTGTAAATGACCAAGAATTGTCTCAACAGCTTCAAATCTACGAGAACGAGCCAACTTGTAAATGAGAGATGAGTAGGAAGGATAGTGGTGTTTGAAGCCCCTTTCACGATAATCCTCGAAGAGAGCCATTGCCTCACATGGGTCCTTCACCTCTTTAACATCGGTGACAAAAGGAATGTGTTCACGGAGCTTTTCACGTTGTTTATGATGACTCACATAGTCAGATTTGTTTGGACTGAAAGTGCTAAGCAATTGGAAATGTATTAAGTACACATTTCGGTGAAAAACGAGTAATCTTGATCCCTTGATCAATTTCTGTATCATCGAAATAGAAATGCTCGAACTAGTGAACCCAAATATCTTATTTGAAATATTGTTTTGGCCCAATTTTTGTATCTTGACTGACAAACTGCTTTTCACCTTTAGCTACCTATCAGAACAGACAGAAAAATTTGCAATACATAAAAAAAAGGGTCTAGACCAAGGCAGAAAATGTTTTCCTGATAAGAAAACACCTTCCCAAATAGCAGATAGCATAATGTATAGAGCATCAAAGCATCTAAACCAAACAACCTCATTCCTAGGAGAAAAATGAATAATATATTGGATTGAACAACATACTGCACGGTACAATACATGATTTTTCCTTCTACTACCTTCACACAATGGATTGCTATGAGTCTACTACTAACAACAACAAAAAAAAAAAAAAAAATCTTTTTGATAGAACCAACAACAAAAAAGAAAGAAAAAAAACTGAAGCAGGTTAATAAGTAATAACAAGAATGCAAAAGATCATCGAGCTCATGTACCATTTAGATCCTCAGCCTTAATCATTTAGATGACAAATGTCCGAGAGTATAAGTTCAATAAGTACCTATGGGATCATCAATACAGCCAGTTTGATCATATAATGGTCGCAACTACTGAAATTTTTCTTTTGCTTCCAAGTGGGAGAAAAGTAACATATAAACAACTATAGATACATTCTAACAGATAATAAAAATTCGCAAATTTACATCGCCTAAACAGGTAATTTGTTCAGAAAACCTAAAATCAAGCGGCTTCCATTAGCGCATACAGTGAAGAAAAAACTCACCAATTATCATCAACTCCTGTAATTTGGACGTGCAGAATTGCAATTCTCAAAAACTTTTTAGGAACGGAGATGCTCGCAAACCTCGCAAAGTAGGTGCTGGCGCAGGTCTGCGTTTCGCCGTCGCGTGGCCCGGACGGGCTGGGTGAGTTGTCGCCGGTAGGTTGCGGTGAGGGAAGGGAGATAGAGACGCACGAAAGAAGAATTTGGTGAAGAGAGGAGGAAGATAGATTAATCCTTGAAGTTGTAGGCACAAAAGATGAACCATTTGGTTTTGGGGAATTTTTAAAACTAGAAAAATAAGTGAAATTTTTTACATAAAATAACAAAATTTTTAATAGTTGTGATAGATGCGGATAAAAGTCTATTGAGAAGTCTATCATTAATAGATGCGGCCTAGAGATGCTCTCCCTAGTTCAACCTTCCCCCTTTTCCTAAATAGTCCTTCGTGTAGATTGATTTGTAGAGCAAAACACTCTTACCATTTGTCACTTTGGTCATGACTCTTGCACTGCACCAGTCACAATATTCATGTGTTTTACATGCTTAAGTAGAATGTCGTCAAGTATGCATCTCCATATAAATCACAAACGATACATAGAGTAGTAAAGTAACACTAGCCAACATACGTGAAAATTCACTCTAAACCTTTTTCATTTCCAATATTAATTTCAACATTGAATTTTTCATCTTCACCCTGTGCAACCTAGGGATGCTCTCCCCGGTTCAATCTTTCCCTTTTCCTAAATAGTCCTTCGTGTAGGTCGATTTGTGGAACATAACATTCTTACCATTTGTCACTTTGGTCATGACTCGAGCATTGCACCACTCACAAGATCTATGTGCCTCACATGCTTGAGTAGAATGTTGCCAAGTATGCAACTCCATACATCACAAACAATAAGCAGAGTAGTAAGGTAACACTAGCTAACATACGCGAAAATTCATTCCCAACCTTTTCATTTTCAATGTGAATAAGAAATATGTACAATCCTAGTGATGCAGACCATGAATCTCATGACATACCCAACTCTATACAACTGGCATTGGAGACCTCTGTCAAGACACCCTCTTGATGGATTGCAACTTAACTCCAACTTCATTCCCGAGTTTGCAAGGAAAGACTTCCTCTCAAGGAAAGTCTTCTCCAAAAGAATTCCCCTTTCATGGAATGTCTTCTACCCAGGAATGGCTCCCACAAGAAATGTTCTTCACCAAGGGATTACATTTCCTAGGGAATGTCTTGCACCATCTACAATTTATTCCTTATATAGGCATGGGATGAGTTAGGTGGAGAGATTAGTGGGGTGAGTGGGTTAGTATGGTTGGACTCATAATTACCAGTCATCTGCATCACTATAATCTAGGAACTCATTCTCTATTAAGTTGGTAACCACCCATTACTGCAAACAACTACCATGTTCTAATAACTACCTACTACTTTGATTAACCACCGAGATTTCGAGCAACTACTCCACTCTCCACTATTTTAGGTAACTATTTACATTTTGGGTAACTACCAACTCTCACCCACTACTTTGGATACCTACTCATGATCTTAGATAACTACTCACTTTGACTAACACAACTCACTCTTGCACATCGAAGTGGTCATCTAGTCACTTCTATTAGTTGGCTCCATAGATAGCATCTCCCGCGCAGATGTCAACCATTGCTTGTACACATCCATGACGCTTATGCGTCTAGCTGGCGTTGCACATGCCCAGTGCCACTCACTGCAAAGCGTCATTGTCGCTTGTCTAGTCCTCACCTCTGTGCGTGCGCACCTACCGTTGTGCGCCATATACCCCTGACGTGTTGCAAGCCTCTGTGTGCTTATGCTTTGCACGCTTACTATGTCGTGTGCCTCACTCTTCGTCTGTGTGTCGCTCATACACACACCTGACACTGTTGTTGCAAGACTCCCATATCAACCATGTCAGTGCTCGAGAACTAAAGTCTTGACATGAAGCCTTAGTTTTTGGTTTAATTTAATTTCTATAACTTTCTATTTTAACAATTACTCCAGTTTCTAAAATATAGAATTCGTTACAACGTAACTTTGCTCTTTTATAAAGTGTAGTTTATTAGAAGTTGCAGTTATCCATCAAATTTATGAAATTATTATAGTTAAATCTAACCACTAATAAAATTATATCAATAACTTTATAAGTTTAGAGGTTAAGGATGTGATTATAAGAATGTTCAATGATAGTTCTTGCTAATATGCATTCGTTTAATGATTTGATTTAATGAATAACCAATCATATTATCAACTAACCAAGCTAAATTGGTTATAAGATGGTGCAACTTAAACTTCACATTTGATGAATCAGCTTGAAGTTATGAGATAAAATATGTGAAATTTGATGTTTGGTTGAGTGTTTATGAGACAAAATATGCATTTCTCTTTGTTAATCTTTTGAAGTAGATCATTTATTTATTTTTGTTAATCTTGTGAGTACTACTAAGCTTCTTGGGAGAATGACAAATTTGATTTTGTGAATTTGGAGGGGATATGTTTGTCATCGACCATTATGCATATTGTGATGCAAATGGCTTCTTGATACCACTTTGCCAAGTAGTGTACCTACCATATAATGCTACTTAATTTCTTGTATTGAATATCTTAATTACTTTGACACTCTTTAGTAGACTTGATAAGTTATATTTGAATCTCTATACACAAGACAATATTTATATGTTTTCATTTTCATATGTTTTTAAATATTTGTAATATAGAAACAAAGAGAGTAAGGTTTTTTTTGGGTCAGATGTTTCTCTAGATACTCTTGACTTGATTTAGAAGTAGAATGACCTACAACTAGGGGGCTAGCCATGGTAATTTTTTCATAGACACATGTGTCTGACCTAAGAAACTTTCACTTATTTTAGTTCAACCTCAACTCTTCGGCGTTGTCCGGGAGGGACATGAAAAACCCTAGGTCATGCTTCATATAAATACTTTATTATTTTGACCTCTTAAATGCAACTTATTCCTCATTCTCAAACTCTTAATATACTTTTGAAATCTTGCTCAACTTAAACATCAGAGCATAAGTGGCAAGTATCACATTAGAGCGTCACTTTTTTTTGTTTAGCATGTAATCTCATTCCTCTACACTAAAAGTTTACTATTGAGGCACTTGCCAGAAAAGTGAGACTTCTCTTAGCTTGTCATAATTGGTCATCACCAAAATATTCAAATGAAAGTACACATTAAATTAATCATCATCAACTTTAAATTAATATTTATTATTATTTTATTTTTTTCAAGTTCAACAACATGAGATGTGGTTGGAGGATTGGATAACTTCTAATATTTTCGTTGAGAATATGTATATACCTTGTTCGATTAAGCCACACTCAGATTCACTCTTGTAACTATTGCTAGAATTTATGATACACCATTTAATCATCCAATAAACGTCACCAAATATCACAAATATCTTATTAACAAGGGTCAAACAACAATATTTACACAATATTCTTCAATAACACTGATAATTATTACATAACTGCAATATTTCTCTCATAGGCCAAAATAACAATTCTTAAAGAAAAAGTAAATATTAAACATAACACATGAGATTTTATAACTTAAAACATGTTTTATTTAGGAAATTTTTATATGAATGACCCATTCTTAGACCCTATAATAATTAATGAGCCGCCTCTCACAAACCAAAGAAAACTAACCTTCTACTTAAGTCAGAGCACACTTACCGCGTTTTAAGTAAGCATCGCATTAGGGACATCCCTCCCCGCCCGAGTTTTTGGAATCCCTAACCAGTTGAAGTTTTTTAAATATGACGAATATAAATAGAAAAACAAATTATCCACTGTAGTATAGAGAGATTCACAGACCAAGGTACTTGGAGAAGACTTAGTGAAGATGACTAATAAAACTAGAGAGAAGACGAAGAGAAAAAGAACACAGACGCACGACGATCGAAATTATGAAAACTTCAGTCTTTCGACATTCGGTTTAATTTAAAAATCGCGACAAGACTGCACAATAAGAATTGTGCTGTAGCGGCGCCCGCGAGGCCAAGTGGCAAAATCGTTTAAAAAAAAGTAGAATCGCGATGATCCAACTCATCAGGTAAGTGATTTGACAAATTCAGGCTGGGAGGAACATCCCTACTTAAAATGCAGTAAGTGTACTCTCTTATGTAAGCAGAAGGTTATTTTTTACTGGTTTGTGAGGGGCGGGTCATTAATCATTATAGAGCCTGAGAATAGGTCATCTGTACAAAAATTTTCTTTATTGAACTTGATGTGTTAATAAATAACATTACAAACCTACAAAAAAGTTGGCAATATGAACATATCTCAAAGGTTTTGATTCTTATTAACATTTTTTTAGTAAGAGTTCTAAATTCTCATGTTTCACACACTATAAAAAAAAACCTAAAAGAATGTCATGCCAAGAACAAATGGGGCATATATTCATTTTTAATAACAATTCTTAGGTAAAGGTTTCTAATTAAGAAAACACACATGATTATTTTTATAGATCTGCCTCTAAGTAATATGATTGGTTTGTGACATTGTTCAAATTAAACCATTAATATGTTTTGAAAATGATATTCATATGCATTTTTTTTATTAATATTAAAAACGAGTTACTATAAATGTGACATATTATTCATACATTATTATAAAATGTCTGTCCAACCATTTATGGCCATAACTTTTTCCATTATTTGTCAACTTTTTTATTATGTTCTGTTAAAGGGATTCAAAAACCCCACAACCAAAATCAGCTTTTACCGATTGCATTGGGATTCCACCTTTGCATAATCGTACCATATTCTATTTCTCTTGTGATCTAATTACAAAAGTAATTCATGTTTACCAAACATAACATAATTAATTGCATTATTAAACATAACTTATAATTACAATAATTAGCCATTTAATTAAATGATTATTATTATTTTTCCTTCATGGGTCATAATTAATTAAGATATAATGACTTATTATGGTGATGCCAAGTTTCAACACTAATTATAGTACAAGAAACAAATACAATAGTTCCAAATAATCTTGCCAAATTATCTTCAATTTTAGTATAATATGCTTTAACATATAAAGTAAGTTGAATAGAGGGAAATTTTTATACATAAATAAAATGTCAAATTATTTATAGAAAATAACAAAAAAGAACACGATTGATAGACTTCAATCATATCATTTCTATTACTGATAGACTCTAATAGACTTCTATCAGTGTCTATCACAACTATCTAAAAAATTTGCTATTTTGTGTAAATAGTTTCCCTTATTTTTCTATTTTTAAAATTTTTTCTTGAATAAATGTGTGAGGTTCATTATCGCACTATTTTTTCTTCGATACTGAATTAAGAATCTAGGATGTAATAATATCATGATTACCAAGCAAACGATTCTTATATATCTTACAGGTTTTGGTTTTGTAATGGATTCGTCAATGAATTTGTCCTTGTTCTTGTCAATTAATACTATCAGCATTGCTTTGGTACAAAAGATGTTGTGTAACTAAAATGAAACAACGTAGATGAAATGACTTCAAATGTGCATTGAATTCTTTCGTCGAATAATTACCACTTCCAAGATTCCTTGTCTGCACGCCGTGAAAGAGGAACAAGGAGATTAAGGAGAATGCAGTGGTTGGAAGAACAAAGTTGAACACACACACAAACAGAAGAAAGGAAAACTTCATTTTACTTCGATAACATATTATGATATTGAGAGGAAAAATATAAATCTTACATATTCCAATATGAGGAGTAAACTTCTCTTAAATACAAGAATTACACCTGGTTAACAAAGAAACTAACCAACAATGGTAATAACAACGGTGGTTAATCCACCGCGTACCAAACAGAAAGGTAGCTCAAAGAGTTGGTTTGGTCCAAGGAGTTCGTGCGCTCCATGACTAAAATCATTAATTTTATGCTTTATTAACTTTTTACACTATAGACCTACGACTTCACAACTCTTCTTCTTGCTTCAGGAGAGGTAAAATAATAAATATTATATATATATATATATATATATATATTTTTTGGCTGACATCAGCCTTTGGTCTGTTTTCCTCTCCTTTTTAACTTACACTAAACAGATATAAATTCAAAGAATCATTACAAACTTTTTAAAGTAGGTAAAGATACCATTCCTATGGAGCTTCTAAGCCTATAACTTATATTTAATTAAAAATTAACATTTAATTCATTATTATTATTATTTTCTGTCTTCCATTAAGATGGTTGCTTTTTGATATTGTCTCACTAATCTTATAAATAACCATTCTTAAAATGCATGCACTCATTTTTATGTATCTCTATTCCATTCTTTTCATACATAAAAAAAATTAATTAAAATATTTAAAAATAATTAAAATATTTAAAAAAAATTAGGAAAAATTTGTCATGTGGCAAATTATGATTGAAACAATTTGTCGGAATGCACAAAAATAGCTGCCCGAGATGCACCTAATTTTTTTTTTTTTTTAATGTTTTTTCTTGAGAGAGAGGAAATGAGAAGTTAACACATAGACTAATAATAATCAATTAAAGACAAAGAACATGTTTGAATTGACCAAAAATTTAGAGAGAGAAGAAGAAGCAGAACAGAACAAGTACAATCTCAAAGTTTACAATGTGAAGCTCTAGCTCCATCAAGAGAGTGACATGAAAAAAAGAAAAAAAGAAAAAAAAAAGGAAATTAAAGATAATTAATTAAAATGCTAATTTCTTTTTTTTTTTTCTTTTGCTCAAAATCAGATGGAGAATGCCTCTTCTTGAATTCTGCAAAGCAATTGATACACCCCATTTGCAATTTCATCCACTGAAGAAAGCCCACAATCTTCCTCAACCTATGGAAAAAAGAAAAAATAAAAATAAATCCCAACACAAAAATATATTAAAATATATTACTTCTTCGATCATTCCCTTCTTCCACTACCACCCGATAACAATTTCGTTTTTAGTTATCTAACAAACCCATTTGAATTCTAACATTATTTCCTTTCCGAACTCTTATTAACCTAATTCCAAAATCGAAAAAAAACAACTTTTTCAAAACCCTTATATTTAATTAATTAACGAGTCAAAACTCAAAATTTAAAAAAAAATGCTAATTAAAACAAGTTAAATAATTTAATAATAACACTCACACATATTATAATATAAAACAGGTTCGATTTCTCAGCCTCACACATTTATAACCCGAAAAGAAAGAGAGAGGAGAGAAATTACCTTGAGACTGAAAGAATAGAGGACAAATTGATGGGCAGTGGAGACATTGAGATGAAGAACAGAGAGATGCAAGGAATGCAAGCCAGAAACAATCTTAAGAAGTTGTTTAGGGAGTTTTTTACATCTTATCTTAAGGTTTGCATGGGAGTCAACCATAGAGACTTCAATATCACCAATGGAAGATTGAATTAGACTGTTCGGGTTGTTGTTCGAGTTGTTGGACGCCATGACGGCGGCGGAGGAAGAGTCTTCGAGAGAAAATGAGGACGAGGAAGACGGGAAGGTAAAGAAATGATATTGAGAGAAAGGAGAGGAAGAAATAATGTTATTATTTGGTGGAATTACATGAGAAGGAAAAGGGCTTATTACATTTGTTTGAGCACTAAGCAAATGTACTTGCTGCTCAAGCTCCTTAACAAAGTTGATAGCACCGCCTATGATTGAGGCTTGGTCACTCTGCAGTAATCAAAAAGAAAATTTCATTACATTACATTTCATTATTTTTCAACTTTCTTTTTTACTCATCAGATCAATTTTTTTTTCTTTCTTTCTTTCTCTGTCAATTATATGATTACAATTCAAAAACCATGGGTTGTTGCGCGTGGTCTTGGTTGGTATCATTTTTAGCCCACTGATTTTTTATTTTCTTTTTTTCTCTTTATTATTATTATTATTATTATTATTTTTTTGCTATAATTGAAGGGTGGTTGTGGGAGAAGAGAGGCTCAAAACAGAAAAAAAGAGAGAATTACTTTTTTTTTTTTTTTTTTTTTTTAATTATTATTCTCTTCCCTTTTCTTTTCTTTTCTTTTCTTTTCTTTTTCTCTTGTTTCTCTATTCTCCGTGTTGTAATGAGAAAGAGAAAGTTTTCTCTCTATCATCGAGCGGAGAGAGAGAGCTTTCTCTTTCTTTATCGACTACGAAAAGATCAGAGACAAAGTGAAGAAAAAGAAAGAAAGAAAGAAAGGAGAGAATAAGAGATATTGATTGACAGAATCAAAAAGGAAGAATGGTATTTACCTCCCATCATCAGTGAGTAGAACTTACTAAAACTTTTACTTTTTTTTTTTTTGACGTATTTTTTATGGGTATCTTTCTAATGTATTTGTTGAATAAGTGGGCCCCTCTCAAGATTCTTCAACCAATAAAAGTCCACCACATTGGAAAGCTAGAGTTTTTTTTTTTTTTTATTCTTTTTATAAATTTTATACTAGTTGAGTTATACTCATTTAGGCAATGATTAGGTGTAACCTAGATTGTACCTATTTTCATGCAACTTTTATTTTTTAGATAGTAAAAAAGTAACAATTCAATCTTTTTTAAAAAGAAATTGTTTGTCATGTGACAAATTTTAGTTGGAATGCATCTAATTAAGTATTTTTTTACCCATTTTGGCAAAAATAAGAGTTAATGATTCTCACTCACTAGGGTACCATAAAAATATTTTTTTAAAAGAATACGAGTAGTACTTGGTCGTCCAATTTTTTAATTTTTTTTTTACGTTTTAACATTTTTGTTGTTTAAAATGATTTTTAGTATTACTCTTTCACGAATAAAATGAGAGTGTCTGCCCTTTATATTTATCTTACATTAACAAAAAAAATTCTTTCCTTCCAAGGAAAATTTTCACAGATAGAAAAAATGTGAAACTATTTATAGAAAATAGTAAAAAAAAAAAAAAAAACACTGATAGACATTAATAGACTTCTATCAACATCTATCAGTGATAGACTTCTATTATTTTCATCACTGATAGTCCATAATAGACTTCTATTAGCGTCTATCACAACTATCTGAAAAATTTACTATTTTGTATAAATAGTTTCTTTATTTTTCTATTTTTAAAAATTTCCAAAATTTTACATCTTAAAAATAACAAAACCTATTAGCCAACAAAAAAAAGTTAAATTGAAAGTTTTTTTTTTCAATTATTTCCTCTAATTTCTCCCACTTTCTTTTTTTATTTTACCCTATGCAAAAACAATTATAGCTCCACCAATAAGAGGAAAGAGCTTTTTTCCCTTTCTCCATTTCAAATATATAAAGAGAAAGAAATGGGCCATTTTCTTTTTACATTGCAAGTAAGGTAACACAAAGAGAAAAAAAAAAGCAAAAAAAAAAAAAAAGTGATTTTTCTTTATGTGTTTGGACTAAGAGAGAGAGAAATTAAAAAGAGGAGAGAGAAAGTTAAGAGAGGGTACCCTTTGGACATAGGAGTGAGGCATTAATGATCTAAGAACAGAGAGATACTCATTCATTTGCTTTCTTCTGTTTCTCTCAACTGTAATGTGTGTCATTCTTTGATTCTCTATTTCCTCTTTATTCTTTTGTGTTCTTCCTCTCCGCCGTCTCCCCGGCCGCCCGCTCCCTCCGCCGTCCTCCTCCGCCGCCACGGTACGAACTGATGATTCATTGTTAAAATTAGAATGATGGTCCAATAATATTGGAGAATTTTGTGATTGGTTGGGAAGATAATAAAAGTCTTCATCTTGATCATCGTGGATGAAGTTGAAGCTTGAAGAAGAACTCTCCAAATTGAACAAATCTTTATACACAAATGGGTCTTGAGGGAAAACAACTGCCTCTAGAGCCATAATATAATGGTAAAAATTCTTTGATTTTTTTTTTTTTTTTGGCTCTCTCTAGGGGAGAGTGGGAAGAAAATGGAAAAAAGGGAAAGTTGAGGGATTGAAATGCAATGTAATTAGGGCAAAAAAAGAGAGAAAAAGGAAAGAGGAGGACCCAAGAAAAAGGGAGGCTAAAATGGTTGGTTTCTTTGGGTTTTCTCTTTGAGAGATGGCAAAATAATGGGCCTTTTAAAGTTGGTTTTGTACATGAAAAAATAGGGAATTCCCAAATCTACAGCTTAGCCTGCACGTGAAGCTACAACATTATTCTTCAAGGTATTTTTAATTTTTAATTTTTTTTAATGGTAGGAGGGAAACATTGAGATCTCACACTTAGATTTGATAATAATAATATTAGGGTATGTTTTTAGTTATTGATGAAAAGATTGGATTTACTTGGAACTCTTTGGATTTGGAAGGATTTCAAGTTCATAATGATTTGAAATCATTTGTGTTTGGATGCAAAAGGAAAACAAAATGCAAGTGATTTATAATCATGGGTGATTTGAAGTTTGTTGAATTATTTTTTTTTCTTTGTTCATTTTCATCCTCTTAAGGTTTTTTTTTTTCATTCTTCTTTTTATTTATTGATTTGATAAGATATATTATGAGTAATTTTAGACTAGGGATTGGATAAGTTCAAAGGAAATCTATATAGGAAAAGGTCAAGGAATATTGAGAAGGGAGGGAAGCCCAAACCCACACGTTTAGCTGTCGACCACGTCGAGGTCAAGTAAACACGTAGCCAAATGCATGGGTCGACCCAATTGGTTCGAGGGTTTAGCTCAGTCCGACCCATAAATTTTGGTTTAGATGTCTTATGTCAACTTGCCATATAAATGCATCCTCATGACTTCATGGAAAGTAAGTCTATTCTCACTCTCTAAACTCTTAGCTTGCTGCACTATTCTATTCTCTGACTTAAGTATCAAAGTGTGTATTATAAGATACCATATCGATGTGCATATCTTCTTATTTTTGTAGGTCATCGCTTCCTAAATCTACAATTTATCGTTAACGGCACATATGAATGTTAGGATTGAGATTGGAGACCGGAGACTAGTGAAAAATATTGAAAAATTAAAATAATTTAGAAAAAATAATTAATACAAAAGGATTAAATATTAAAAAATAATCCAAGCATTTTGTAGGAAAAAAAAACTCATCTAGATTTAAGGGAAATTTTCACAAATAAAAAAAATGTCAAACTATTTACAGAAAATAGCAAAAAAATATTGATAGACATTGATAGACTTCTATCATTTTTCCAAAAGTCTATCACTGATAGACCCTATAGACTTTTATCGGTATCTATCACAATTATCTTAAAATTTTGCTATTTTGTGTAAATAGTTTTCCTTATTTTTCTATTTTTAAAAATTTCCTAAATTTAAGGGAAATTATTATAAACAGAAAAAATATCAAATTATTTACAAATATAGAAAAATTTCACTGTTTATCTGTAATAAACCGCGATAGAATTCTATCGCTTTCTATCGCTCAAGCAAATAAATTCTATTGGGTCTATCAGTGATAGACTGTAAAATTTTTCTATATTTGTAAATTGTTTGACTAATTTTTCTATATTTGAAAAGAGCCCTAAATTTAATGTATGTATTTGAAGTAAAAAAAATGAATTTATTAAAATAATATTGTGTTCGGTTTTTCTTTTAATTTTTTAAATAAATTGATTTATTTAGATGAGATGGTTTATTATTGTTTTTTTACTTTAACTTTTTAGTTTCATTAATGTATATGAAAATAAAGAGACAAGGACATTGCACTTTTTCTTCATATATACATCTCATGTGAATATTATTATGTATTCAATATGGAACTAAGTTTTAAGATTCTATTCAACATATGTATGTAAAAAGATACTTATCATTACTTTCATTTATAAACTAATTGAAATTGTTTGTGGAACCCAATAATTATATAATTGGTACTCATATACATCAAAGGTAAAGAAAATAATGAAATTATCTTTTACACCTCAATGAGGTAAATGATGAGAGTTAATTCTAAATTTAGATGCATTCTTATCATTATTAAGGTCTACTTTTTACAAAAGTAAAAAAAAAAAAAAAAAAAAAAAGAGAGAGGTAGATTTCATTTTATATCCATTTTTAAAAACTTAAAAAAAAATGTTCTAACACATAATACACAAGAACTTTAACAAAATTTATCCTAATAAAATCTAAAAAGAAAAAGAGAAAGAAAGAACTCATGGTACGTGCCAGATTCATTTCTATTATGAGCTCCACGATCTTAAGCCTTAAATTTCTTCTTCAGCTCTTAAGATGTCACTCAACAATTCCTTCAGAAAATATTAAGGAACTTTTCTCCCCTCCCTTTGAAATGATGTGAACTAGTCTATTTATAGAGGGGATGAATCTATCTTAATCCTAAGCTATTATGGACTCCTAAACACCTTAGGAAGTTCTAATTAGACTTGGACTAACTTCCCTTTTCGAAATAGGAGATAAAAAGATAAAATATGATTGAATTTGCAAAGCAGACGAGCGGTAGTTTTTCCCATCAAATATGTTGTAGCATTGCAGCGTTAGGGAGGGCGCCACGATACTCTCGACTTTTGCCAAATTGCTTCACTTTTGTATTGAAGTGTCGCAATGCTCCTTTGTAGTGTTGTGACGCTGCTCTGCCTTATCTTTAACATTGAAAATCTTCAATTCTTGTTTTTTTAAGCTCTATTTTAACCATAAATTCCTTCGATTTGCTCCAATTCCTTAAATCCTGAAATTTAACCAAATAAACACATGAAAGTACTAAATTTCATCAAAAAACTAACTAAAACATAAGATTAAAAGTGACATATTTTACACATAATTATGGAGTAGTTTGGTGTGTTGTGATCATCTAGTATATTTGGACAGAGTGTTATACCCTCAGATTCATGGTGCTACCTTGCACCCCCAAGTGCTTTGTCACGTTGTTCGGTATCTGATATGTTTCTATGTTATTCTAAGTGACTTGAGGCTTTCATTGAGCAGAGTCGTGTAAGTTCTTCTCCTCATCATAGTTTTCTTGAAGTGTGTTTTAAGAACTTTTTGAGTGAGTTTGCATGTATTTCTTTGTCTCGTATAATAACACTTGTAGTTGTGTTTTGTTCATACGTTTTTTTAGTACACGTTGTAAGTTTTGTTTTTTTTAAACAAACCAACTTTTGAGACAAAACTTTGAATTTATCATAAAAGAGAGGAGGAAAGAAAAGAAAAAGACAACTTTGAATTTTCATTAAACGAAAAGCCTTAAAATTAAAGTATATGTTGAAACAAATCACATATTAGAATAATAATTCAAAATCTTGGAATATTTTGCAAAATGAATGTATATATAAAAACAGACAATCTTGTATAAAAAATTAGTTGTGTAATCGTTTGGTCAAACCCTTAAAGATTGTATGTACAATAATAAAAACAAAAACAATTGCAATTTATACCAAACCATTTTTTCTCCATAGAAATACAAAATCTAAAACCTATTAAAAAAAAAAAAATCCTAGACCCAACTGGCAACTGATCTGGTGTATGAAAAATATCATAAATTAATGCCATAAAAAGCTTATTAAGATGATTTAAAATTGCCAATTTCATAGCTTAGTGTAGTGGGTTAAAACATATAGGTTAATTAAGAATAAGTTTATCTTTAAAATTTGTCTAGTTGATTTTTAAATTTTTAAAATTACAAATTTTATTTTTGACCTTTGATTTTTTTTTTTGTTTTTTATTTTTATGATTCACAGATCTACTAGATAAAAAATTGAAAGTTAGAAAATTTTCATTAGACATTAAATTTAAATTTATATCTAACAAATCAATTAAATTATTTTAAAATTTTAGATGTGTTAGTGACCTATTAGATACAAAATTAAAAGTTTAGGTTCAATTTGGTAACTATTTCGTTTTTTGTTTTTGGTTTTTGAAAATTAAACATATTTCTTCACATTTTCTTTTATGGTTTACATTTTTCTTGAGTACAAGAGTTGGATTCTTAGCCAAATTCTAAAAATAAAAATAAGTTTTTAAAAACTACGATCCCGTTTGATAACCATTTCGTTTCTGGTTTTTAATTTTTGAAAATTAAGCCTATAACCACCTCTCCCACCTCTAAATTTCTTGCTTTGTTATCTACCTTTTATCCATGTTTTAAAAAATCAAGTCAAATTTTGAAAAATATAAAAGGTAGTTTTTGTTTTTGGAATTTTGTTAAAAATGCAAGTCTTATCATTAAGAAAATGCAAACCATTATAAGAAAGTGAGAAAAAATAGACATAGTTTTCAACAACTAAAAATAGAAAAACGAAATGTTTACCAAACGGGGCCTACTTTTTTTAGTTTTCAAATTTTGACTTGGTTTTTGAAAGCATGGATAAAAAGTAGACAAGAAAATAAGAAATTTAGTGGTGAGAGAGGTGTTTGTAGGCTTAATTTTAAAAAATTAAAAAACAAAAAACCAAATGGTTACCAAACGGAACTTAGAGACTTATTGCATAGAAAATTAAAGGCTTATTTTGTAAGGAATTTGAAAACAGAAATTTGAAATCAAGGGATTCAATGAAAACAAGTTGTATTTCATGTTTTCAAATATGTGTTTGGTAGCCAATTAAGAAATTGGATTTTAATTTAAATAATTGTTTAAAATATGTTTGATACTATATATATAAATCATAAAATAGTTGTAGTTACCCACTAAATATTATTTGACAATAAACTATTATTTATTTATTTATGAACCTGTTTTATGTTATATTTTTTCTATATAATTATTGTTTTGTAAGATTATATAATTTATAATACATTACATAATACATATTTTAATTTAAAAATAAATAAATAGAGTTTATAACATGATATATACTACGCTTTTAAACATTTTTATCTTTATTTAATCTAATTTTACATTTTAAAATTTAAAATTTCAACTCTAGATACAATAAAAATATAAAAATGTTGTTGTTATTTACACAGTTTTGATCACATAATTCGAAAATAGTTTTCAAAAATAGAATTTAGATTGTATGCCAAATACATATTTATTAAACTCAGTGAATCTAAAAACATAAGACATAATCCATATTGCTAACCAAATAGGCGTTGAAAGTTTTCGAACTTGTTGGATACTTTTTAAAATATAAGGACTAATTAGACATGAATTTTGTTAGAGAAATTACTTTAAACAGAAAAAAATAAGAAACTATATAAACAAATTTTACTATCTATCGTTTAAGCAATAGAATTCTATTGTCGTTTATTATTGATAGACAATGAATTTTTTCTATATTTATAAATAATTTGACTTATTTTTTTATATTTAAAAACAACCCGTCACACGAACAGTTTTGAATATTTCAACATTGGTCTTGTCATGATGGCATTAATTATAAAAGTAAAATTGATTTGATAAAGTTATTAATTAGTACTGTCGTTTGAAGATTTATTCTAAATAATCTTAATAAAACAATAGTTTAAAAATCTTCAATTTAGCTCTCGTATTTTCAAATTAGATTCAATTTGGCCACTGTAATTTTAAAATTTTTATTTTAACCCTTATATTTTTAAAAAGTGATTGTTTTCATCCCATAGGCATAATTTGAACATAAAATTTATAAAAAAAATATTTATTGAAAATGAAAATTAAAGTCAAAAGCGACAAATTTGAATCAAATTTACTAATTGAATATTTTAAAAATATGGAGACCAAATTGAACAAATACTAAAAGTATCGGATACCAAAGTAGTATTTAAATAAAAATAAAGAAAACTCAATATTTAATTAAGGAAAATGGCCAAAGTGAACTTACCCCGTGTTAATTGACATGACCTTCTTCCCTCGAAGTCGAAGGTTCCATTTTCTACCACGCAATTGTCGTACTAATAAAAATTAAGGTAAATTAAATCATTAATATTTGTCTTTTTAAAAGATAATTTTGAGACTATTCATCTTCTTAAAATGGTATTTTATTCAATGTTAGTAAAATAAAATAAATTTTCATGTTGAACCCATAGAAAATTAAAGATAACTACAGTGTCATAAGAGCATAATTCAACGGATTAAAATAAGTTAAAACAAATGAATAAATTTTACTCGCATGAATTTTGTTTGGGTTCTTTATTATTCATGTTTTAGAATTTTTTTATTAATATTATTTTTTAAAATCTATTACAATTGTATAATAGTTTTCAAACTTTTTAAAAAAACGAGATAAAACTTTTAAACATCATTGTCTTTTGAATAAAATATATAAAAAAAAAAATAAAAAAAATTGGAGCATGGGATATCACATATATTGAAAAATATTGATCTTCCCTCTTTTGGAGGCTCCACTTTAATATATTTTAATGCATCGTTGTATTTTCATCCTCGTCTTTTTAAAGTACAAGAATACTCCAATTTTTTTTAATTTTATTTTATTCTTTCTCATGTTTATGGAAAAAATGCTATAACACGTTTTTTTAAAAGACGAGGACCTTTAAAATTATAATATGTCAATAATAGGTTTCTAAAAGTTTCCAGATTCATGGACAATCTTAATCCCAAAGGCATTTTAAGAGGACGCCTAGGGGTTTGTGTGAGTTCTCGAAACGAAAAGTTAAAGCTTCGAATGTTAGGTCAACGATGTTGAGCTCGATCCAAATCACCAAAGAGGTAATAATAATAGAGTCGAGCTCATTGTCTGAAAGTTTACAACCTTGGAGACTATACATATATTGACACTGCCAATATTGCACATATTCCAAGTAGATGTCAGACGATAGACTTTATAAATAGTCTCATTCCTCCACCTCAAAGGGTAAGCAATATTTTGAGTGCTTAGTTGAATTAAACACTTCCTATACTAACATAGGCATCAGAGTGTGTTCAACTAGTCACTATATCGTTACGAGTTCTCTTGTAGGTCATTCTAGATGTATTCGCAAGTCCCAAGAAGCTTCGTTTGCTTTATAAATATTTGTTCAGGCGAACAAATATTTATAATAAAACAAAATTCCATGTTTTATTATGAAGATATGACAATATATATTTGGAAAAAAAATATTTTTTAGTACAATTAGGGTCTGGGTAGTGGAAATTCGAACAACAGATCTTGTGGTCATTAATACACTCGTATGTCAGTTAAGCTCACTTTGTTAAATGAAAAAAATTAAATCATTCTATTTTATTGACTTGTTCATCAAGACTGTTTTAAAAAGATGTGAATTTTTGCCTTTTTTAAGTGCATAATAATTGTAGGGTAGAACTCAACGAAGCCTATCAAGAAAGGTTACTCATCATTCCTCAACTGTTCAATATGATTATATTAAATTGCTTTTTGAAGATAGTTCTATTAAAAAGAAAAAGAAAAAAAAAACTTGATATAGTAATGAATGTAAAATGTGGTGCTCAAGATAATAATTTTTTAGTACTGTCTAAAAGGGACAAAAATCCTTTTAATTTTAGCAAATATATTGTTTTTTATTAGAAAAAAACAATAAATATAATTTAAAATTAGTGTTGTTTCACGTGTAGAAAAATGAGCCAAATTATTTATAAATATAAAAAATTTTACTGTCTATCAACGATATAACGTGGAAATCTATCTCAGTCTATCACTGATAGATAATGAATTTTTTCTATATTTGTAAATAGTTTGATATTTTTCTATTTATAATAATTCTTCTTAAAATTCACTTATCCTTTATGGTTTTTACCATTAGAGAAATTAATTAAATTCTTAAAAAAGAGTCGTTTCGAAATGGAGAACCCTGGTTGATCTCCTCTCTCTCTTTCCCTATGCTAATCTTTTTTCTTCATCTTATTTATATTTGGAAGAGAAAACATAGACCAATGTTACAATTTTAACCTTTTTATGCACTAATTCTAAGGTTTTGAGTTTGATTTCAATTTAGAATCTAGTTTAAAATTTTACGATTTTAGCCTTTAAGGTTTGAGTTTTCTTTCAAGAGACTCTCACAAGCATTGGTCTTGTGTTCGTATCATAACAAGAAAGACTTTGGAGAGATCAAAATTTAACTTCGTTGGAGTTAGATCACACGAAAATTAAAGACCCACTAGAAATATAACCATATTACTTCAAGTTAGTTTTGCTTAACCTTTGTTTTTAGTTTAATTCTAAATAAACTAAAGGTGATCAAATACTTTCACTATTCAGAGTGAAATATTTATTCATATCAGTCGTAGTCAAGTTCTAATATAGATTAAAAGATTAAAATATTGACATACTGTAAATTGATAGGTTCTATATTAATATTCTATCATCACTCGAAATCAAGGATAATAACTATATATGTAAACTAATCGCTTCTTAATACAATAGGTTTAGACCAAAATCATAGAAAACAACTTTCCATATTCCTCATTAGAAGTTAGAAACGGAAAAGGAAATACAATGCAAGCCTTGTCCAAAACCATAAGTGGGACTTGGTCTCTAAACCAAGAAATACCCAACATCATAGAATATACAAGACCAACAAAAAAGAAAAAAAAGTTTTACCATATATCGTAAGTTTATAAAAAGACCCGTGATTAGGTGCAACCTAATTTCATACTCTCCTTTTCTTTACAAAAAAAAAAAAAAAAAAAAAAAAAATTAAAAATTGTCACATGACAATTTTTTATTGGACAATTGCTTGAGATGCACAAAGATAGATGCAACCTAGAAAACACTTAAGTATTTCTTATTAAAAAGTGATAGTCACAATGAAGTCACCTCATAGAATAGATTTCTTTCTGCTATAGCATCACACGTGTGTCTAATAATTTATATGATTTGGTTCATCCTCAAACCATATCAAATTAGTAGGCGTCCCACTTTAACTATACCCAAACCACTCCTAAAATTGATCTATTATAATATAATTATAACTTCAATAAAGGAGGTGAAAGAGTCATATGAAATTAATTTCATTTGAATTTATGTTAGTTATAAATATTTTAAGTTTCTTAGAAACTTTAGTGTAAACTATTAGGGGCTGTTTAGAGCTCAACTTCAATTGGGTGGTGTGGGAGATTATAGCCTACTCAGTACAACTATTATAATTCACTATTAACTGTAGTATTACTATTTTAAATTCCTCTTTATTATATTGTTTACTATTTTCTATTCATACCATCTCATTCTAATTAACTCAAACTAAAATAGTATGTATCTTAAACATAGACCATTATAACTCACAACCTATACTAACCAACCCAACACCTTAAACGCTTCTTTATTGACTTCATTTTGACATATATAGGCTAATTAGGCAATGCTCAACAGCACCTTTTGGGGTGTTATTAAACTATTTAGGGTAAACTATGCACCAAACATGTTTTAAAGATCACCTTAATTTTTATAATGTAATTTGTAATTGATAATAATTCTTACCTTTTTTTTCCTAACTTTTTTTTTAAAAAAAAAATCAGGAGAATTTTTAAAAATAGAAAAATAAGGAAAATATTTACACAAAATAACAAAATTTTTAGATAGTTATAATAGACGTTGATAGAAGTCTATCAGGGTCTATCAATGATAGAAATGATAGAAGTCTATCACTGATAGATGCTGATAAAAGTCTATAAATATGTTTTGTTATTTTATGTAAATACTTTGACATTTTTTCAATATGCGAAAATTTCTCCCTTTTTTTATGTGAAGGGTTGTAATATTGTAAGACAAAATCAAAGATCAAATGAGGCAAACTTCTTTTTATTTTTGCCATTTTGTTCTATGTGCAAATTTTATTCTACATGCAATTGACATATTATTTCCTACGTTAATTACAATTTGAAAGACTAAAATACAACCTTTTAAATTTTAGATACAGATCCATATATATAAATATGGATAATTATTTTAAATGGTAAAACTGTTAGAAATATTTTTAAATTTAGTAAAATGTCATCGTTGACTATTATTGATAGACAGTGATATTTTGTTATATTTATAAATATTTTGGCTCATTTTACTATATTTGAAAACAACATTATAAATAAAGTATTAATAAATTATCTGGCTCCCTTAATCACGTTTAAACAACTTAATTAGTCAAACCTTTCCAATCAATAAGTAAGTTAGATATGTCAAATACATCTTTTTTAGTCCATAGCTTAGACTAAGTAGAATTTAATGTTGAGGATTAAAGATAGTGATGAAGTAGGTAAAATTAATGGAAAATTCAACAAAAAAGAAAAAAAATGAAGAAGAAGCCACATATTGAGGCCTATGTACAAAAAAGTTATATTTTCTTTATTATTTATAGGCATTAGGCCGGTTCTTGCAACACCTTTACATTTTCCCATTTCTTCAACTTGTAGTTGAAACTACTCTTTAAATTAAGCTTATTAATTACATACTTCTAAATTTTGTTATTATTGACTTTTATACCATTTGTAGCGTGCTTATATTTTAGGGTTGCTTTTAAATATAAAAAAATGAGTCAAATTATTTACAAATATATTTTTTTTTTGTTGTATATCAGTGACAGATCACGATAGAATTCTATCGCTTGAGTAATAGATCATGATAGACTTTTATCATTTTGAGCTATTAAAGTCTATCGCTGATAGATAGTGAAATTTTTTTTTTTATATATATATTTGTAAATAGCTTGATATTTTTTTTTGTTTATAGTAATTTTCCTATATTTTATTTTACATGATTTTAATTGTAACAATTTTTTTTTTTGAAGTCTTAACGGTCACAATTACTCAAGAATAAGCCGAGAATAATATTTGTGAATAAATCTATGCATGAAAGAAAACTTATAAAAATCATATATAAATATATTTAATTGCATAAAACATAGAAGGTTCTTGATTGTAATTTAAACTCGAGATGAACTACGTCTAACAATTTCTTTTGTTTGATGAGGAACAAGTGACTCAAGAAGGAGCATATTTAGGATTGTAATTCCAATTAAATAAATGTCAACTTTTTAGTGTTATTGTTTAGTATGGTGAGTTGTTTAATTAACAACCTATAATGTAAAGAGTTAATAAGTCATAGAATTAACGTTAGTAACTTGTGGGGTTTGCAATGAATTTAATAATCTTTTCGATCAGATAAGAAAAGTCACTTATGATCCACGAATTGATATTTAATTTCTATGCAAGTCATAATTCTAAAGAAGATCAAATCCATGACCCATGATTTAATTAGAGCATGTAATATGTATTGAAATATCTTGAATATGGTATCTGGTGTTTCGAACAACTAAATACGGAGGTCTCCGAAATATTAGTTGTATTTGTACTTGTCATATTTACATTATTTATGATTTTGACCCTAGAGTTTAGAGAAGTGCGCTATATAAACTCTCCAACATTAAAGGCGTCATTGGTATATGTAATCTGAATTATTCTCTCTAATTATTCTCCAACTTTAAATTGTTCTTTCTCTGTCTATGGATGTAGCTAACACACTATAAGTTAAGCACGTAGATATCTTTGTCGATTCTTTATTGCTTCATGTTTTGTGTTCATCTTTAATTGTCGAATTTCTTAACAATATGCCTATTAAATAACTAAAATATAAGAAGTGGAAAAAATGTGAAATATATTTTATTTTACTTATTTATGAACTCACTATAGCACTAATATATATCTTACATAATTCATACAAAATGTTCGTACTCATTCATATGACATGATTACCTTGAGATTTTGAAATGCTAACCAGAAATAATTTAGACTCTATTTAGTAATTATTTGAGTTTTAATTTTTAGTTTTTAAAAATTAAGTCTATAAATACACATTTCACCTCTACATTTCTTGAATATTTTAAAAAACCAAGCTAAATTCTGAATATTAAAAAAAGTAGTTTTTGTTTTTGAAATTTAGTTAAGAATTCAACTTTTTTATTTAAGAAATTTGAAAACTATGGTAAGAAATTAAGAAGAAATATACTTAATTTTATTAAACCAACTAATTACCAAATGGAGTTAGTTGTTACACTTGAAGTATAGTAGGAATTTAACTGTTGAATAAAAATTGCTCAAAGAAAAATATTTTTTCATTTTTAAATTAAGTGTAAATGTTAAGCCCTCGATGTTTTAATAAATTACATTTGAACTAAATGAATAAAAGTAACGTTGGACTGCTAGTTAGGTTGGAACCATTTTTTTCCTCCAACTTTATGGTTTCATCATACGGTGTAACGACCTAGTTTAGGAGGAGTACATTAATGAATCGAGATCACAACCGAATGAAAGGGGTCTTAAGGATATGAAAATATGTTTAAGAAAAACTTAAAAGAAATTTATCTATACAAACAAGGTACACCTTCCTTTTTTGTGGCTCAATCATAGGAGCTTCAAAGTTAAGCGTGTTTAGTTTTAAACAACTCTATGTTGGTGACCTTCTGGAAGTTTCTTTTTCATGTCGTGATTGAGTTGGGCTAAAAAAATGGTTGTAACCAAGTATACTCAAGCACTCAAATATTGATACTCATCTAAATAGGGTAGATTCGATGAATGTAGTAAATTTAGTCAATGATAAATAATGTCTTAACAAATTAAGTTGTTGATGTTGGCCTAAACAATCGAACCCAAAATCTCTTAAAGAAAAGTAACATATATTTTATCTATAAGCCAACATTCAATTTGACCATAAAAATGTCTTTTCAAAAATTAATTATGAGAGGAAAAAAAATGTATTAGATAATCTTAAAAATAGATATTGATTAAAATTCAACTCCCATCACACTCAGTAGAAGAAAAAACCTAAGTGTGGACGGTGCATGAACCTCGCATATATCACTGAATGCAGCAGCTGCCGTGCAATGCCGGGCGGCAGCGAAGGCACCACCGCCGACCAACCTAATCCCTTTGTTTTGTTTGCGCAATGCAGGCAAGGTGTTTGATGAAATGCCCCAATGAAAATTTTCTCAAAATCCTTAGCTTTTTTTTCTTTCTTTGTCTTCATTTAAGTCAACGTGCCAATAAACAATGCACATTTCAAGGATTCTAATTTTATTGTTCACATAAAGAGGTGAAGAAGAAGCCCCCCATCCCCCACCCATCCCCCACCACTTCACCGGTCTATGGATGTATCACAGCTCATACTTGTTTAAACAAACAACATACACACACACATACATATATATATATATATATATATATATATATATATATATCATTAATTATTCAAATTTTTATATATTTGATTAATTTCTATTCATACCCTTTTCTTTTTCTCGAGAATATTATTACACCACAAATAACGGTGCAAATAAAAATAAAGATTTAAACTTACAACTGATTGGAAAAAAACAAAATGTCTAACGACTCGATCAAACTATGTTTAGGCATATGGATGCAAGTCAAACTTTTTTATTGCTAATTCTATTGGAATAAATGGTATGTGACCATTTGTGTAGCGTTGCATTGTTTCATGAATGAATGTGTCTTTTCATAAATAACCAAATTGAAAAAAAAAAACACAGACTATTTGAATGGTCACTAAATATTCACTTCTTTAAATTGGTTTTTAACCTTTTTCATATGCATTTTCCTCTCATTGAAACTTTCTCTCTTTTTATAAAGTCCATAAATTTCGGTTTATTTCCACAAAGTACAATTCCTTAGATTTTGTGGACGAGGTGCTACTATGGGAGACAATTACTCATGAAACTCAAGCACTAGAGTGAGTAACATTTTCTTAAGGAGCCAACGTAAAGTCGTTAGGTTCAGGTTCTCTTTGGTATTTAAGGTTATGTATTTTATGATATTTTGGTGATATCATTCATATAACAAATTCTAACGACGTTGATATCTGACAGGTGAAATGTACTAAAATTGTTAAAGGTAAAAAGTAAAAGCTTAATGTAATGATAATATCTATTAAAAAGTAACTTTATTAGTTGAGGCAATAGTGTAAAAATATGAAGTATATTTATCAATCAATGGTTAATTAAGGCATTGATAACCTTAATTCTCACAACCACAATTGTTTTTTTTAGTATAATAAATGTGAGGAGATTCGAACTATAGACCTCTTTAGTTACTAACACATACTACATGTCAGTTGAGTTATGCTCGTATTGAGCACATCCTCAATTGTTATACCATAAAATTTTTACATAAAAATATATTGAAATGTACTAGTTTTTTTTGTTTTTGTTTTAATAATTATTATTATTTGGAAAAACAATCAAATCTATATAGGATATGATTTGTAATTATGTTTTAATATATAGGATCTATACATAGATCATATTAAGTTTAAGCTTTCTCCTTCATTATTTTAATAAAGTTTACATGAAATTGAACAGGCTGTTAAGCATGTGGGTCTAATTAATAGTGAATGGTTTTGGTGAAGTTTTAAAAATTGTCAAAAGGGAAAATAGGTTATTCCAAAGTTTGAGGATGTGTTGTATTATATACTTTTAATTTCCCATGCTATTCTTAGTTTTTCTTCTTGACCATTAGTGAGAATAGGGATCTTTACCACCATATATATTATATTCATTCTTTTATTTAAAAAAGATATATTAGAAAATAGCAACTTCTAATATAATAAAGAAAAATTTTCCCAAATAAAAAAAAATGTCAAACTATTTACAGAAAATAGTAACAAAAAAAATACTGATAGACATTGATAAATTTCTATCAGCGTCTATCGGTGATAGACTGGTGATAGACTTCTATCATTTCTATCACTGATAGACGCTGATAGACTTCCATCAGTGTCTATCACAACTATATAAAAATTTTACTATTTTGTATAAATAATTTCCCTTATTTTTCTATTTTTAAAAATTCTCCTATAATAAATGAGCTTACTTGTTATAAAGATTCAATCACAATATAAACTAAACACTTTCTAAAAATGGGGCCTTTTACATTTGAAAGTATGCATTTTCCATGCCATTAATGAAGGTGTTGAATTTTATTTCATCATTTTTAACTTCAAATTCTTTATAAATAAGTTGAGTTTTTATTTAACTTTTCAAGTGCTTAATTTTGAAAATAAATCATTTTAGAAAAAGTTTAAGTGTTTAGCAACCGCTCAAAATAGTTTTTGAAGCACTTTCAAAATATATTTTAAACATTTTTTTTTATCAAAAGAGTTTAAATAATAATGACTTTTTTGAAAAATATTTTTTTCCTCCAAGTCAATGCAAACAGGTCCTAAGTGGAGAAACCTTCCGTGCCTCAAACATAGTTAATATATAACTTATATATATTCTTATGTGCACCTTGGTTCATTTTACACCTCCCCATTTTTGGCTTACAACACATGTTACAAGACCTGCTATATTAACACATGTTGCTTGTTTTGCCTATAATAAAATTAGCCATATATACTGCTGTAACAAAAATAACTTCATATCAAAATAACACAATTCAATTTAGATAAATATTTGGATGCATCCCGAGTTATACCTATCTTAATAGAGCCCACCCAATTGTTCAATCACAAGTTACAATGTTGCATAACTTAAAAAAAAAAAAAAATTTGGGATAATTGTAAATATATAACAATCAAATTCAAAGTACTAGCATATAAAGCAACATTTTTACAAAATTGCAAATATAGCAAGTCTATCAGTGATAGACTTCTATCGATGATAAACTTTTATGATCTAGGTGGTCTATCACGATAGACTTTGCTATATTTGCAATTTTTTAAAAATGTTGCTATACACATGGTTATTATCCCTAAAATTGCTACTCATTACAATTACCCTATTATATATATATATATATATATATATATATATATATATATATATATATATATATTCTTTTGTGATTGAAGAGAATAGATGGAGATAGGTACGACCATTATTACTATTAAATTTATAATATATTAATTGTATAAATGATATATTTTATATTAGGTATATCAATCACTGATATACCTAATATAGAGTATATATAGATATACCTATTCATAAACAAATGACGATAAAATTGAAATAATAAAAATACAAAAATTAGATTAAAATGTCAATTGTTGTATCTGTGGATTTTGAAAAATCTATTCAAAACTTGGAGGTCCTCCTGGTTTCACAATTCTCATATATGTGGTTTTCATTGCAATGTATACATCCTACATTTGAAGCTTGGTTAAGAGGAAGTGTAACCATCCGACCTTCTAACATCTCTAACTAAGGTCATTATTACATACATGTAATTTCAAAACCAAACTAGTTGACCATTTTAACTTAAGAATAAAATTTTTCTAAATAAATACAGTATCGTCAGGACTATTTAATGAAAGGCAAAGCAAAATTTTTGTTCTAGTCGCCTAAAAACGTTAAATAAAAGAACAATCAAAGTCAAAACGGCTAACTCAAAGGTGTTATGTCAAAACATGAAATAAATTGAAAACATGAAATTGAGTGGAAAAAGTTGAAATAAGTTCCATGGCACTGTCACAAATCACCTCGTCATGCACCCAATACGTTCATGTCTTTAATTGAAAAAAATATTTAATGAAATGATGAGTATTTAAAATAACTAGTAAGTAAACCCACTATTGGAGTCAGACTTTACAATCACATGAAATCATGCATTTTAAAGGTGTATTTGGAATATATTTTTAAGTATTTAATTTAGAAAATAAGTCATTTTGAGAAAAATTGAAATGTTTGGCAACCACTTAAAATAGATTTTGAAATGTATTTTAAACCGTTTTTTTATCAAAAGAGTCTAACTAAAAATGAGTTTTTTGAAAAATACTTTTTTCTTAAGTCACTCCAAACGGGCCATAAATTTATTAAGCTCAGTAAAACCTAAAAGTTAGCGAATACCCTACCAAAACTGTGACATGTACCATTCCAGGCTAAACTGTTTCACACGTCCCATTCTAGGCTAAATTAGTCAATTGTTTTATGAGTCATGTGTGTCATTGTAGGCTAAATTGTTTCATGTGTCATATGGCATCATTCCAGGCTAAATTGTTTCATGGTTTTTTTCTAGTTTGCAATTTCATGTAACACACATGTTGGTCCCACATGAAATCTCATTGTCTTCATAATTATTAATTTTTACTTATTGAGCTTTTTAAAAAATTTAAATCCACAAGTGAGAGGAAACTGGTTTACTGGTAATTTAACATCATCTATTTGATTTTTAGTTTTTAGTTTTTAGTTTTTAGAAACTAAAAATATTTACGTATTAGTTTATTTGTTTTATTATTTACGTCATGATTATCGACACATGGCCTTAATACAAACCTCGTACTCTTATTAAAAGTCGTTCATCCTAAATCATATAAAATCACTTAAAGAAATTTAAACTGTAAGAACATGTTTAGGAATGATTTTGAAAAAGTTAAAAGTCACTTCAGCCACGTTCAAAATCAATTTAAAACATGTCTTTAAAGATTCCAAATCAATTTCTTTTAAGGAAATATATTGAAAATTAATTTAATTAATGTTTGATTTTACACTTGTAGTTTGGATTTCATACAATGAAAATTGATTTTGATCGATTAAAAATATAGTTCGATATGTTTAAAAATAACAAAAGTGATTTTAAACATTTCAAAGTTATTCTCAAACATGACAATAATTATATGACCAAATTATATATACTTGTTGAGAATGACTCGTCAAAAAAGTATCCCACGTTGGAAAGTTTTAAAACATTTAACTTTATATTCTGTTCAAAACGTTGCAAATTTAATATGTCAAGAATACGTGTTGTGTCAACCTTAGAGAGCAATTAGCTTGAGATAATTAGCACCGGAGTCGTGCCACAATTATTTTTAAGGTCATGGTCATTTCATGACACACAACAATCGACACTACAAGAATTTTTTGCTGTGCCGACACTTTTTTTCTCCATGCAATAAAAAACGTCGGCAGATATGATTTTTGGCGACACATTTTCTATGTGTGGGCATAATATCATTTCTAAGGATCTGCCGGTGTTTTCTTACGTGGACAGAGACGAAAATTCTTGTAGTATGATTTATTCGACATTTCATTTTAACGATACTTCCATTATGCTATTATGCTTATTTCCTTTCTATATCTATCATATCTTTCTAACACACACTTGTGTATGATCTTTACTTTATTACCATTTTAAATATCTATTAATGATGGAGAGAGAGGTGTTTGGCCTTCTACATGTGGGGTCTTTATAATCTAGTCATTTTTGTCAATTGTCTTTCTCTAAACTTAGAGTTTCTTTTTTTTTTTTTTTTTTTTGGTCAATTCTTGTTCATTAATTGAACCAACCCAATGCAAGTCTTTCTCAACTATGCTCTTTTTCTTCCCATAAAGCATAGACATATATTATTCAATTATTTCAAATGAAAAGGCAAAACCCACTAGATAGAGTTAGCCCAAAGAAATAGCCATATAGGGTAAGTCTCACTATATCACTAGCTTTTTTTTGGTGAAAAAAAAGCCAATTCAAACTAAATTATGATTTGCCCCAAACCCCTATTTCCCAATCAAACCCTTTCCCTACTCTTTCTTTCATATATATCCAATCCTAATGCCAAATCTTTTATCTCCCTCTCTCTTTTCAAAATCATAATAATTACAACCACATTCCATCCTATTCTTTAATTAAATGACATGTTCACTAGAAGGAATCAAATAATCACTTCACAAGACAACAAAATCTAACACTGGTATGATATTTAGTCATCTACAGTACTCGGGCGATCAAGTTAGTAATAATTTGGAGAACTGGATAATGGAAAACTCATAGTGTTATTTGTAGTGTACTTGAAATGTCTCGAACCCTCGTGAATATATAAGAAAATTGTTCTGTGACAATCACTTAGCTAATTAATCTCTCAAATAATTAATTTGACAGTTATATTAGCTTAATTTAGACTATATGAATAATCTCATTGGTAGACCAAATACATATAGTTGGCCTAATAGAAGAATATTTGGGCATAATTTACCCATCGTGGGTCGGCCTCCATGCCTTCTTTAAACTTCCATGATTGGCCTTCAATGATGTTTATTAATCTTTTATGATCATCTAGCTTTGTGAGTTGTTGTATTTCTTTAGCACTTATGATGGAACTAATGAGTCGGTTTCCTAAGTAACTCACTTTTGTAAGAATAACCCATTGGATGATCAAATATTTTGTCATATTTTTTTACCCACAACTACCACCTCAAAACTAAATTAAAAAGAATAATGTGTATCCACAATCAATCATTAAATCATACCAACTTCAACCAACAAAATAGGAAAAGCTAAACAAGAACAAAGTATTTTCAATTTGACCAAAAGAATAACTATTTATAATAATATTTACAACTAATTTCACTTTTTTTCTTTAAAAAATAAATCATTTGAGGCTATTTGAGAGATTGGTATGTAATTGAAATTACTGTGAATCAAAATAGTGTTGGAATGCTTGAGGTATCGAGGACAGAACAGAAATGAGATCGTGAAATATGAAAACGATGGAAAAGAAGGTTTGATTAAAAATTATTGGAACGGAATGAGTTTAATATTACAAAATAGAGCCCATAATGCTCAATCCAAACATGAATTTTGAATTACATTACCATCTAAACTCATTTTATTACGGACAAGCAAGTAATATGATGGTTTTTGTTGCAATTGCATGCATGCAGAAACTGCAAATACAATAAACGGCCCTCAATTATTAACATTTTACAATAGCAACCCACTTTTTGATTTGACATAAAGATAAAAAGTAAAAATAAAAATAAAAATTTGTTTTGTCATTTACCCTTTGGAAAAGAACCTTCTTACTAAAGGTTGGCCAAAAGTCAATCTCAGCCATACACGTGGCAGTTTTGATAAAAAAAAAAAAAAAAAGCTCAAAGAAATTAAAAAAACTGCGGCTCCAACATCAATTACCAGCCTTTAATTAAAGAGTGGTTTTGTTAGACTGACAGTGAAAAAAAGCTTCCTGGCAAAATTTGGTTTTTTTTGGTGAATTTGTTCCTAAACCTTGACCATTTCTAAATTATTTTTTTTATAATTTGTTTTTTTGGGTGTGGAACAACTAATTAATAATGGAAATAGAAAATAATGATTGTAACTTAAAAAAAAAAAATTATCTTTTATGCTTTGTCATAATTTATAAGCTATAGGTTGTTATATAATTTCAGGTTAAATTGTCATTTTATGATGAAGATTTGGTTTTAAATTAATTTTGAGACGTTTTATTTTCATTGTTGAATGCCAAATTTGGTTAGTTTAGAGTTTTTTTCTTTTTTTTCTTTTTGAAATTAGTTCAGAGATGTTTTAAAAAATTGAACTAAACAATATAAAGTCATATTTGAACTTTATTAAATTTAAAACTAGTAGATCTACTTTCTCAAAACAGGGACAAAAAAGTAGTAAATCTAAATTGGAGCCACAACGACGAAAAAAAAAAACAATAATGTTTTTTATTAACTGAACTTGACATATAATATGTGTAATGTGTGTAGTGATTGTTAGTACCAAAATCAGGATAGAAAAAAAATGCACTTGATGACAACAATGGTGAATTTAGTAATTTAAGAAAGACGTGAACGGCATAACAAAGAGAATAGAGGCGCAGTATGATACTTGCAAGTTGTACATCACAACGCCTTTGATGCCTAAGCCAGTACGTAAGGGAGTTTTTGGTTTTGTAGCAAAAGTTTTAGGAATAAGAATGAACTTACAATTTTATGAAGTCATATAATGTACTATAAGAAAATTCTGACCTAGGACATCTAGATCGGGGTTCTAGAATCAAATTAGGCTCTTTCTTAAGCCAAATGGATTAGGGCACAACATGCCCCCTTCATCAAACGGGGAGGTCAGTCTCGGCTTAGGCCTTTCTCCTCTTTCACAGGACCAAAATGTGTTGTGGAACACATTGTGTATGGCCCATTCATTGAAATGAGAGTCTCGACCTTGGTCGGTTAGGCCAGTTTGGGCCTTTGGCCCAACCTCTCTTCTTCTCCAGGCCTAATTGGGTCGTGTGTGATGTGGTTCTGGGCTCGAGTTTCATCCTTTTCCTGATCTGATAGTCTGCAAACTCGCATAAAGTCGATTATACCCCTAGTCAAAATCTATGCATAACAGTGACTAAGAGGTCTGTAGTTCGAGTTACCCCACCTCTTATTATACTAAAAAAAATAAAAGACAATTGTTGAGTGGCAAGACCTTCAAGATGGTAAAATTGTCTTATATAGTAAGGGATGCTTTGAATGTAAAATAATATGACAATAGTTTAACCATAATATTACTTTGGAAAAAAATACCTTTTTGGTCCCTGAATTTTGAGTAATAGGTGCTTTTAGTCTTTCATGTTTTAAATTAGCCAATTTAGTCCCTAAGTTTTAAAGAATAGGTTTAAAAGGTCCCTCTATTAGAAAAAAAAAAATCATTAAATGATTTAACTAAATGTTGAAGTGGCATGATGATTTGGAAAAAAAATAATTTATTTGATATTATCTAATATCTCTTCTCTCTCTCCCTTTCTTCGTCCTCTCTCTGTTTCAATTGCAACATTTTCAGAAAACTAAAACAAAAGTTGACCAAATTCCACCATGTAAAACGAACGATGAAACGTGAAAAGAAAATGAAAAAGAAATGGGAAACTCACATTACTTCATTTCCCGACTTAGCATACATGATTAGTTACACATGGAAAAGAAAAAAGTGGGATTTGAAATTAAAGTGGTGAGGTGCTCATCTCATGGGGCAATGACAATCCTCAAAATTCCACATTGAAAAACACAAACACACTTCAATTGGGTATGATGCAGAGAATTAATTGGAGGGTTTTGGAGTGATTGAGTTTTTGGGTTTTTAAAGCGTAATAAAAAGAGGAAAATAAGAGTAGTAGGTGATTCATCTATGCTTTTTAATATAAGATGACAATTTTGCATTTTGGAATTTGCTTGGAATTCTACCTCTTTTTTTTTTTTTTTTTTTTTTTTTTTTTCTTCTTCTTTTTCTCTTTTTTGCTTTTGCATTTCTCATATTGTATAATGTTTTCGACTAAAATTCTACACATAAAAGGCAACACCAAACTTCTTTACTATTTTTTCATTTTATTTTCAGTTTTCTGAAAAATTTAACAATGGAGGAAGATGAGAGAAAATAAGAGGGAAGAAAATGAGAGAGGGAGAAAGAGGGAGACGAAGAGGGGGAGAGAGAAAGAAGAGAGATTATATAATATTACAAAAATGATTTTTTTCTCATTCAACATTTAGTCAAATTTTTGTTCAAATTTAATAATTTTTTCTAATAGAGGGACCTATTAAATCTATTCTTTAAAACTTAGGGACTAAATTGGCCAATTTAAAATATGAGGGACTAAACGCACCTATTTCTCAAAATTCAGGGACCAAAAACGTTTTTTTTTTTTCCTATTACTTTTGTTGCACTTGAGGATAAACGTATTATTTCAAGCATCCCTTTCAAATCCTTACAAATCAAGGAAAAAAGATATTCAATTATTTCTGTCACTGATTATGCTCTCAAACTTTTTTTAGTACAACAATTGTAGCGATGGGAGATAGAACCTTCCATCTCAGGAGGAAAGTCATGTCAATTACCGTTAAGTAATTTGAATAAGTTAATAAATTTCTATAATTCTCAAAATCAAGTTAAAGAAATGTTTAACAACTAACTAAAAATATCATCAACTATCTAGTCACATGAAATCTAAAATAAAAAATGGTTAAGTTATAAAAAAAAATACCTTAACTATATGAGGTTGATTTCAATTATATCGTGAATTTTAATCCTTGAAATTTGAAGTTTGTTTCAAAACATGGTAGATTTTTGTTGTTAAACTCATAGACAAAAAGTTTGTATTTGATTATTGAACAAATTTAAATTATTATTAATAATAATAATAATAATAATAATAATAATAATAATAATAATAATAATAATACACTGACACATTTATGAACTACACATGTCGTTTTCTTCCTTATTTAAGCATCACACCCCCAATTTTTCATTCTTTTATTTGTAATTTTTTTTGCCAATCTTAACCCCAAATTTACTTTCACATATGGATTTAGACATAAATCTTTTTATCCATAAATCTAATGGCAATAACCTTTGACGATGGTTTTGAAAAGGGGAAAAAACAAACTTTATGGCTTAAAATCAAATTCTTCAAAATTTGAGAGAGTATATAATTGAAATCAATTTCATAGTTCAGAGTAATTTTTTTATACTTTAAACCATAAATATAACCACAAAAATAATACTAACATTTAGTCAAAAAAAAAAAATCGAAATGTTAATAAAGATACTTTAAAAGGTAAAATTAAAAATTTTGGTAAAAAAGTTTGAATTTAAACCATATAGTTTAAAAGATGACTTATTTATCCTTATGGATGGATAAAATCTTCATAAATAATTCTTTATTGTAATGATTACTTATGAAAAACTTTATCCAAATTATGAAGATTATTATTTATGATATTTTATCAAAACGTAAAGAATATTAATTTATGAGGTTTTTTCAATCCATAAGGATGAAATTCTAATTTTTAAAAGTATATACGCAAAAAGTTTGATGAGATTGACCACTTAAGGTAAAAATTAATTTTCTCTAAAATAAGAAACATAAAGTGATGTATAGGTAGTTGAATATTTTTGTTGATAATAAGATTAAAAAGCAAGAACTATGGCAAGTGTCATTCTATTTTATTTAAAATCTCGATATCAACATTATTTTTATCGTTTATCTATGTTAAATCAGCGAGCAACAATAAAATAAGTAGTTAAACTATCATACAAATAATCGTTACAATTCACATATTGTAAATAAAACATTTTAAAGTTCAATAATTAGATGGACATATAAAAAAGGAAAATTTTTATATATAGAAAAAAAAGTTCAAACTATTTACAGAAAATAGCAAAAAAAAAAAAAACATTAATAGACATTGATAACAATTAGCATCTATCAGCGTCAATCAAAACTATTTAAAAGTTTTACTATTTTATGTAAATGGTTTTTTTTATTTTTCTATTTTTTTAAAATTCTCCCATAAAAAAGAGTTGAGTAAATTAAAATTTAACTAAGAATCCTTTGTCATTGAAGGGACAAATTGTATGATATAATTAGATATAATTAGATAGAAATAAAAGCAATGAAATGGACAAATTTAATTAGTAAGTAATAGATTTTCTCTTGTCTTATATTTATTATTTGTGTTGATAATACTTGCTTATGTGGATTGATTTTTCAATGTGACAGCTTGTGTTCACATCTAAACGAGTTTATAGAAAATGAAGGCTAGAGTTTTGCATGTGCAAACTTTTGTTTGTTGTATGTATTTTTTTTTAATATATTATTTATCTCAAACTTTTCTATTTATTTTATATTTTCCCTAATACTATAACTTTTTAGCCCCATTTTCAATTTTATGTTTAGAAATTTATGCCCGTAATAAACCATTTAGTCAGATTAAAAAAAAAAACAATTAAAAACTCAACCCATTTTGTAACACCCCAAGTTTAGGAGAGAAACATGAATGAACCGAGATCACATCCAAATAAGAGGGATCTTGAGGATATGAAAGTACGGTTAAGAAGGGTTTAAAAAATAAAAAATTACTATTTATACCAACAAGGTGTACTTTCCTTTTCGGTGACTTAATCATAGCAACTTCAAAGTTAAACGTGTCTGGCTTAGAGCAATTCAATGTTTGGGTGACCTCCTAAGAATTTTCTTATGTGAGTGAGGACAAAACATGCTAAAAGGACCGATGTTGGTTTGATGTTGCCAGGTTGTAAGGGAATGTTGGGGTCATCAGGTGTCAAATCTGGATTATGAATCTTGGACCTAGGGTGTTACACATTTAGTCAAATTATTTAATTTTAAATTAAGCTTATCTTTGTTTAATTATCAACTTTTTACGTACGTTTTTAAAATAATTCAAGTCAAATTTTATGTTGTCAGTCTTCTTTTCTTAATAATAAAAATACTTAGGTGCATCCTAGATTGCATCTATCTTTATGCAGTCATGTCTAATTACAAGTTGTCACGTAGTAATATATATAAGAGAATGGATGAAAATGGCCTAGATAGTACTATTGTTTTAAGATAGATGTATTATGTGGAATAAGAACATTTTTTTGGAATGATTTTAAAATCGTTAAAATCACTTTTGTCATTTTTAAAATCATTCAAAAACACACTTTAATTACTCAAAATTTATTTAATTTTCAATTTTACACTTTTAAATGCAATTTTCAATTATCAAAATTAGTTTTGAATGATTAAAAATATATTTTACGGTGATTTTGAAAATGACAAAGGTGATTTTAGTCATTTTAAAATCAATCTCAAATATGCCCTAAACAACCTAAAGACTTGGTTTCATAGTTTTCAAAATCAATTATCACTAGTCTATGATAAATTTAAATACAAATAATTAACTTGAAAATATTTAGCAGAGAAAAAAGCAGTTGATGCCCAGAAGAAACTCACTCATTCATGTCAACTTTCTTTGTTGGCTCAACAGATTTTTTTTTTTTTTTTTTTTTTTTTTTTTTTTGAGTAAAACAAAAAATAAGAACTAATTATATTTCACCCTTATTTTTTTTTTTATTTTGTCTATTTCAATGTGGGTGTACACAAACAAGTACTTAATCAACTCTAGATTTTCTTCCTCTCTTTTTTTTTTCCCCTCCTTGCTTTGTTTTGTTTTGTCTTTTTAATGAATTAATGATTATTATTATTATTTTGTGAAAGTACTTTTTACACACTGGAGTTGTCAGCCTATCCTTCGGGACATACTAAAACCCTTATTTTTTTTCCTTTTTTTGAGAAAAAAAATTCCTTATATTTCCTTTTCAAAATAACTATAAGTATAGAAAAAGATAAAATACACGTCAAACAATGATGACTAAATTAATAAATATTTGCAATAATTGATAGTTATTATGATTATTATTTATATACTCAATTATTATTCATTCATTAGAATGAAAAAATGTAATAAATTTTTTTGAATGGATATAAATTCTATATAACCTTATAATTTATTCAAATCAGATATATTTAGAGATAACAATTAAAATCTTTTGCTACTTAAATATGAAAACTTAATGATGCTCATGAGTCATGATTTTGATAATAATGGTAGTAATTATTTGGAGAAAATGTCTTTTAACTCCATCATTTTTATTTCGGGTCTATTACATAAAATAAAAATTCATTGCACATTATTGTCATAATCAAGGTTCGAAATATCGATATCAATGGAAATATCGAGGTTCTAATTTTACGGAAATATAGATGTAAATATTGATATCGATGAAAATTTTAGGAAACTTTTTGGAAATTGGTGGAAATTGATGGAAATTGTTATAATTAGTTAATGAAACTATGATTGTAACTGAGTTAGACTATAATTGACAATTTTTAATCATTATTTCTATAAAGAAAGACAATATTTAGATGTATATTGTAAAATATTTGTGTAAATATAAATGCGAGAGTAGAAATTAAAAAAAAAATAGAAAAATAATTACAAAATTAAAGAACATGAAATATTTACATATAAAATAATTGTAAATTGTTTATTATAAAATGAAATGGATACAAATAAAAAATCATAGCATTAAACTAACCTAACATAACACAATAATGATAGAAAAATCATAACATTAAAATAAAAGGGATGTAAAAAGCATAATATTAAACATAACACAACATAATGAAAAATAAAGAAGAAAAAGAAAACTCTAGAAGTAGATAGAGCTTGAGAGAAAATGAGAGCAATATTAAAGAACTCACATCAATTCAAGTTTGAGGTGAAATAATGTGAAAATTCAATGGAAAATATTTGAATGAAAATATTGTATTTCTTGATGGTAAAAGAGAAAAAAAAAATCTCATTGAGCCAGCATAGCTAATTGTATAAAAAAAAAAAAAAAAACTCAAAATTTAGATGGAAACTTCGAAATTTCGAGAAATTTTGAGAAATTGGGGGAAAATCGAAATTTTCCCTACTAAAATTTTGAGCCTATCGAAATTTCGATATTTCGATAAAAATTTCGAGATTTCAATGGAAATTTTAAACTAGTGTCATAATTAAGAAAGTTGAACATGAATATTGAATTTAAAATCTTAATGTATTTATAGTTAAAAAAAAAAAGAGTATTTATGGGTTTTTTTAAAATAAATATATATTTATAAGGGAAATTTTTAAAAATAAAAAAATAAGGGATACTGTTTATACAAAATAGTAAAATTTTTAGATAGTTATAATAGACAATGATAGAAGTCTATCAATATCTATCAGTATTTTTTTCCTTTTTACTACTTTTTGTAAATAGTTTGACATTTTTTCTAACGGTGAAAAAATTTTCATCCATAAATATTTTTAAAATAAGCTATCCAAATAAAATTTAATATAAACAAATGCATGAAACCTGTGGTTCCAATTAATTCCTTTAATTTTATTGCAAATTGTTAAGAAAATATTTCACGGTCCATACACATTTTTCTTGTTTTGTTTGTTTCCATTGAAAATTTTATCAATAAAATAAATGTGTGGTCGAGAAAATTTCCTTTAGTAAAAACATTAAGGAGACAACTGAGAGTTACCCAGCTAATTAATTTATTAATTAATCTATTATTACCCAATAAGTCATCATTAATTATCATGGGCAGGCAGTGGTTACTTTGAACTTTAAACAAATTACAAATAATATTAATTTTTTTTTTTAAAAAAAAAATGTTTATAGAGCATAGTCAGGCAACATTATTTTGTGACAATATCTTTTGTCAATTCACCAACATATTTTTAGCCTCTTGTGTGTTCCAATGGGATTGAAATTGACATGAAAAATAATCCAAGTTTTTGTATTCTGTTTTTTTTTATATAGCCTATGCTAAAAGGTTATTTATCAAATAGTTAGTAGCGTTTATTTTTTAGTACAACAACTGCAGGATAGAGGATCGAACCTCCAATTTCTAGAAAAGAAAAGTCATGTCAATTACTGTTGAACTAAGCTCATTTTGACATATTTTTTCTTTTTCATACTTTTAGGTTATTAAAAAAATATGCATATTGTAATCTCATTTTCCTTTGTTAAGAAATATTTGCAAAATTGTATATAATCTTTTGTTAAAACAATATTTTTTAATCCTTGTTTGCAATGAATAGGTCAAAATAAAAAATAATGTATATATTTTTTGTATTTTGATTTCAAATTATCATTTATGAGATTCATCAATGTATGCTTGTGAAATTTGAAGAGGAATATTTGTTGATGATGAAATTTGAACGGATCACAAATTGTCAAGTCATTTCTTAAATTAATAACGAAAATTGCAAATGATTGAATTTGAGGCCAATTATAAATTGACACATGTTTCAAATTAAAAGTAAGACAAAAAATGATAAAACTTGATAATGCCACATGTCTTTGTGAGTTATATGGAGATTTAGCCCAAGTTTAAATAAGCTAAAAAAAAAAAGCTCATCTAATGACATATTGGCCCAAAGTCCAAATAGGTTAAGCCTAAAACTAGTAAAGTTCAGGATGGGCCAAACCTATTGCCAACCAAGTCAAGCTCACACTACGACAATTTATCATTGGTATATTATACTAAATGTAATGCCCCAAACTAAGGATTTGGAATCCAAATTTGGCATTTGATGGCGCCACTACAACAATTTTGGCTTTAGATCAGTTTTGAACTAACATCAGATATGTATGATGATGGACTACAAACTGACATCGTATGTTGTGCCCTGACATTCTCCGGCACTGTTTACGGCCTAATAATGTCACCCTTGCTTGTCTTAGGTCCTTTCAGCATACTTTGTTCTCACTCGCATAGTCAAGAAAAATTTCTAATAGGTCATCCAACATAGAATTATTCCCAGCTAAGCATGCTTAACTCAAAAGTTCCTACGATTGAGCTATTGCACAATGTTGATATAGGTGGTAACTATTATTTTTTAAGCCTTTTTTAACCATGCTTTTATTTCTTTAGGATTCCTCTCTCATTTAGATATGATATTGATTCATTCATGTACCTTTTCTAAACTCAAGCATTATCCCAATAAATAAATAAAAAAAAGATATATTTGAATGTTTCATCAAGATTATAATAATTTAATAACCACTAACAAATCATTAAGTTCAATTCTAAAATAATATATAATTAAGTACAGTAAAGATAAAAGTCCACTAAAAATCTTCAAATCATTTTGATATTATCTTGATGTCTCCAATGTAAAGAATAAAGCCAAAGAAATGAAAACTCTCATAAATTTGTTTTCAAATCTAATTTGATTTCGTTATATGAAAAATACTACAAGAGGACAATTTTATATTTCGAAAAGACAAGTTCACTATTCATGTTGAGTTCTTTCGAAAAAACAAGGAGTGGTATAAATATTCAAACTCGAAATTTGTAATTCTATAACACTAATTCTATTTTTGGAGGGTTGAAAAAAAAAAAGAAGCAATATAGTTGGTTTCAATGTGAAACTAATTACAATGGTTGATTGAGAAATGGAAAAGAGATTTGAATTGATCCCTAAAGAGACCAAGATTGCGAGATATGCTGTGTGTATTTGCAAGTGATTTGGAAATGATTAAAATTACATTGTCATGTTTAAAATCACTTTGAAACGTACGTTTAATCACTAAATATCAATTTAATGTTTAATTTTACACTTTCAATCATATTTTTTATACTATAAAGATTGATTTTGAATTATTGAAAATATTTTTTTAGTGATTTTAAAAATGACAAAAGTGATTTTAACCATTTTAGAATCACTCCCAAACATGTCACAACGAGTAAGATTGACTTTGAAATGGGCTCATGATGGAGTTCAGTTGCTGATACTCTTGCCTTCAGTGCCTCATTCTCTTTCTTAAGCTGAAGTAATAGGGAAGGCCAAGCCACCTCAAAACTTGAGATTTACATTGCTTAAACAAACAGTATGAGCATTAACATTTTGAATCTGTCATCGATAACAAACTTTATCATTGATATATGTCTGTTACTGATAACATGCCATTGTTAATATAATTTAAACTATCTTTCCCATTATATGGTCATAAAAGAGTCTTCTTAATGAAGGATTTAAAACGTATTTCACGATGATTTTAAAATGGCTAAGATTTTGAAAATGACAAAAGTAATTTTAGCCATTTTAAAATCACTCCCAAACATGCACACCTTAATTTATTGTAACAAGTACTATCAACAAAATAGAATATAAGGTTGGCAAAGTTTGACCTTAATATCATTGGATGTAGAAACATGCAAAGACGAGACTAATTGTAAGTGAAAGCCAATTGGGCCTCTTTTAGATTTGGTAGTACTTAAGGATGTTTTTTTATGTTTTTGCAGTGTGGCTGATACCTCTAATCTAATGAAAAACCTTCATCTATCTCTCTCTATTTCTCTAGACTTTCTAAGCACAAGGTTAAATAGACACGACAATAAAAATTTAGAAACATGTTTTTTAATAGGGTAATTATAATGGGGTCGCACTTTTAGGGCTAATAATTAAATGTTGTTGAGATAGAAATTTGGTATCAACTGTGAATTTGTAATTTTCGAGAGGAATTTAAATGATCGCCCTACACAATAGAGGAAAACTCGCATAGGTGTGGTGCTTGGCCACCAATACTCCGTTGATCAAGTTAGTAATTGTTTAGAGAGAGAGAGAGCGTTATAGTAGAGAATTCGAGATGTATTTCAGCGTATCTCAAATGGCTCGAGCCCTTTTGATTATATAGACAATTGATTTTGTAACTATCACTTAGCTAATTAATCTCTCGAATAATTAATTTGATCATTACTAACTTAATTTAGCCGTTACAAAGAATCTCATTTATCTTGGAATGACCCATTGGGTCATCTTTGTAAGGTCAGAGTACATTTAGCGATACTTTTACCCATAACAGTTGCCCCCAAACTCCTAATCAAAGACTTGTAAGTATACCTTCAACTTACTCTTCGATTAGGAGTTCTGATCTATTTTTACCCTTTTCTTAATCTCTCTCTCATGGCCAATCCTAGGGATCGACCTTCGTGGTCTTTGTGTATCGACATGGTCAACCTGTAGTTATTTAAATAAACATGACCGACCTTATGGGACGGTTTCCAATACTTTGCCAAATAAACTTATGGTTTTATGGTCGACCCTATGGGTCAGTCTCCATACTTAGCCAAATAAACTTATGACTTATACCGACCCCATGAGTCGATCTCCATTTTAGCCAAATAAACTTATGGTTTCATGGTCAACCTTATGGATCAGTCTCCAAACTTAGCTAAATTAACTTATGACTTCATATGACAGTTTTTAATTGAGTAACTAATGAGCTGCACAAAGATAGGTGCAGTCCAACCAATACCCAAATATTTTTCTTTTAAAAAATGTTCAATATATCAAGGACGCAAATTGAAAGTTTATAGACCTATATGACTTTTTTTTAAAGTTGAAGTAACTACAACACAAATTAAGATTTTATAAATCTATTAAGATACTGTCTTATTTAAAGTGTTCAAGGATCGACACAAACATGAAAGTTCATCTTACTACCATTTTAAAGGTGTCGATCTGAGCATAACTTAATGGATAAAATTTGTATTACCATCCCAAACGTTGATATTACAATCTTGTCAAAAGAAAATTCTCTCCACTTCTAGTTTCTTTGTCTCTTCCCACTGCACTTGTCTTGTAAACTTTTCTTTAACTGTTCCAATAGAAAGAACACACAACTATATATATGGGTTAGAACATTGTCTTATTTATGAAATTTTAGTGCCTCTAGCTTTTCTTCTACCCTCGATTGCTATGATTGTACATAAGTTTCTTACCTCATGATAAGATGCTCCCATGTTGGATTTTTTTTTTGGGTCTTGATTGTAAAGTTTATGGTTGTGGCTGGTCCTACTTAAAGTTGCCTATGAGTCTCTAGATTGCTTCTATCTACATTCTTGTTTTATAGTTAAAAAGATTCTATTCTTTTTTTAAGATTTGAGACTTAAAGACATGTATTTAAAGAAAACTTGAGAATGGTAGACCTAACAAAATATCCCTTATTGAACTTCTAACCAATCTTACTATAGATATTGGCATTTGTTGAATTTTTGGCAAAATATTAGAAGTGCAGTTGTCCCACATCGGTTAAACAATGGGGATGGACTCCAAGTCTATAAAAGGAGCCTATGCCTCTAATGTCAAGATGTCCCAGTTAGAAACACTTTAAGCTTAATGTGCTAACTCTAATTAAATTTCTTTTGTATTCTTTAGTTTGAGAGTGAGAAAAAGGTGTGAGTAATATAAAAGTTTAGAGAGAGTGCTCTTGTAATTGGGGTCGGAAGAGAGAAATATTTCTTTATGATTATAACAATTTTTCACATAGTGGATTTTTTCACGTTAATTTAATTTCTCTATTATTTTTTGCTTTTTCCTACTGTAGAAGTGGGAGGTTTTTTTCCAAGGTAAATTTTAGGGCAAGTATCAATTTAGATGGCATACGAGAACCTGAGTTTAGGATGAATTTTAGGACGGGGGATAAACAATATAATTTTGGTCATGTACTTTCAAATTACCAAATTTCGTCTTTGTACTTTCAATGAAAATTTGTACGATATTATACTCTAAGTAGGTGGCTACCATAGATTGAACTCATGACCCATTTAGCCCTTTGGTTTTTTTTTTATTTTTTATATATTCTCACTACCACTAGGTCAACCCATGATGGTTACTTTAGTCCCTGAAGCTTAGAAATTAATACTTCTACACGATGTCTAAACTTGACTGACAAGGAATGATTTGAGAATTCAAAAAACACTTAGCATCCAGAGCTAAGATCTTTACTACTTCTACCATATAGCAACTTTCTTGACAGTTTACAGTAAAAATATTTTGTAGCATCAAATGATAATCAAAAAGTTTATGTACATGTCTCATTTTCTCATTAAGAGAATTTAATGTAGATGTTTGTAGCCTCTATAGGTTCACATTGACATGCTCTAATCTACATTTTATAAAAGTAATTATATAGAAGTAACTGCAGGAAGCACCAAAAAGAGACCTACTTTGGTGAACCATGAAGGCTATCTTGATGGAAAACTTGTATAATTTTCACTCATATGTCAATTGAAGAATCGAGACGATGATGATGGGTTCTTAACTAGAGGAACCAGTGACTGCACGACGTCAGTCATCAAAGGCCGGTAGTCGGCTTCGGGCTGCACACACATGGCTGCAATGGCTGCTACCTGAGAAACAGATACTTATAGGGTCACTAATAAAAAGTAAGATTAGCAAATTCATAATCCTAATTAGAATGTTAATAGAAGACTTAACAAACCTGAATTAGATCCTTTTTTGAATACTTCCCTTGAATGGCTGGGTCAATCATTTTCTCTACTTTTTCTCTATTAGTCAGCCTTGGGAGAGCCTAGAAGCCATGTAAAAGGAAATCAGACTTCTTATATATGATGATTATATGATACAATATAGCTCTGTTAAAGATCATTTTGTGGTAGTTTTTTGCAGCCTTATAGGTTGTTGAAACGTAACAGAATTAACTAACCCATGAGACAAGAACATGCTCGCCCTGCGGCCGCTTGATATCCACCGGCACTCGACCGGTCAATAGCTCTAGCAGCACAACACCATAGCTATACACATCTGACTTTGTTGTAAGTTTACCTGTTGAAGCATACCTACACATTCCCAACAGAGAATTATGGAACTAATTCTATGAATATGCTTGTCAGTTTCTGCTTATTCCAAATGGTTGATATACAAGTAACTGTGTTGCCCCAAAAAAGTTCTCATAAATTATAAACGTTTATACTTTTTCTAGTAACACTAATAAAAAAGATTGATTCGGTACTCTTCATAAAAATATTGAGCTATATTATGTAATTGAGTAGACATGGATTCATATTCTTCATAAGTCGGTGTTAAATAACTCAACCCCACCAACTTCAATAATATTCACTATTGAAGTTTGCACATTTATCGAGGAACTCCATCTTCCTCATTTTCTTTTTCCCTCCCTCTAATGTTTCCTGACTCCAAATTAAATAACTTTACATCCTAAACACAGACTTCCTAACTCCAACATAACTTCAGATTTCAGAACTCAACTTAGCATCTCAAACAACCACCTAATAAGCCATTATGTAATAGACGTTCGGGGATCCACGTGGAGGCATTTTGAAGACTTAGATTATTTTTTTTTTTTTGGTAGCAGGAATACAAAAGAGTGACAGTAATGAAAAACTAGAGGCTTGTTTGAAGACTCACTCTGGTGCTAGATATCCTGTGGTTCCCAGGACTTGTGTAGATATCTGACCATTGATCTTGTCAGAGCCCATCTTGGCCGAACCAAAATCCGACACCTTGGCTCGGAAATCCTGATCCAGTAGAACATTGGTGCACTTGAAGTTTCTATGTATAACAGATGGAACTGCATGCTCATGGAGGAACTCAAGAGCCTTGGCACAATCAAGGGCTATCCTCAATCTAGTATTCCAATCCAATGGCCGAGATTCACTGTTGGGATTATGCAGATGATGATGAAGAGTACCATTGTGCATAAATTCAAATATCAGAAGCCTATGGTGTTGGTCAGCACAGTAGCCAACCAACTCCACCAAACAAGGGGAGTGCAAGCGGCTTAGGAGATCCACCTGCTTTCAAAAGGAGAGCCTCAGTCATCTTAAACTTTCAATTTCATCTATTTAAACTCGAAATCAAGAACGAAAAGTTTGAAAATCATGTCAAGAAAATGCCTACAATCGAACATAGTCAGAATACCAACCAAATAAACTCAAAAGAACTAATACCTAGAAAAGTAGTCTCATCCAGGATATGATCTATTCGTACTACCTATTCATAATTGCAACATCTATTCGAGTTTGTTATGACATAAACGAAATCAACAAGCAAAGAAAGCGGAAACAGTAAAGAACGACAAAAAGATTTACATACTTCACTTAGTTACATCCACGAGTAAAGGGAGACAACAGTTTTATTATTTGAGAAGAATATAAAAAAATACAAATACTAAAGCGCTAATAGAATTAGAGGGTTTGTATATGACACCTCTCTAAACCTTAAGTCAAAAATCGTAAATTACATATAAGCGAGACCCTGTGCTTGATCATTTGAATTGCTAGATAACATATTCAAGACATCCCAATAAAGTTAATAGTTCAAATCAACATAACTGAAAGTTTAACACCAAAACTAACTCATCCACCAAAGTTTAGGGGTAAAAATCGAATTTCTCACTTTTGTCTCGTTACAAACAAATTAATAATAGAGGTAGAAGAAAGATGTAAATGGTTATACCAACTCCAAAAACTTGAAAGCTGTTGTTAATGGAAAGTCAAAACAAACGTAAATAAGAGAGAGAGAGAAAGTTAATGACCTCCATTCTGAAAGAACGTTCCCTCTGCTTGCCATCTCTATGGAGCATTTTAATGGCAACCACAGCTCCATCTGCAAGAACTCCTCTATACACAAACCCTAATCTTCCATTTCCAATCACATTTGCTTCACTAAAATTGTCAGTAGCCAATTCCAGTTCCTTATAAGTGAAAACTTGAACTCCCCTGATTCTGTACTGAGGAATTCTCCCAGAATTGCCTCCATATAAGCACCCACCCCCTTTCACTTCTGCAAAACTCCACACCCATTTCACCAATCAACATTTATTTCAATTTTTGCTTTGAAAACAAAGAATACAAGAAAATGGGTTACCTGGGCTTGAATCAAAATTGATGGTTGTGTGGGGGATGAATGTGGTGGATTGTGTGGCGGACGAGGCGGCAGCGGTGGCGGTGTTTCGAGCGGATTTGAGGCGGAGGAGCATGAAGATGAGGAGGAAGATGGCAAGGAGAATGGTGATGGAGATGATTGAGGCAATGATAATGAGGAAGGAATTTGAGCTGAGAATGGCATTGTGGCTGTGGTAATGTTGGTGGAATTTGGAATTGTTGTGGTTATGGATGTGATTTCTTGGTGGTGATGCTCTTGAATTGTTGTTAACTTCCATGATGTGAGCTACAAAAGGAAGAAGATGAGTTTCACAAAGAAATGGTTTGTTTAGAGTGGACTCACAAGCAAAATGTTAATGGAGGTTGAGTTTCCCTTTCTAGGAGGTCATCCCTTGTCTCTTTTCTCTGCTTCCCACTTTCCTTAACTCTCTCTCTCCCTCATTATTTACAATGTTAAGAGACATGAAAGATATAAATGGTCAATAGTTTACGAAATAGTCAAAGTAAGTTTAGCTCAACTATTGTTATGATTTTTTTCTTTAGAAGTTTTTGTTGTATTAAAAAAATAGTTTAGTGAATAAGATATTAACTATCATTTCAAAAGTCAATGATTTGATCCATATGCAATTGTTGAACTGAACAAAAAAAACGCACGAGAAAGAGAAGTTATGTTGATGATTTTTAAGAGGAGGTGGATTTTTGAATTTAGGTTAAAAAATATTTTTGGTCTTTAAACTCTCATGAAAGTACTACTGAAATTTCTTATATATATGGATGGATAAACTCATAAAAAATCAAATTTATTTATGAATTATAAATAATAATTAGTTTCGTAATAAAAATTGACATTTCATTTTGATGAGATTTTACATGATATGGACTAATTTGTTAAAATTTTCAAAATATAAAGACTATATTGTTACTTAATAAAGTCCAAGGACTGAATTGTTACACATTTGAAAGTAATTGTTATCCACTAAAGTTCATAGACTAAATTATTACTTCTATAAAAGTTTAGGAACATTAAATTTATTAGGAGTAGACATTTGTCATTACTGCTACGCCCACATTTTATAAATGTTCCTTTTTTTTCTCTCTCTTTCTTATTTTTTCGAATAATTATTCGAAGTGACTATCATAATATAGCTTACGGTTTTACATCATCGGATATAAGAGAGAAACTACAAAAATATTTCAAATATATTATCTAATAGTTATTGAGATGAAAAATTTAGAATCTATATCTAATAATTATTAAGAGACAGGCACATTATGACCGACATTATTAAATAATTATTTTTCTTCCAAGCCTTTCTCCTAATTCTTCTCTATTTGTATGTGTTAATGTCTCGTGAGTAGCAAATGGGTTTAAAGAAGAAGGATTGGTCCAATGGTTTTGTATTTATATTTAGTGAAGGAATTGTCCTTTGTCTTTTGTATCAACCTTTATTTGCTTTTCGTCTTCATTTTTTTTTAAAACTTTTTTTATTTTCAAGTTTTGAAAAATGTGTATTTGATTAGTCGTTGAATTTTTTAAAATTTGTACATTGATCACTAAATTTTTAAAATATACTATTATAGCTCCTGAATTTTTAAGGTTAATTTTAAAAGGTTCCTAAAGTAAATTTTATTATTACTTTAAATTAGAAAATTAATTTAAAAAGTTATCATTTCTTTCTAAGTCGTTTTTTACTTGTTTTTTAATTCAAAATATTCATTTAATTAGTTAAAATAATAGAAGAGAAATTTTTACACGTAGAAAAAAATGTCAAATTATTTACAAAAAATAAAAAAAAATATTGATAAACATTGATAGACTTCTATCAGCATCTATCAGTGATAGATTTCAATCATTTCTATCACTGATAGACCTTGATAGACTTCTATCAACGATTATCACAACTATCTAAAAATTTTACTATTTTGTATAAATAGTCTCCCTTATTATTCTATTTCTAAAATTTTTCTATAATAGAAACTAAAATAATTACGTTAGAGACCTTTTAGGCCTATTTTAAAAAAAGCTAGAGAATTAAAAGGTATATTATATAAATTCAATGATGAAGCACTTCTATTCTTAAAAATTAGAAAATTAAAAATTTATATTTTGAAAACTCAGAGACCAAACAATTTTTTTTTTTTTTTTTGTAAAATAATTAAATATTTGGCTATTATTGTTATGTTATTTTATAAATTCCCTAGGCCTGAGTGTAAAATTATACATTATTTTGAAATATGTCCACTTGACTTTTGTGTGTGATGGAGATAGCAACTTGTGATTGGGTAAGTGATATATGCAACTATGCCAGCTACATTTCCACATTCCCATTCCCAATATATATGTATACATTATATAATTTTATAAACTTAATGATAATGTTTTTTAATATTTAATTAATTTTTTACCAAAGCTCAATTTTTATTGAGATCCGTGAGGTTGATGTATATAAATTTTTACTCCAAACTTTTTATTTTATCAAATTAAATTTCAATTAAAGAGATAAGCTTTTTTTCCAATTAATTTTGTATCTTATAATGTCTTATAACATTTATTCGATCATATCTGTTGATGCCAAAATTCGGACTAGAAAAATAGTTTGAAATTCACGTGACGCCAATAGTAAATTTGTGAATAAGAGAAAGAGTGTGACTTACAAAATAAGAAAATATATGCACGGATGTGGTACTTGCCACACATGTTTTGATACTTAAGTCAAATAGTAGATAAGTACAACAAATTATAGTTTGTGAGTGGAGAATGAACTTACTTCTCTCTGGTGTTATCATAATGTATTTATAAGAGCGGGTGACCTAGGCTCTTCCAATCCGAATTCGGAGTTGTTTTGGGATGATTCTTCAACTTACTGGACTGAGGGCGTGCCCCATTTGGCATTTGGTTAGGATTGAGGTTGAGGTCAAGAACATTCTCCTAGACCCATTTTAGTCCTAGGGTGATGCTTTGGATCGAAGCATGCAAGGAGATGCCTCATTATGTTTTTCATTAAGTTCGGTCTCGGCCTTAGCCAAGGTTCAAGCCGGCCCTCTCTCTTATGCCCATATTGGTCCTAGGATGTTATTTTCAACTCAAATCTTATTATTTTTCTTAGCTCTATCCCTTATATCGTTTTTTTTATGTCGATTATGTCTTTTGGTCTAAAATCACTCACAATAGTACCAATAACCAAATTTTTAAAACCAAGTTGATGAAATTAAAATTAAAAAAATTAAAAAAAGAGCAAAAAAAAAAAAAAAAAAAGGCAATCTTTCCCCTAATTTTTTGCTTTTGATGTAAAATATAAGTTTTATTTCTGTCTTTTTACTAAATAGACATAAGTATAAATATAAAATTATAAGTATAATTCATCAATTAATTAAGATATATGTTTTTTACCAAGAGAGCAAACAAGTCAATTCCATCCATCATGGTTCAAACAAATGAAGATATTTTTTAAAATATTAGGGACAAAATGAAATATTAAAGTTGGAAAAAAGAATACAACATAAGAAGATTGCGAAAGTGATCAGCTTGACTCAGTAGTATTGACATGCACTTCGTTCTTAGAAATCGGAGATTCAATCTTACATCCAACAATTGTTGTACTAAAAAAATACAAAATAAGAAGCGTATACTTTTTCACTCATTTAATAATTGAAGAAAGAGAGGAATTTAAAATTCAATAGGTGATAGTGGAGGATGTGTACAAAAATTAAGAGAGTTATTGGAAAGTGGAAGAGCATTGGTTGGTTGGGAGAAAAAATGGTGAAAGTCAATGGAGAGTGAAACAAAAACAGCATTTATTATTAGATTACTATTGTCACTTTATTCCATATTTTTATCTACATTTTTATCCATTTATTCAAATTCATATTAACATTTAAGATTTTGATTTTCACTGTAGTATTAAATTTTCATCCACGATATTTTCATTGATATTTTCATATTTTCATGGGTTCCATATCAATATGAGAGGTAAATCGATCATTGTATTGTAGAAAAATCTACGAAACACAAAAAATAAACATCAAAATGTCACTAATATAAACATAATATAAATAATAGATATGTTTACTTATTTGAAAGTAATAAAATGCTTATTTACTAATTTAAATTTATTTTTTTATTTTTATAATTTTTTCAAAAATATCCATCGAAATTTTCGTAAAATTAAGACTTCGATATTTTAAACCCTAATTGTCACATAGTTTTGCTAATTATTTTCCTAATCCTTTTACAGTTTAAACTTACATGACAATACTCAAAATGTTTAACATAACCCTTCTTTCTTTCAAAATTATAAAATATAAAAGCACATAAAAAAAATAGAGTTGTTTTCAAATATGGAAAAATGAGTCAAACTATTTATAAGTATAGAAAATTTTAGTGTCTATCAACGATATCACGGTCTTTTGCAAATAAACAATGAAATTTTTCTATATTTGTAAATAGTTTGATATTTTTTCTATTTATAGTAATTTTTTAAAAAAATATTTTTTTTTTATTTACCAAATTTGAAATACCTTGTGTTCTAATCAAGGTTTAAAATATCGATGTCCATAGAAATATCGAAGTCCTAACTTTACAGAAATATCGATAAAATATCGATTTCGACGGATATTTCTGGAAAAATTATAAAAACAAAAAATTTAAAAAATAAATTTAAATTAGTAAATAAACATTTTATTATTTTTAAATAAGTAAACATGTCTATTGTTTATATTAGTGGCATTTTGATGCTTGTGTTTTTGTGTTTCATGGATTTTTCTACGATATAATGGAAATATCGATTCACCCCGCATTTCGATATCGAACTCATAGAAACGTAGAAATATCGACATATCGATGGAAATTTAATACTATAATTCTAATTCAATTTGAAGGTACTTGTTAGTTATAGAAAATTGGCTCATAAATAAGTTACTGTCTACCTCTTTTCTTTTTCTTTTTTTAATTCAATTCAACTGGTAGAGATCCGATATTTGAAAGAGCTTATAATATCTTATACATTTGCATTGTAATTTTTTTCGTAGTCAAGTAAACTTATATATATATTTCAAAATTATATATGTTTTAGCCTCTAAAATTTTTCTAATGTTTGATAATGTAACCTCTTCTATTTTAACATTTTTTAATTAAACTCTTCTCTAGTTTGTGAATGTAATTTTAACTGATAATAAATTTATATGACATGATATTTAGTAATTAGTCTAAACTTAAATAAAGAATAAGACCACCAAAAAAATAAGTAACCATGTAAAATCTTTAAAATTTTAAAACATTTTTTTCCCTTTAGAGTGACCTAATTTTTCTTCTGAATTCGTGCCAACATATTCTAAACTTAATATTCATGAGCGAATTAGTATGATTAAAAATATTAAAACATAGAGGAAAATTATAAAAAAAAAAAAAATGCAACATATGAATGTATTATGTCACCCATAATATTAAATTTCCATCGATATATCGATATTTTCACGTTTCAATGGGTTTGAAATCGATATGAAGGATGAATCGATATTTCTATTATATCGTAGAAAAATCCATGAAACACAAAAAATAAGCATCGAAATGTCACTAATATAAATTTTATATAAATAATAGACGTGTTTATTTATTTGAAAATTATAAAATGTATATTTACTAATTTAAATTTATTTTTTTTACTTTTTTGTTTTTATAATTTTTTTAAAAATATCCATCGAAATCTATATTTTATCAAAATTTCCATCGAAATTTTCATAAAATTAACACCTCAATATTTTAAACCTTGATGCCACCCAGTTATTTTTCACAATTCGTACTGAAATATCATGAAATCTTTAAAATTTTTGGAAATTTTTTAAAATTTTAAATTTTTAATTAAAAAACATGATTAAGATTTTAAAAACAAGAAAAAAAGAAAGCAGTAACATAGATAGAAAGGCAAAATTTGATGATCTTTTTTGTGAGTTCTTTACACAAATCATTTAGAAAGCATACCCTATTCATTAGAGTGATTTTATTTATTTATTTATTTATTTATTTTTGTAATCTCCAAAAAGTTCTATATTTCCAAGAACTTTCCACAATATAATGAAAACTTTTGTTTCTTATTTGCAAATATTAAAAACTTATTGCTAAACAGCTTAATTATGTATGCTTAAAAGCAAAACTCTAATGGACCATATGGAATCGACATTTAATACACCAACCCAAAATTGGCTCTAAGAGTATGAATTTGGAAGTGTTACTTAATTAAACATTTTTTTATTAACTGCCTTGAAAAGGACTAATATTGTTTGTGTTCAATGTTCAAATTTTTGTGTATTATTTTCGAGTTCGACCTCATATAATTTGATGCATTATATTGTGTTGTTGCAAGGATATTTACTCAATTTCAATAAGACGATAGAAATTAAAATGATTTTTTTAAAAGCATGAATACCAAATTTAAATTAAAGGGAAAAACATAGAACTAACCATACAATTTAACCAAAATCATGTTTATAAATCTATGGAAACGTTCTTTAATGTGTCACGAAATATTTATAAAAACTATTTAAAACATCACATAATTAAAAGAACTAAGCATTGAATATTTAAATTTAATAATTCAATTTTTTTTTTTATTTCAACAAAAATGATGAAACTTAAAAGAAAAAAATATCTTATACACTACGCTCCCATGGTTCTAAAGTTAAGAAAACCAATATTTTCAATGAAGAATCCAAATATTGTGGAATGCCTCATTACTTAAAAAAAAAATAGGAAAATTACTATAAACATAAAAAATATAAATTTCATTTCTATCGCGATCTATTTGTAAATAGTTTGGCTCACTTTTCTATAAGAAATTACTATAAACAGAAAAAATATTAAACAATTTACAAATATAGAAAAATTTCATTGTCTATCAGCAATAGACTGCGATAGAGTTCTATCGCTTGAGATAGACAGTAACATTTTTCGATATTTATAAATAATTTGACTCATTTTTCTATATTTGAAAACAGCCCTTAAAAATAGTGTAATAATTATAATAATTTTTTTTTAAAAAAAAAAAAAAAAAAAGTCGCCTTTGGTTCAACTTTTTGACATTAGAGAATGGCAAAAATTGTAATGAATGCTTCACTCACCGCAAGACCCACTCAAAATAGTTGCAAATATTCCAAGTCAATGAAAGAAAAGCTATAAAGTTATAACTTAAACTTAGTTTAATAATCCCAAGTTCACAAAAGCTTTTAAATCCCACAAATATTGAGTAAATAACACTTTAAACCAATTTCTTGTAACCAATATGAACATACTTTAAATTCTACAAACATTTGAAAGTGACATTGGTACCTGCCTTAGGTAGCCCCACTCACCACTGTTCAAATATCATTATCAGCATGTGTAGAATTTTGTCTCCTATCTTTGACAGTCCCTCTTACTTTGTATCAATTCTTCTCTGCTATCAACATGATGAACTGGAGCTCACAGGATACATATTGTTGGTAGTTCTTTTGTTGTATCATAAGTGATTAGCTGGCCTTCAGGGAATGGAAGATGAGTTAATTTCATTTACCGCCAAGTCAAAATATAATATAAATGCAGATCGATAGAGTAAATGCTCTTCTCTTCCAAATATGACTGCAGCCATACAAAATTTGGCTTATGTGAATTTGTCATCACATTGAGGCCTCAATGATCTTAATCTCTCAATTGATGATCAATCAACATCAGTCACATGCTCAAAAAGTATAATTGATACCAAAAGTACCTTCTCTACCACTTTCTGGAAAATGTCAAAACTGACTGAAGATATGTATGTACCTGCCATCATAAACACAACCAGCAATATACAATGGTAACTGTAGATCGATTAATGTCGCTTCTTTCAGCCGACAGTGAAACTCGAGATGAGAAACAGATCTTGTTGGTTCATGAAAAAGTACAGGAAGCCAACTTATGCTCAGGAATTTCTCAGTCAGGAAAGATTCTTTGAATAAGTAACAAGGAAAAGCCAAAATTTTGTTTCCCTTGGGGTTTTGGAGATGTATTTGTGGTGACTAAGAACATTTAACATTAATGACTTCAACAACTAAAGAGCTTAATTTGGAGAGAAGCTTTACGGTTCATCAATCTTCAGGAAAGCCTAGAAACCGATTAATGAGCGTGGCAACTGGTTTAGCATCACCTTGTGTGTATGGAATGAGTGATTCCAAATTCAAGCTCTCTACAGTCTGATGTAGTGTTTGGGGACGAGCACAATACAAATGCTTCCTCTCAGCTAGTTCTTCTGCAAGTTCAATTTGATGATTGTCCATTAGATCTTCGTTCACTACAACAATCAAAGGTTTACCGAGTCTCAATGTCTCAAATATGCTTCCAGACCCTGCACAAATTTGAACCAACTGTCAAAGGACAGCCAAGAAAAAAAAAATTAAACAGTTTGCCTTATATTGAACATACATAGGAGGGAAAAAAATTAGATTTTTTTTAGTCAATTGGAGATAGGGGGATTCGAATCACAGAACTCGTAATTACTAACATACTCGTATGTCAATTGAGCTAGACTCGATTTGGCAAAAATTAAGATTTTTAATTTGTTCTTTTAATTTGCACTTCATTTTAAATTGAAATATTATATGTGTTGTGTGAACGTATTTATGAATATAAGAGTTTATTCCATTTCAAAATTTGTAGCTCCAACCTTGCCAACAATTATCAAAGATAAACCAAGAAAGGATGAGTTCTTAATGATGCAGTCTTTTCTGACACTGAAAATTTGAAGGATGCAAAGAAACATCCAAAAAATGACAGAGATCCAAGAGTGGGTATGATTACCCCACGATTTATCCATTCACTTTTCAAACATTGCAGACTTTCGGTTTTGGAAGCTGGACAGTGGTGGTACATTCTCTACCAGGTCTAGCACACGACCTTGTGCCTAGGGATCAATAAAGTAGCACCCACCTCTATAGAGTCTGGAAGGATAAATTCCCCAAAAAGTGAAATTTTTCCTTTTGGGAGCCTAGCAACTTACTTCGACACCCAAGACATTCTGCAAAATAGAGCCCCTCGGCTGGCTATCTCCCACCAAACTGGTTCCGTTCATACCAACAAAAGAGAAAAAGGACAGAATCACAATGCAATATTTTCATTGCCTGCTCCATTGCTGCTAATTTTTAAGACCTAATACTTTCCTCCCTCAGTTGGTACACAGCCCTCCAAAAGGAACGTCTTGCCCAACTTGACTTTGCTACTTTTAAGACTTTGTCCTATTTTTCCTCCTAGTCTTTGGGGCTACTTAACTAAGACTACTTAACTTTGGGAGTAAAACTACTCGCTCTATGTTTCAAAGTGTCTCCACTAAAGTTCCACATCTACCTCTGTCACACAAGATTCTGGATTAATACCATAAAAAACGAGTAACTCTACCTTCCTTTGACAACAACATTCCACCACTTCATCGACAATTTTGTCATGGTGCTCGATATTTTGAACTTTTCCTGAAGACTCTCCTACTTCAAGTTTGCAAGCAAAAGCAAAACTGTGCATTCCCTCCTTTTCTGATTGCAAGATTATTTTTTTTTTTTCGAGCATTAAATTCTCGCAATGTTAAGAGGATTTGTGCTATATCTTATTTAAGTCCTTCAACCGCTTGTTCCATTCCAACCCAAGTAAATACTGTAGACTGTCACTCATATCTCTTTCTAAATTTCTCTTCCCAGTTCCAAACTTGTCTGCTGCCAACTCAATAGGATTTTCTATCAATTCACTGATTTCATAAGAAAATTCAACACAACTAGTGACCAATTCAAGAGGGTCAATTGTCTCTCCATAAACCCACAAAATACAAGATATCCAGACTCTAGGAAAAACAAAAAATATAAACCAAAGCAACATAACTGACTGACTAAAGGAGGTGTAATTCCCAGTTCAAAAACATTTCAACAAAGAAACTAACTAAAATTAACACTTCAAAAAGTTAGAAACAGCCACAATTCCCTTTTGCCCTTCCTTGACTAAACCTTGTGGCATGGAGGTCTAACATATTTTTGTGGCTGCTGTTGAAGGAAAGGAACAGAAAATCTTGGAAGAAAATAGTGCTACTAAGGAAATATTTGGAACAATGTGCAGTAGCATCTCCTTGGTGTTCAAACAACCAAAAACTCCTTTTTGTAATTATGGCCTCATGATATTGTATGATTGGAAAGCTCTATTTCTCCTCCCCTCAGCCCTTAGGCTGTTCTTCTTTTTTGTGTTGATACAAGTTCTTTTATGTCCCTAAGAAAACTATTAAAAAAACAACATTAAACTGCATATTCAATATTTTCTCTCAAATTGAATAGCACATATATTCGGGTGGTGAAGATATTGCCTATATCAGTGTATCAATGTCGTAGAAACATGGAACCGGATGATAAAATTACGATAAACAAAAATAACCAATCATAATTCATAGCATTTGCACAAGGGAGACGCCAGTTTTGCCTGGGTACAGAAGGATGTTATGAATCAAATATATGGACAACAAAGAATAAAAGAAGCAACTTATGAAGTTTTACCAGCATGGCTAATTACAAGAGATGCTGATTTTAGATGATCAGCTATGCTTGAAGAGAAGGAGAAATAATCTACAACAAGCCCATCTTCTCCATGAGACTGCACATAAGTACTTAATGAGAATAGAGAAGTCAATGTTCCATTATAGACCACTTAAAACTTTTAGATTTTTTTTTTTTTTACACAAGTGAACTTCAAACTTTTAGATTAAAAAAAAAAAAAAAGGCAAATTACTTTTCATTATACATGCCTAGAATCAAAGTTCAAGGAAGTCCAAGCCAAAGGCAAAATAGAAAAAGGCCAGACCACAATCACTTGGAACCCCTTTCATGCATGCATCAGTACTTAAGATAAGATCCAAAAAGGGACTGCACACGATCTTAAACCAGAGATTCTTCTGTAGAGCTAATCATCAGGATTCGTCAGTTTTGGATGATTTTTACAGTCTTAAGTTTGCCAGTCTTCCCTAGGATTGTGAAAGAGTTAGCCTTAACCCTTCCTATGTTGTGTGGTCATCCATCCACTTGAATAGTGAGAGGTTTATGCACTAATACCAAGAAAGCTTTTTAAGAGAAATTTACCTAGGAAAGTCTAAGAATTGAAGGTTGAATCATCACCCCTACGCGTTGTACCCTACCAACTATAGAGTGACAGACTAGGGTGTGCAATGTTCTATAGAGTCCTTGGGAGGAGAGGAATAATAGAGTCCAGGCTTGAGAGGTCTCGGAGTGACCTTTGGACTCTCATTAGGTTCAACGTGTCTCTATAGGCTTTGGTGGTTACGCCATTTTGTAATTAACCGTTAGGTCTTATTATTATTATTTTAAAAGAGACCTAACCATTAGGTCTAATTTTTCTTTATTAGAGGCTCTTTCATTAGTAAGCTCATTTTAGACTAGGGCTTGTCCTTTTGTAATATTTTTTTCTACCTGAAAATTGATGTTTCATAAAAAAGAAAATGAAAATGTTAAATATGGTTTGAAGCATTATAAATCAACCTAAGACTACATGTGGATCAAAAGCTATAATATATCAAATGATACACAGAAAATACCTTGGTCGGATTGTATGTACCACGTCCCATTTGAATAAGAAGGTGGGTATAGCCTCTAGCATATAATATTTGTTTCACTTGCTCAGTGTCTACTGCTCTAACCAAAGCATCAAAAGACGTTGTTCCCACGGTCACAAACACCATCCTTGTCAATTTACCATCAACCTCAGTATCTCCCATTCCCAATTTTATGATTCAACACCTGGCATTGCAACAGACAAGAATGAGCATCTTAAAAGATAGCAAAGCAACAACGAGATATGATGGAGAAGGGGGGGAATCAAGATATTTTGAAGATATCCAAGAGTTCTAAGAAAGGAACATGGAAGGTCAAGGTCTGAAAACTATGCATAAGGCCTCATCAAAATAATTGTGGAATCATGATTGAGACTATTCTCCCCAGCCATTGTGTAACGGCCCAACTTTTGAAGACCTTTATCTAGAGTTTTCACCACATGATTGACCATTCTAATAAAAAATTAGGCGAAAATCCAAGTTCACTTTAAAAGGAAATGTTAGAAGAATATATATCACCTTTAAACAAAAAACCTCAAAATTTGTAGCCAAGGAAAATTTAGTTCATAAACCAACCATGCAACAAAATCAGTTTGGGATCCCCTACTTCTTTTCCATGAAGACAAAAATAACATAAAGTATCCAACAGTCATAACTTACTTATTGATGAACTTTTAGAAAAAGAAACTTGAATTTAAATGCAGAAGAAATAATTCAAAACGAGTTATAAAAAATTTAAAAAAAAAAAACAATCTTCCATGGCCCCTCGAACAAACCCTGCCACTCGTCTAGGTCACTTTATTGTTACTTGAAACAACATTAGAAAACATGGGGTGAGTATTAATATACTCAGTAAGAGACTCCACATATTAAATCAGCAAGACTACAAAAAATTACTGTGGTGGGCCCTAAACTTTACTTCCTTGTTTTCCACTCCTCTTTAACAATTCGGGATGTGCACCTCTCCTGTATACATGGTTCAATATACATTTGTTTCACATATACATAACCCACTGAACGTGCATCTCTTTCATACACCCCAGGCTTCTCAAGGTATAAATCACTTTCATGCATACCAACCCTGTTACATCAAGTTCATGCACTGGAGTTTTTGGACATACACCTCTTACGTGCAGTCAATTCAATTCATATGAGAGACAGGAGGGAAATAATTCTTTTATCAATTCTTTGAGCACACACATACATGAGGTCCCACATCATACAATTTCATGAAATAAGTAAGTACAATAAATCTAGAATCAATACATTCTCATACTTTATATACATGGTACATACAACTTTTCATGACATATTACTTTTCATAGTGTGACTTCTCAATCTCTTTTCCATAACATACTTCCCATTTCAAAAATATCATTTCATAAGATAACTTTCCCTAACATGCCCTTCTTGCATATTTGCCGATAGTAAAACCCCTTACCTCAAAATTGGCACAATCAAAACCTTTTCTTCTTATGAATTTTTGGGCTAAAGTCCTAAACCAAAAAAAAAAATTAAAAAAAAAAAATCAGCATTTAAATATAATTTTCAGGCCTATATTCGAATCTGTATTTCTCATTCTAACTCATAAAAGAAACTTATACTATCAGTTTATAGGTCCCAATGTTACACCTAAGTAAAAGACATAATTCAGAGTCAACCAAATTCCAACATCGGAAATGGATTCGAAAGAGACTGAATCTCGACTTACCGAACAAATGCTAGAAAATTCCTCCAACTCTTTGCTGGACAGCAGCGAAGACTCCACGAATCCAAGATTCAAAAACTAAAATACCATGCGTAATTAATAGATGAGAGAAACAAGGGTGACGAAAATCTCAAGAACTAACCCGAAACAAGAAAGAAACAGATCACACCCCCTGCTGTCGAGGTCGAACGGCGTTAACCTGGGCTGCGACGGACGCCGGCGACTGGGCTAACATGAACTACTGCGACGGCGCGACGGCTGAATTTTTTTCGAAACTGACGGGTGAAAAACTCTTATTCTTATTTATTTTATTTTTTAATTTTTAATTGCCGCCGTTAAGGGTTCTTTTAAAAACAATGTTTTGTTTTTTTTTTCTTCCCTTATTCCCATCCTTTTTTTATTTCTTCTCATCCTCCCTTTTTTTATTTATATATTATATGTGTTTTCTTTATTTCTTTTATTTTCCAACTAATTTATTGCTATTAAATTTTTAATTTTTAATTTAAAATTAATGGTTTTTAAAAAATATATATTGAATTTGAGTTGTTTTTATGTAATTTTTTCTTTTTTTTTTCCAGTTTGTAATTTTTTTTCAACTTGAATGATAGAAGTTTGTACGTTACATTTGAATTAGTTATTAATTGATAAGTCATTTTAGCCATTAAATTTTGGAAAAATTAACTAACCAAACTAACATAAAATAAGAAGTAGTTTGAGATTATTCTAACTTTTAAAATAATTATTGTCAATTTTGTTTTCTAAATAAAAAAAACTGTTGTGAAAGGAAGTAAAATAGTTTTTGATAAATTTTAATTTTAAATTAGAAAAATTACGTGTATGTAATTGATGATTTAAATACAAAATCTGAAAAAATAAATGACGGGTAAAAACAATAAAACTAAAAAGAAAAAAAAATTATGTCGTATTTTTATGATAAACGAAAAAACCATGTATGACAGAAAATTTTTATTTTATTGTTTTTATTTACTTTAAAAAATCCATGTATGCCAAAAGTTTCCAAAAAATATGTTAACAAACCATGTATGACAGAAAATTTTTATTTTATTGTTTTTATTTACTTTTTAAAAAATCCATGTATGTCAAAAGTTTAAAAAAAATATGTTAACAAAAAATTGCTGTTTGTAATTTCAAAAATTTGAAATAAGTTAACTTATGTTCTTTTAAAATATTTAACTTGGTTACTATAATTTCAAAGATGTTTTTAAATTTCTAAGTTTAAATCTCATTTTAGCCTCTAAACATTTAACTTTGTTTCATTTAATTCACAAACTATAGACCTTTCTCCTGAATGTGTCTAGCTGCCTAAGGGTAAGCTTTTCCTTTACAACCTTATGTGCACTCTCTAGACTTAAAACTTAGCACAAAAAGCGATTGCTCTTGGATATCTTTTAATACAAATTAAGAAAAACGCCAACAAATAACTAACTGTACACATTCTAATGTATCGCTTTAAGGATAACCATGTGTAGCCCTAACACAATAGGTTATAAAAAAATGGTAGTGAGATGCAACGTAAGCAGAAGGTTAGAATTCATATATTTGTAGGAGCGAATCATCCATTATAAAAGCACTTTGAAAAAGGTCCACCCATAAAATTAATTTTTTTTAAAAAAAAATTCTCAACTTACACGCCTTTTCTTTTCTTTTCTTTTGGAACTATTCCGGGTAACATAAAGTCAAAAGTATGAGATGCTCTTTGAACTTGTAAAATCATATCTGAACTCAAGTATTTAACTAAGAAATACATTGAAAATAGAGAAACATACCTCAAGGTTTAAATAAATAACAAGGACAAAATTTGCACTCCAGTTACTATTATAGAACAAAATCTCATTTCACTGGAGGCAAGGAATTTATATTCTAAGTCTTAGATAAAATTAAATTAATTGAAATACTATTCCTTCCACATATCAGCAAACTCGTCTGGTTCCAATGGATTTGATAACTCGTGCATCTTCCTCCTCGTTTTCGCTTTGACTTTCTTCGAGTATTTCCCAGCCTTCTGCTTCTTCTCCAATGCTCGAATCTAGGAAGAGACATGAAGAACATCAGCAAGTCTATGGGCACATTTGAGGGTTTTATCTTTCCTTTTTTTAGGAAAAGGGAGAAACATTGACAAAATTTATAAAATATGAAATCCTATCCAATGGATTACAAAAAGACACTTCTGGTTGGCCATAAGATAAGTGAGACTATAGTTTTTTTTTTTTTTTTTTTTGAAATAAAGTGAGAATAGTTACAAAAGGGAATCTCAAAGAATTTATGACAGCTCTAGTTAGAGATATAGCAAAATTATTAGTAGAACATTAGCATGATTATTAAAAGGAACATATTAGTAAACAGTTAGTAAGTTTGTTAGAGCTTTTAGTTATAAGTAGAGGAGTGGGCTAGGACCAAGGTGTGAAATTTTTTTTGATATTTCCTTTGGAAATTTTGGCAGAGAGTAGCCCTCTCGAAAGGCTATGTTATATTGTAGTTTTTACAGTAATATATGCAATATATATTTCTATCCTTAAGGGTTGTTTATTGTTCTTATGAGTTCTTGTTAGGAGGTATCCTACTGAAACTTGAATTGAAAAGGATAATGAATATTTGGCCTTTGCAACGACATTATTTTTTCTGTAATTTCGATACTTTTAGTCTCTTGTAAAATATGAACTTGAGAAACCGGGAAAACATAGCTAATGCATCTTGTATGTGGTTCTCTTCTTGATAACTAATGCATATGTTGCTCAGATATTCTGTAAACCGAGTTTAAAAGAGATAAGTGCGAAGAAGTGTAATCCTCAAATGTTCAAAAAGTTGGATCATCTAACCTGGTTTGGCGATACATAAAGTGGGTTCTCATATAGGGTAGGGCCTCCAAAACTTCCACCAAATATCTTGATTGGATTCAAACAGAATCGTGGGCCAACCTGTAAAATACAAATCTTTGAAGTCCAACAAGAAAATTGTGAAAACTCATTTATAAACTGAATAGGAAGTGGAATTTTAATAACCTCAATGAGTGTCATTTTATCTAGTCCTCCTCGGGCGACTTTATCTGATTCATTATGTGGAACAGCTATCTAATCACACCAAACAAAGAAGACAAACACCATATCATTAAATAATGGTCAGTGGGAGAATAGATCACACCCACACAAACCCCAAACAAGAACAAATGTACCAACAGTTGGTGCAAAAAGTGAACATGCAAGTTAAAGGATAACGATCAATTATATGAAAATGGTCTACGGTGAACTAAAAAATAATGGAAGTCAAGAACGTAAGAAAGAAAAATGACAAGATCCCAACTACCTAGAGAAACTTGGACTCCCCCAAAAACTATTCCCCAAAATCTGCTTAACCTCAAACCCCTCCAACCTATTGATTTTTTACCATGCCAAATTCCTTACCTAATGACAATTGTACCCCTTATATCCTAATGACGATATTTTTGACATTTATCCATATATTCTTTAACTTACTTCACCAAAAAGCACACATTGTCCCTCAGGTGGGGTGCTGATGGTTAAACGAACCCCCGTACTTCCTACTCATGCTACAGCTTTAAAATTGCACCCAAACTTCAGATACCGACTTCTTGTTTTGAAACCAAAAAAAGAAAAAAAAAATGAAGATGTAATTGATCCAGCAAGGAATAAAGTTCTTGCATATTTTGCTGAAGAGATTGTAAGGCATTTATATTCACCCAAATCACATTTCTTCCAATTTTTTTAATGCATCATCTCCAGCCCACAATGTTTCAATAAAGTGGTAAACCCTCTCATTACTATCCAGCCCCGAAAAAGTTGAGGGTTCCAGCATTTGTCATATATAAAATGGCAATCTCCTGTCAAGTAACTTCACCACCATTGTTTGTTATATGAATGAAGCCTATTGTTTGTTATATGAATGAAGCTTTGGTCATTTTCTCTAAAAACTGAGCATTGTTTATTTTTTCTCTGAATGAAACCTTGGTCATTAAATCTGAAGTTAGAGGATTGTTTCTTTACTTGTACCCATCCGAGCTCTTATCTTAATCTTTCTCTGAACAACCATCCATTTAAAACACCCTTAGCTAATGACTAATATACTTCCAATATCATAACAAATATTTGACATTTATACTAACAATACTCCTAAAAATCTTCCCAATGTCTTTGCCTAACAAAAAGTAGAACATATTTTTCTGATTTCATGTGCCACTTCTTGGAAAAAGCGTTGAGCAAACATTTAAAAGAAAGACTACATCCAGTGCATTATTTGGGTGTCAAGTGGAGGTTGTGCTTTTAGATGCCATCCACGATTAGCATTAAATTCTGTAACAAGTAGAAAATAAATAAAGCATACCTGGTAATTCCGGAACCAGATGTGGTCATCAACAATGGAGAAAACAAATACATGATCATGATATGGTTTAGAATGTCGATGCTCCTTCGGAGTTCCAAAAATCTGAGGAGAAAACATGTTGTTGAGCTAAAATTATGTCACATTAAAACGAGACTTCATAGGATTTGTAAACGAAAAAGCCATTATTTGGAGATGCAGCTAAGATCTACATACTTTTCACAACATAGTAATATGCAGCAAATCAAACTAATATTGCCACCCTAAATAGGAAATAAATAAAGGCAGCATGAAAAAAGAATGATAGTGGTGAGGCACCAGCATATGTGAAATCAGGCACAAGTATTCACTAATCCATATTCTTATGCGTAGTATATTACATGAAAGAAATGCATTCACAAATATTTTTTATTTTTTTTCATAAAAACTTACTATCATCAAGAAAAGTGAAAGATAATTCGACCACAGTCGTGCTAACAATATTTTATTAATTTAATACCATGTTCGCTTTGGATTGAAGGAACAAACGACTGAGCAAAAAGAGTATTTAAAGAAGAAAGACAAGGAAACTGATATTTGATACATTCACTGATCCACGAGTAAGAATGGAAAATAGTTTCAACAATGAATTGCCAAAGAAAAAACTTTGCCATTGATACCTGAACAATTATTTCCTTCAGAAGTTTCCAGTGGACATCTTTATCAAAATTTGATGAAAATGTCAAAATTGGACGGGAACCTTTCAGATGGTTCCCGGTAAGCTTCAATTCTTCCATTGTATGCACTGAAAGCAAAAATGGAAAAGTAAGAAAACTGCATTTAATAAAGAAGTCCAACATAATCTCAATCACCCAGTAATAAAATTTGAATACAAGTTAAAATTACCGGCATTAACTAAAAACTTCACAGATGGCCCACTAGGGCACTTTGCCATCCATAAATAGAGATCTTTATGTTTTCTGCACTGGAATTAGAGAGAAAAATATCAGCAAGTGGAAAAATAAGCCATGTGATCGCAATGTACAAACACGATGAAAAGGCATGTAGGAAAATAATAAAATGAAAAAGAAAAGTATACTTAAAACATCCTCATACCACAACAAAAACCAAAAAATTATAGTCCTAAATAAATTAAAAAAATATTGTACCTTACAAATTCCAGATTTTGAATTGAATTCCAAGTTTAGACATGGACAGAGTGCGAAGCAAAAGTTCTAACCTCAAAAAATAGGCTGGAAGAACAACCCTTGAGCTCAACCAGCTCATTCAGAGTTGCACCCTTGCTGGACCTCGACTCCACCTTGTTATCCTTCTTACAATGTGGCAAAAGTGATACAATATTCAACATCAAATGCCGATACCTAATCAATCACAAATGTTAATAAAACTGCCAGAAATTCTAATTAAAAAAAAAAAAAAAAAAAAAAAAAAAAAAAAAAAAAAACCTTTTGGTCTATTAAAAAAAAGAACTTTTGGTTAGTGAGTGAAAATTTACATCACAAACTACCTGACCCTGTATATACCTATTAATAGATTTTACAAAAAGCTACACCAACTTGTTTCAACTATATTTCATACCTAAAATTGATTCGGCGGGAACAAGTGATGAGAACCTTTTCTTTATTCCGAAAAACAGCATGATCACAACCAGGTTCACACTCTTTTGCCACTTCTTTGTCTTTCCAACCCATGAGCGTCCACTTGGGTCTCTCAGGAGCGCTGTCATCCTTCTTAACCGATACTGTCGGCAAAATCTCACTATGCTTCCTCTTCTTTGCCATTGAGAATATCACCCTCTTTAGAAATACTGGACCTAAATTAAGCAATGGAGGTTAGAGAAATCTGTAAAAGGTGAAGACAAAAGAGTGAGAGTGAAATGACCTAACTTCTAATACACATTCTAACAGCCAATCATCCACCTTGTTGGGAAGGAAAACTCTAATATAAAAAACAGCCAGCCCACGTTTTGCAAAGGGACAATGCAAGAAAATGTGATCTAAGAACTCCACGCACCAACATAAAAGACAGACTAAAGGGCCAAGAACAAGAGAGGGATTTCTTCTTTGGAGCCTACGAAAAAAATTGGGAACTCTGGAACCCCAAATCTGGTTAGCAACCGTACATTGAAGAGTATGTCTCACACTAACAAGCTTATAGAAGAGGGATTTGGTAAAAAAAAAAAACAGCCCGAAGGTTCAAGAGACCAACATAAGTTATCCTCGGATGCCCCTAAACGAAATCCCTCTAGTTTCATGGTCAACTCGATCAGTTCTTGACCTTTTTATTAAAAATGCCTCCTCTAAAATTAAGGTTCCAAGTCTCTAGGTCATTATCCCAACATTCAGCCACCAAAGCTCCACATATCTGGAAAATTATCTTTTAGAGGAGAACAGCCAAACCATACATCATTCCAGAAGCTTATTGTCCATTACCAATTATGAAACTAGAGAATCATTCAAACAAAGGGACTATCCTAGCAAATATCAAACCAGGGCCTATTATATGAGCTCCCTTTAGGTAAAGTAGCTTTCCAACCAAGAGGTTCTTCCCCATAAATACTAACCACCAGCCTTACCCTCCTAAGCAAATCTCCAACACCATTTGGTATGAAGGGTTAAGTTTCTAAAGGGAACCAATGCCAAGCCATTCCTGTGAAAGGCTAGGAAGCACATACACTTCATTTTTTATGAAGTGTCTGTGTCAGACACGACACACTCGAAAGGCTTTCCTCTCTATTAAACATATGCTTCACTGAAAGGGGAAGTGAAGCAATCTTCCAGTCTCCGAACTCATAACTTCTAAATATAACGACTATGCGTATGCACATATGCATGAGGTCCCATGAGTTAATCAGTTGATGCCTCGTAATATAATCATATGATGCAAGACAAACAACAAATCTCAAAGGCGTTTCAAGCTTAAAACAGTTACACCAAAATTACTTTGAAACTCAATTTAAATGCTATTACTTGGCCATATTAACGCCGTAAGCTTCTGTGTCGATTCAACCAGAATTAGCTCGAAACCGCAAAAGGAAGAATTTCACAGGCCAAAATTTAACTAACAGCACTTAAAACGAGTTTGGAAATTAATAAAATGAGTCCTTACCCACTAATTTATGCTGAAAGAGGTTAATTTCGTGCTGGTTTGTGTTCGAATAGGTTCGAACTTACACATTTGAACTCTACAAGCTATGGGTAATGTGATTTAAACTGAACGGATTATTCTTACCCGTCCGCTGTACGAATCCGCGGCAGTGGCGATCACGACCAACGGCGGTGACTGGCCACTAGACGGCAGCGGCGAGCGGCGTCCACTGAGGGCGGTGAACGGTGGTGCTATAAGGAGAAGAAAAACCGAGAGTGAGAGGAAAAGAGAAACGAAGAGAACTCAAAAGCTTCCCAGCAACGTCGACTGGCGGAGATGATCGGCAATGAAGCGGCGGCGCCTGCTTGCGGGTGGCTGGATGAAGAGGACGAAGGTGCTGATCAGACAGAGAAAGAGAAGCGGCACAGAGTGACGATAAAACCCTAATTTGACGATAAAACCCACCACTCTCCCCCCTATTTACCAAATTTTGGAGCTACCAATTTACAAATTGCCAATTCAATAGGACTCGTTGAAAAATTATGCTCAAAATTGCATCATCCATATCTTTCCAGTTGAAAATGCAACCAAATTCTCACAAAGTTAAATTATAAAAAATATTCCTAAACCATGTATTTTAGGTCAAAAATGCCTTAAACTTTTAAACGTTTCAAAAATACTCTTAAATTTTTAAAAAGAGTTCAAAAATATATCTGTCATTAGTTTTAGATGAAAACCGTTAAAGTTTTGTTTCAAAAATACCTTGAACTTTTCAAAACTGTCAAAAGTACCTTAACTCAAAAAATGTTAAAAAAATATTTTTACCATAAGTTTATGAACAAAAACTATTAATACGTCGTTGCAAAAATAACTTTAAAATATTTATTAAAAAATGTTTAAAATTGCTCCTAACATTAATATGGTGATCAATTTGTTTACTTTAAAATAAATTATAAAAAAGGTTGTTTTCAAATACAGAAAAGGAGTAAAACTATTTACAAATATAGAAAAATTTTACTGTCTATCAGCGATAGACCGCGATAGAATTTTATCACTTGAGCGATAGACAACGATAGAAGTCTATCACGATCTATCGATGATAGAATAGTAAAAAAAAAATTATATTTGTAAATAGTTTGATATTTTTTTCTGTTTATAGTAATTTCCCTTATAAAAATATTTTTTTTTCATATAGATACTCCTGTTTTCCTCCTAATTTTTCAATTCTTAACTTACACTAATTTTCTCACAAACTAAAATTTTAAGTTAAAACATTTAATCTCATAAAATCTCACAAAATTCTAAAATTAAAATCTCCACCTAAACATACCAAAATGATAAATAGTGAAATAAAAAAAATGTATTTGGTTATTAACACACACTCAACTACTAACATTTTTTTTTATCATTTCGGTATGTTTAAGGAGAGATTTTGATTTTAGAATTTTGTGAGAATTTGTGGGATTTTATTTTTTAACTTAAAATTTTGGTTGGTGAAAAAATTGGTGTAAGTTAAAAATTAGAAAATTAAAAGAAAATAAGAGTGTCTATATGAAAAAAAAAAAAAAAAAAAAGGATATCTATATAATTTGTTTTAAAACTTTTTTTTAAACTTAAGAAAACTTCAAACAAATTGATCACTATATTAACGTTAGGTGCAATTATATATTTTTTTAAAATTTAAAAGTTATTTTGTAACGAGGTATTAACGATTTGTGTTCATATACTTACTGCGAAGGTTATTTTTAACTTTTTTTTAGTTAAGGATATTTTTGTAACTTTTAAAAAGTTCAGAGGTATTTTTGAAACAAAAGTTTAATTGTTTCTATCCAAAACTAACGACAAAGGTATTTTTTAACTCTTTTTAAAGTTTAAAGGTATTTTTGAAACTTTTGAAAGTTCAGGAGTATTTTTGACATAAAATGCATAGTTTAGGGGCTTTTTTAATTATAATTTAGCTTTAATTAAATAAGGAAATATCATGGGTTTATAAGAAAAGACAACTATCTCCAATGTATAAGACCCTTTGGGGTAAAACCAAAAGCAAAGTCATGAGAATTTTATACTTAGTGAATAATATCATACAATTGTGGAGTTATTTAGAGGGTATGCCATTGTGTGAGGTTATTGGGAAGGTTGTTGTCCCTATCAAGTGGTATCAAGTGCCGAACAACTTTTGCATCATTAGTTGTTGTAACAACTTCAATCCAATTGGACTCGCAGTTCACAGTTAACAAGATATATACATTTCTAAAAGATGGAGAGAAAGGTTCCATGAAATCTATTCCCAAACAATATCAAACATCTCGACTTATAAGATGTAGTTCATTGGCCTTTCATTTATGGTTGACATATCCATGTTTTTGACACTTGTCATACCTTTTTGCAAACTCATGGGCATCTTTGAAGATTGTTGGACAAAAACACCCACTTTTGAGAACCTTTATTGTTGTCTTCATTCCTGCAAAATGTCCTCCATACGGAATTGTATGACATGCATCCAATATTGCTATTTTGTAATTTCAAAAATTTGGAATAAGTTGACAAAAAATTCATGTTCTTTTATAATATTTTGGTTACTATCATTTCAAACATGTTCTTAAATCTCTAAGTTTAAATCTCATTTTAACCTCTAAACATTAAACTTTGTTTCATTTAATTCATAAACTTTAAAATGTCTACAAACTACCCAAAGACCGTTCTCCTTAACTGCCTCGGGGTAAGCTTTTCCTTCACAACCCTCACAACCTTGTGCACGCTCCTGATTTGTTTGCACTCCCAATGTGGGCTAGACTCAAAACTTGGCTCAAAAAGCGATTGCCCTTGGATATCTTTCAACACAAATCTCACTTCAGACCAGAATACACAACGATTGAATGGTCTCACAAATAGAAAACAAAAATTAAAAATGAAGAATTTTATCATAATCTTGCTCTCGCTAGTTTGTCATCTTTTCCATTTCTCTTTCACCTCTTCACTCTACACAATTTTACATTTGTGTAGCTCTAACTCAATGGCTATTCCTATGACGATCTCTAATTTTTTTTACCCAAACACAACAAATTGGGAGAAAATTAAGAAAAACACAACAAACTAATTGTACACATTCTAACATATCCCATTAGGGATGACAATGTATAGCCCTAACACGCATTACTACTATGATAGATTTGGTTATCCATAACACAATACATTATAGAAAAGCTATAGTGGGATGTGACGTAAGCAGTAGGTTAGAATTCAAATATTTGTGGGTGGCGGGTCATCAATCATAAAAGAACTTTGAAAAGAGTCATCCATACAAAATAAAATAAAATGGTAACATAAAGTCAAAAGTATGAGATGCACTTTGAATTTGTAAAATCATACCTAAACTCAAGTATTTAACCAAGAGATACATTGAAAATAGAGAAATATACCTCGAGGTTTAAATAAAAGTTAGGACAAAATTTGCACTACAGATAACAGTATTACAGAACAAAATCCCATTTCATTGGAGGCAAGGAATTCTGATTTCTGAGTCTTTAGATAAAATTAAGTCCATCCAAATACTATTCCTTCCACATATCAGCAAACTCGTCTGGTTCCAATGGATTTGATAACTCGTGCATCTTCCTCCTTGTTTTTGCTTTGACTTTCTTCGAGTATTTCCCAGCCTTTTGCTTCTTCTCCAACGCTCGAATCTAGGAAGAGAAATGAAAAAACATCAGCAAGTATGGGGGGGGGGCATGTGGGAGGGTTTTTTTTTTCTTCCTCTTTTTCCTTTTTTAAGGAAAGGGAGAAACATTTTATTGATATGACAAAATTTACAAACTACGAGATCCTATGAATTGAAAAAACACTCCCGGTTGGTCATAAGATTAGTGAGACTATAGTTACACAAAAGGAAATCTCAAACAACCCGTGAGAGCCATAGTTAGAGATACAGTAGGATTATTAGTAAAATATTAGCATGATTATTAGAAGAGACATATTAGTAAATAGTTAGTAAGTTTGTTAGAGCTTTTGAGAGGGTTGGGAGCAACGTGTGAAAATTTTTGTGGGATTTCCTTTAAGAAATTTTGGGAGAGAGTAGCCCTCTCAAAAGGCTATATTATATTGTAGTTTCTTCAGTGATATTACAATTTATATTTCTATCCTTTAATATTTTTTTATTGTTCTTACGAGTTGTTGTTAGGAAGTATCCTAACAGAACCTTGAATTGAAGAAGATAACAAATATTTGGTCTTTGCAACGACATTATTTTTTCTGTAATTCCGATACTTTTAGTCTCTTGTAAAATATGCACTTAAAGAGAAAACTGGGAAAACATAGCTAATGCATCTTGTATGTGGTTCTCTTCTTGATAACTAATGCATATGTTACTCAGATATTCTGTAAACCGAGTTTAAAAGAGATAAGTGCGAAGAAGTGTAATCCTCAAATGATCAAAAAGTTGGATCATCTAACCTGGTTTGGCGATACATAAAGTGGGTTCTCATATAGGGTAGGGCCTCCAAAACTTCCACCAAATATCTTGATTGGATTCAAACAGAATCGTGGGCCAACCTGTAAAATACAAATCTTTGAAGTCCAACAAGAAAATTGTGAAAACTCATTTATAAACTAAATAGGAAGTGGAATTTTAATAACCTCAATGAGTGTCATTTTATCTAGTCCTCCTCGGGCGACTTTATCTGATTCATTATGTGGAACAGCTATCTAATCACACCAAACAAAGAAGACAAACACCATATCATTAAATAATGGTCAGTGGGAGAATAGATCACACCCACACAAACCCCAAACAAGAACAAATGTACCAACAGTTGGTGCAAAAAGTGAACATGCAAGTTAAAGGATAACGATCAATTATATGAAAATGGTCTACGGTGAACTAAAAAATAATGGAAGTCAAGAACGTAAGAAAGAAAAATGACAAGATCCCAACTACCTAGAGAAACTTGGACTCCCCCAAAAACTATTCCCCAAAATCTGCTTAACCTCAAACCCCTCCAACCTATTGATTTTTTACCATGCCAAATTCCTTACCTAATGACAATTGTACCCCTTATATCCTAATGACGATATTTTTGACATTTATCCATATATTCTTCAACTTACTTCACCAAAAAACACAAATTGTCCCTCAGGTGGGGGTGCTGATGGTTATACGAACTCCCCGTACTTCCTACTCATGCTACACCTTTAAAATTGCACCCAAACTTCAGATACCAACTTCTTGTTTTGAAACCAAAAAAAGAAAAGAAAAAATGAAGATGTAATTGATTCAGCAAGGGAGAAAGTTCTTGTATTCTGCTGAAGAGATTGTAAGGCATTTATATTCGTCCAAATCACGTTTCTTCCATTTTTTTAATGCATCATCTTCAGCCCATAATGCTTCAATGAAGTGGTAAACCCTCTCATTACTATCTATGCCCCCAAAAAGTTGTCAGGTTCCGGCATTAGTCACATATAAAATGGCCATAATCTCCTGTCAAGTAACTTCACCACCATTTTTTGTTATATGAATGAAGCCTTGGTCATTTCCTCCAAAAACTGATTATTGTTTATTTCTTCTTTGAATGAAACCTTGGTCATTAAATCTGAAGTTAGAGGATTGTTTCTTTACTTGTACCTATCCAAGCTCTTAGTCTTTCTCTGAACTGTAACCATCCATTGACAACCCCCTTAGCTAATGACAAATATACCTCCAATATCATAACAAATATTTGACATTTATACTAATAATACTCCTAAAAGTCTTTCAAGTGTCTTTGCCTAACACAAAGTAGAATATATTTTCCTGCTTTCATGTCCCACTTCTTGGAAAAAGCGGTTAGCTAACATTTAAAAGAAAGACAACATCCAGTGCATTGTTTGGGTGTCAAGTGGAGGTTGTACTTTTGGATGCTATCCACGATTAGCATTAAATACTGTAGCAAGTAGAAAATAAACAAAGCATACCTGGTAATTTCGGAACCAGATGTGGTCATCAACAATGGAGAAAATAAATACATGATCATGGTATGGTTTAGAATGTCGATGCTCCTTCGGAGTTCCAAAAATCTGGGGGAAAAACACGTTGGTGAGCTAAAATTATGTCATGTTAAAACGAGACTTCATAGGATTTGTAAACAAAAATGTCATTATTTGGATAAGCAACTAGGATCCGATCTACATTCTTTTCACAGCATAGTAAATACGCATATGTGAAATCGGAAATAAATAGGAAATAAATAAAGGCAGCATGAAAAGAGAATGATAGTAGTGAGGCACCAGCATATGTGAAATTAGGCACACGTATTCACTAACCCATATTCTTATGCCATGGTATATTACACGAAAGAAGCGCATACATGACTATCTTTTATTTGTTTATTTATTTTTCATAAAAACTATCTATCATCGAGAAAACTAAAAGAAGATAATTCGATTACAGTCATGTTAACAATATTTTATTAATTTAATACCATGTTTGCTTTGGAGTGAAGGAACATTGGAATGTGCAAAAAATGCATTTGAAGAAGAAAGACAAGGAAACTGACATTTGATACATACTCCACTTGTAAGAATGAGCAATAGTTTCAACAATGAATTGCAAAAGAAAAAACTTTGCCATTGATACCTGAACAATTATTTCCTTCAGAAGTTTCCAGTGGACATCTTTATCAAAATTTGATGAAAATGTCAAAATTGGACGGGAACCTTTCAGATGGTTCCCTGTAAGCTTTAATTCTTCCATTGTATGCACTGAAAGCAATAATGGAAAAGTAAGAAAACTACATTTAATAAAGAAATCCAATCTAATTTCAGTCACCCAGTAATAAAATTTGATTACAATCTAAAATTACCGGCATTAACTAAAAACTTCACAGATGGCCCACTAGGGCACTTTGCCATCCATAAATAGAGATCTTTATGTTTTCTGCACTGAAATTAGAGAGAAATAGATCAGCAAGTGGAAAAAATTAGTCATGCGATCGCAATGTACAAACACGATGAAAAGGCATCTAGGAAAATAATAAAATGAGTAAGAAGGATACTTAAAACATCCTCATACCATAACAAAAACCAAAAAGTTATTGTCCTAAATCTAATCAAAAAGAAAAATTAAAAAACACTACACCTTACAAATTCCAGATTATGAATTGAATTCCAAGTTTAAACATGGTCAAAGTGCGAAGCAAAAGTTCTAACCTCAAAAAATAGGCTGGAAGAACAACCCTTGAGCTCAACCAGCTCATTCAGTGTTGCACCCTTGCTGGACCTCGACTCTACCTTGTTATCCTTCTTACAATGTGGCAAAAGTGATACTATATTCAACATCAAATGTCGATACCTAATCAATCACAAAGGTTAATAAAATTGTCAAAAATTCTAATGAAAAAAAAAATGGTCTATTAAAAAAAAAAAAAAAAAATTGTTGGTTGGTGAGCAAAAAGTTACATCACAGACTACCTGACCCTATATTTTTTTTTATAAGAACAACATAATGAAAAAAAAAATTGGTCTATTAAAAAAAAAAAACTTAAACTTTGGTTGGTGAGCAAAAAGTTATATCATAAACTACTTGACCCTGTATGTACCTGTTAATAGATTTTACAAAAAGCTACACCAACATGTTTCAACTATATTTCGTACCTAAAATTGATTCGGCGGGAACAAGTGACGAGAACCTTTTCTTTATTCCGAAAAATAGCATGATCAGAACCAACTTCACACTCTTTTGCCACTTCTTTGTCTTTCCAACCCATGAGCGTCCGCTTGGGTCTCTCAGGAGCATTGTCGTCCTTCTTAACCGATACTATCGGCAAAGTCTCACTATGCTTCCTCTTCTTTGCCATTGAGAATATCACCCCTTCAGAAATACTAGACCTAAATTAAGCAATGGAGATTAAATAAATCTATTAAGGATGAAGAGTGAGAGTGAAATGACCTAACTTCTAAGATACATTCTAAACAGGATCATTACTACATGCATGCATAAAACACTCAAAGACTCGATAGGAGTTAAACATTAGATAGAAATAAATCTTTATTTGGGATCCCAAAAACATTAAAATACACGAGAAATTTAAATCTTAAAATTTAAGAGAAAGAAAACATATAAACCATTCACAAATCCTTGAACCAAAATTTTATATAACAGAGGAATAATAAAATGATTGGATACAAAAATGAAATGCAAAAATGAAAATTAGCTATGCTTCCTAAATCTCTCTTACTCCTTTTCAACCATTTCTGTTGATTGCCGAGAATGTCAGTGCCTTTACTTGAAAATTAGTTTTAGGAGAAATATTGGTATTACAAATTAGGGGTGAAATAACCCGAACTGAACCAGGGCAGTTTGAATCGGTTCAGTTGAGGCTTTGTGATTATTCAAACCAAACCAACTCGGTTCAGTTCAATTAAAAAAAAACCACATTGTTCTGCAATTTGCGGCTCCTTGTTTGGCAATTAGCATAAAGAAATGTTTATTTATATTTTATAAATAAAAATATGTGGTCCCTTGTGGTTCCTTGCTTTGTGATCCCTAAACATCGTTGAGTATTTTAAGAGTTGTTTGGGGGCCCATAATGGAATGGGTTTGCATTGTAATGTAATCTAAAACCAATGTTTGAATTAAACGTCTTGGGCCCGATTTGTAATATTAAACTCATTTCGTTTCGACAATTTTTAACCAAACCCTCTTTCCCACTGTTTTCACGTTTCACAACCCAATTTCTGTTCCGTTCTTGATACCTCACGCATTTCAACACTCCCCTAATTCTCAATAATCCTGATTACATTCCAGCCTCCCAAACAGCCCTTTAGGGTTTTGCCTTAAGTCGCTCCCTTTCTTTCATTCTCTCTCTCTTTTCAACTGTCTCTACCTTCTCAAAATTTAATAAGCTGTGACACCAACAAGAAGTGTTTGACTAAAAGCAATCCCAAAATAACTCATAGAGGAAGACTAATCTTCAAAAATTCTCCTATTCCTTTCCAACCATAGGCTCCAAGAAGGCTTCTAGATGCAAACTTCCATATACAACCAGCTTTGTTTTCCAACTGCCATCCACTCATAGATTCTAACAGCCAATCATCCACCTTTAATATAAAAAATGGCCAGCAACTTGTCCCACCCATGTTTCGCAAAGGAGCAATGCAAGAAAATGTGATCTAAGAACTCCTCCATGTGCCAACATAAAGGACAGACTGAAGGCCAAGAAGAAGAGAGGGATTTCTTCTTTGGAGCCTACCATTTGTATTCAAGCTTCTATGAGCCACTGACTATTAAAAAAAAAAAAGATATCTTTTTGGGAACTTTGAGACCCCAAATCTGGTTAGCAATCATACATTGAAGATTATGTCTCACACTAACAAGTTTATAGAAGAGGGATGTAGTAGATAAACAGCCTAAAGGCTCAAGTGACCAGCATAAGTTATCCTCGAACGCCCTTAAACAAAAACCTTTAGGGGTTGTTTGGGATCCATAATGGAATGGGTTTGAATGTAATGTAATCCAAAAATCATGTTTAGATTGAGCGTTTTAGGCCCGGTTTTTAATACCAAACTCATTCCATTCTCACAGTTTTCAACACAACACTCTTTTCCACCGTTTTCATGCTTCACAATCTCATTTCCGTTCCACCATCGATTCCTCACTCATTCAAACACTCTTCATTCTCAGTAATCCTGATTACATTCCAGCCTCTCAAACAGCCCCTTAGTTTCATGGTCAACCTGGCCCATTCTTGACCTCTATAAAAAATGCCACCTCAAAAGTAAGGTTCAAAGTCTCTAGGTCATTACCCCAACATTCAACCACCGAAGCTCCTTGTTTTAGGGAGAGATTAAACATATCTTGATAAGTAACCCTCGACGCGTTGGATCTAACAACCATGTTGACGAACAAGACCTTTAGAACTCAACCGCAAAAGACCCCAAATTCAATTGGATCTCAGCCCCTAAGAATGGCTAGATGACAGATTACTTAGACGATCAGCAAAATCACGGATCGGACAAAGCTTGCGGCTCCCATCGACCCTTGATCTTCGAATTACTCCACAAGCAAGATCGATCAAGTCAAGCTTGAATGATTCTAAACATGCAACCTAAACACCATAGAATTGCAAAGGAAACATAGCTCAAGGCTAAAAGAAAGCTCAAAGGCTCCTTTTACTACATTTTCCAAAGTCCACTTTTTTGACAAATTACATTACATTATATAGGCCTCAAAATATAACCCTAGACATTCTATGAGGCATTCAAAGAGTTGTAACTCTCACAATTGATGACCATTACAACTCATGATCTAAATGTAACATACAACACATAAAATGACTTAAAACTGAAAATTACATTTAATTATTACCATAAATCCGAAAATATTCATTTTTAATCAACAACCCATCAATTTGTAACCATCTTTGAGTTGTGACGCCCCACTTGAAGTCCTTGTTCCATAAATGAAGCTTGATTCTTCATAAATTCCACTTGATTTCTCATAATTGCAAGTTCTCTTGAAGGTGAATTTGAACAACATATAGTGTGCATTCTTAGCGTCGTTCTTAAAGTTTATATGCCACGATTTAGGTTCCTCCGTTCATATCATATCTGGAAACTTATCTTTAAGAGGAGAAGCGCCAAGCCATACATCATTCCAGAAGCTTATACGTTGTCCATTACCAATTCTGAAACTAGAGAAATATTCGGACAAAGGGACTGTCATAGCAAATATCAAACCAGGGCCTATTATATGAGCTCCCTTTAGGTAAAGTAGCTTTTCGACCAAGAGGTTCTTTCCAATAAATACTAACCACCACTTGTTTCCATAAGGTCTTACCCACCTTCGCAAATCTCCAAGGGAACCAATGCCAAGCCCTCCTTATGAAAGGGGAAGCGAAGCAATCTTCCAGTCTTTGGAATCATAACTTTTAAATATAACGACTATGCGTATACACATATGCCTGAGGTCCCATGACTTAATCAGTTGATGTCCCGTCATAATCATATGATGCAAGAGAAACAACGAATCCCAAAGGCGTTTCAAGCTTACAATATTTACAAATAACTTTTCACATTTGGAAGCTTAACACAAAATTCAACATACTCAGTTACATCACATCACAAACACACATAATCCTAGATAAATTACAGCAAATGAGCAAACAAATCCTTATTAACTAACAACCTGGCACTTAAGGCGAATCGGTAGTTAAGTTACTTACTTTGTTAACTAGTTTGACCCAACTTAAAAGTCCTTTGCCGACCTGAAACAAATTTTCATAACTAAGAACTTTAACCAAAATTACTTTGAAACTCAATTTAAATGCTATTACTTAACCATATTAACCCGGTCTTAAGCTTCTGTGTCGATTCGTCCAAAATTAGCTCGAAATTGCAAAAGGAAGAATTTCAAAGGCCAAAGTCTAACTAACAGCACTTAAGTTGCAACGAGTTTGGAAATTAATAAAATGAGTCCTTACCCAGTAATTTATGCTGAAAAGCTTAATTTCTTGCTGGTTCATGTTCGAAAAAGTTCGAACTTACATATTTTGAACTCTACAAGCTATGGGTAATGTGATTTAAACTGAACGGATTATTCTTACCCGTCCGCTGTACGAATCCGGCGGCAGTGGCGATCACGACCAGCGGGGGTGACTGGCCACTAGACGGCAGCGGCGAGCGGCGTCCACTGAGGGCGGTGAACGGCGGTGCTGTGAGGAGAAGAGAAACCGAGAGTGAGTGGAAAAGAGAAACGAAGAGAACTCAAAAGCTTTCCAGAAACGTCGACTGGCGGAGATGATCGGCGATGAAGCGGCGGCGCCTGCCTGCGGGTGGCTGGATGAAGAGGACGAAGGTGCTGATCAGACAGAGAAAGAGAAGCGGCACAGAGTGAGTGTTTCTTTTTTTTTTATTCAACAGTCAAACCTTAAAGCCTAGTTTGACCATAAAACCCTAATTTGACAATAAAACCCACCTCTCCCCCTATTTAGGAAATTTTGGAGCTACCAATTTACACCTGGGTTGTTTTCAAATATAAAAAAATGAGTCAAACTATTTATAAGTATAGAAAAATTTCATTGTCTATCATGATAGACAATAAAATTTTTCTATACTTATAAATAGTTTGATAATTTTTTTAATTTTCCTTTACAAATTGCCAATTCAATACGACTCATTGAAAAATTAAACTCAAAATTGGCTCATCAATATCTTCCATGTTGGAAGTGACTAAAGCCTCTCGTTGGTTAAATAAAGAGATAATCACGGGTTTATAAAGGATAAATATCTCTAATGATATAAGACCTTTTGAGGGTGAAACCAAAAGCAAAGTCACGAGAATTTTATGCTAGTGGATAATATCATACCATTGTGGAGTTATTTGGAGGGCATGTCATTGTGTGGGGATATTTGGAGGGTGTCGTCCCTATCAAGTGGTATCAAGTGCCGAACAGAGATGTAATGGAGGAAAATCTAATCTCGAACATATTCATCTGTTGTTTTCTTAGATTTTCACAACTTTTGCATCATTAGTTGTTGTTGTAACAACTTCAATCCAATTGGACTCGTAGTTCACAATTAACAAGATATATACATTTCTAAAAGATGGAGGGAAAAGCTCCACGAAATCTATTCCCAGACAAGATCAAAGATCTCAACTTATAAGATGTAGTTCATTGACCTTTCATTTATGGTTGACATATCCATGTTTTTGACACTTGTCATACCTTTTTGCAATCTCGTGAGCATCTTTGAAGATTGTTGGACAAAAATACCCACTTTCGAGAACCTTTATTCTTGTCTTCATTCCTGCATAATGCCCTTCATAGGGAGTTGTATGATATGCATCAAATACTTGCAACACATCTTCTTCTGTCATGCATCTTCTCCCTGTTTGATATAATATTAACTTGTAAAGATATGGTTCATCCCAAGTTCTTAATACAATGAAAGAAAATTCTTAACTGATATTAATTTGCATTTGGAAAAAGGAGTTCACAAACTAGGTAGTTTGCAGTGTTAGCATACTAGGGGGTTGTCATTACTTCAACTGATAAAAGTTGTTCATTTGTAAACACATATGTTATCTTCTTCTTGTCTTCCATTTGAGTTATTTATTATAACCTTGACATGTGATATGCGATCTGGTTCTCAATTCCTTTTCTCTCCTGTATTTCTAAATCAAACTTTTGAAGCAACAATATTCATCCTGATCAGCCTTGGTTTACATCTTTCTTTGACAGTAAGTATTTGAGAGCAAAGTGATCAGTATGGACAATCACTTTTACTCCCATCAAAAGACCTGAATTTGTCAAAGGTAAAGTCTACTACTAACAGCTCCTTCTTAGTTGTTGTGTAATTAACTTGCACTACATTTAAGGTCTTGCTGACATAATATATGAGATGCATTATTTTTGTTTCTCTTTTGTGTTAAGATTGCCCTAACTACAAAGTCACTTGAATCACACATCAACTCGAAAGGTTTGGTCTAATATGGCTCAATCATGATTGATCTTGAGCTTAGCACAATTTTGAGTCTTTCAAAAGCGGTTAGGCATTCTTGATCAAATAAAAATTGTCTTTCGTTCTTTAGTAGCTTGCATAAAGGTTTAGAAATTTGATTTTTTTTTTTTTTTGATAAATCTATGATAAAATCTGCATGGCTTATGAAACTACAAATGCTTCCAAATGTCTAATTTTTCATCCTTATACTTTTAATAAATCGTAAATTTACTCCCTATGAGTAGTTAATTGTTGATTTTTTTCAACAAAAAAAACCTTTTATTATCTTTGAGTGTTTGCACTTTAAATTTTAGAATATATTCACATAGTTTATTTCATGCACGAAACTTATTATTATTATTTAAATAATTTTAATAAGAATTAACTTTGAATGACTGAATTTAAGATGTACTGAAAGTACAGAGAATAAAATTAAATATTTAAAAAATATAAAAACTAAAATTATTGGACAAGTTGCAAAGTACAAGGACTAAAATGGTGTTTTATTCTTTCTATTTTCTTGCAGTCCAACGCCACGAAGTCGAATCTTCATCTTCGTCTTCTTCACAAGATCTTTTTTGTTGTGACTCTGACAAGGACCAAAGGCTCGTGGGAAACTCTTTGAAAGAAGGAAAAGAGGGAGAATTCTGCAAAGAACAATTCTCTGAGAGTCGCCACGTGCCCGAGACGAGGCAAAGCGACCAATATCCTCGAAAAGGGTTATTTTTCAAAGAAAATAAAAAGAGCTATCATCAATCTTTTTTATGGTGTGATTGGACACCGAAATAAAGTAAACAATTTTAAAATAAAAATCAATAAAAATGGTATGCGAAAAACTAAAGTTGAGTTTGGGAGTCATTTGTGTATGAGGAAGAATATTAGCACCCCACAACACCCGTTTAGAAAACGAAGGCCAAATTTTAAATCTTGAATTGAAAATTAAAATCATTTGGAAGAAAAAGTTTTAAAACAAATATCCTATTTTATCCCTCGTTACTCCAATATTTGAATTAATGATCCATAAAAGAGTGGAACAAATTTCCATCATGGCTATGCTAGAATTAAGAAAAAATTCCTCCCCCAAGAAATTGAGAAAATATTACCATTTCTCAAATTCGTCATAGGAATAGCCTTTTAATAAAAGGATTTTTTAAAAATATTAATTAAATTCATTTTTTTTCTTAGGATCAGAATCTCATACTCACAAAGATATGATCCCTCCACTTAAGGAAAACGTGATATTTATAGATGTCGTCGTAAGAATTTGTCAAGGAAAACATGGTCTTAAAAAAATAAATTATTAGAAAATCTTTTGGAAATAATATATTAATTTTTAAAAATGTTTAAAAACACAAAAAAGTGCAATTTTTTTTAAAAAATTAAATGATTAAAAAAGAGTTTCTTGAAAGATTTTAAAACTTAAAGATATTTAAATTAGAAAGATTTAAAAACTTTGAAAAATTTTAATTAGAAATAAAATAAGACTTAATATAAATATTTTATAAGAAAAACATAATTAAAAAAACATCATACTAAATTAAAGAAACATAAAAGAGCATAATAAAATTTAATAAAAACACGATGGAGATTGATCTCGGACTCCTAAAGAATCGAATCCTCACCTCAAGAATTCTAGAAAATTGGACTCCCAAAATTTCGAGATTCCGTCGTCGGTTAGCCTTTGATTTTTTTTTTTTTTTATAAAAAAAGTATTATGAATTAGGTAGTTTAATTACAATGAAATTTGCAAATTAGCAAGCATAAACTCAATTGATGACATAGTGAATACACCATATTTAAACCAAATAGTACAATAGATTAAAAGATGCTATATAGAAGACATAATGTAGCAATCAAATAAAATTGAATAAATTAAGTAAGAAAGATGAAAGAGGTAAAACATTAAATAAATTTTAAAAAAAAACATTAAGAATTTAAACCAATAAACAAAAGAATAGATAAAAAAAATTATGTTGATGGGATGGACGAGTGGGAAAAAAATCAAGAGTAATAATAGATCTAATTAAAGCATACACAAATAAATATAGATGAAAGATCACATAATAATAAATAAATGAATAACAAAGAAATGAAGAAACAAAAAACAATATCACTAACAAAAAAAAAACCTTAATACCTTTATTCTTTTTTTAGGTATTAGAGAAGAACAAGAAGGAAACAAGAAGGAAACAATAGAAAAATTAGAATTAAGAACACTAAATTCTCTTGTTGTTTGAGGTGCGAATCGTCGGGACCAACGCCCTACCAAATGCACCCCCAACTAAATGAGAGCTTTTTCTTGTGTGTTGAATTTTTGACTTGATAGATGATATTTTGTATGGAAGAACTCTTGTCTCTCTATGTGAATCTCTCTAAAAAAATTATGAGAAAAAGTAATGAGTGTGGTGGCTCTCTCTAAGGTTTCTTGGTGTCCTTTCCAAATGGCCAATAATCACCCAATTTATAGAAAAATTTAAACCCTTTAATTTAGAAAAAAAAAACCAACCAAATCAAATTTAAAATTAGAATAAATAATAAAATTGATTTGAAAAAAATATTTTGACATAATTAACTCCTTCCAAATTTGATTAGATATAAGTTTTCCATAAAAAAAATTTTGAATATTCAAAACTTTTATCCTCCCTCCAAAATAAATATTTTATTTTATTTTAATTAATAAAAATATCAAAAAGATTTAAATGTTATTTACTAAAAAAATTATTTATCTTTTGTTCGTTTTATCCTTGAAAACTAACACTAAATTCGAAATTAACTCTAATAAGTAAAAAAAGTTAAACAAGACAAAATGGGTGGCTACACTGCCATCAATATTACGACAAAAACACTCTAAGGTCCTATATATGACCTAGGGCAAAATTTTTCTAAATAAAATTATTTAAATATCTAATATTAAAATAATAATATATTCATATATCTATATTTATATACATTTTAACATAATTGAGTCTCATTCAATTATTTAGTTCTCGTAATATATATATTTTCTTATTTGAATTTCATTAATTTTATTTGATATTAAATGTATCAAATACAATAAATATGTTTTCTTCCTCATTAATATATCAAATATATTAAAATCAATTGGAACATTTCAAGTTTTCTTTCAACTAAATCACCCTAATTGTTCGTATGAGCTAGTAATGACACCATATGAACCTATAGATTATAAGCTCCAATGATAAGAAAAATTAATTAATTAAGCTCTTTAATTAATCAATTTTCATTCATTAACTATAGGTCACTCCACTATATAGACCTAGAGTTTCGCTCTTATGCATTGTATGACAAGTTGTGTCCATATAAATAATCATGACAAGCAAGTCGATCCTTCACGAGTTGTTCGTAATTACAACTTGGTCAAATATTCATTTTATCCCTCTAATTACATCTTGCATTTTAACTATCATTGATCCTCTAATGAATAATATGTTTATAATCCGCCAAACAGAGCATAGCTCAATTGGCATATAAGTGTGTTAATAACCATAAAGTCAGTGGATGTAAAATAATTAAATTAAATAATTATAAAATAACTCATTAATTACGAGGTTTTAGAGCTCAAATTTTCGTAAACATGTTTCTAAAATTTTAAATTATGTACATAGTGACATACTTTATCTTATATACGAATCACACCCATATATGTGAATGGAGACACCAGTTCGATGTGGAACTAACTTACCCCTGAACAAGCACATTTGATTAGCATGAATCACACCTATTAAACTTAAAAGACACTTACATTTGAACCCTCATGTCTTATCAATATCAATAAAGGAAAAATAGCTCATTGCAATAAAACTGTGATTTCATGACATTTAAAAACGATCACAAATAATATTCGTGACACTTATTTTGTGTCCTTATATCGCCTATAATAAAATGAATATTAATGAACAGTTTTAAAAAAATGTCGTAATTGGACTTTTAATGACAATAAATAATTGTCAACATTCAACATTTATCGACAAATATAAACTGTCACTATTAAGTTTACTATGTCATGTCATTGTCATCAATGAACTCAAAATTCGCTTATTGCTGTAGAGTTATGAGTATTGACGACAATTATAAAATGTCAAAAAAGAATATATAATGACATTTTTTTCTTGTCAAGAATATATGAATCATGACACTTTATTGTCAAGAATATCTAAACTATGACAAATTCTTTATGTCAATAAATATTCTACCACGTTTTATTGTTCACAGAATTTCATATTCATGACACTTTTATTTTATCAGTAAAATCATGGCTTGGGGAGAACAGATGTTAACGGCTGAGAGAGAGGAAAAACGATTAGGACGAGAGAGACGATGACGAGAAGTGCAGTGAACATCCGGCAGCTAGAGAATAGTGAATGATCGTCAACGGGACGCACGACCAGGATAATCAACGACAAATTGAAGGTGAAAAGTTCTATGGCTGGGTCTTTGCGCGAACGAGAGAATGAGTTGGGTGAAAGATTCTTCTTACGCATGTTTAGGGTTTCTCTTTTATTTTAACCACGTACTTTTATTATATTTAAAAAATAATAATTAATTTTATTTAATAACAGTTAATAAATATCATAAATTTATTATATTTAAAAACTATCATAAATGCTAAAGTTTGGAAATTTGCGTTTTTTCATGCAAAAAACACGCATTTTTCATATTTATGACACTTTTTCACTCTCCAACCTCAAATTGGATATATCATTATGTCATTAAAACCCATATTTGTTGTAGTGGCTTAAAAAAACGAATGCATTAAAACTTGCATAGGATACACCCAGTTTCTGTAGACTAGACACGTGGCTCATTCTACGCTCAAGTTTAGTGTGCAGGAACTATCTAAGATTGTGTTTGGCTCAAGAAGTTGGAAAGTAGGAGTTGTGAACTCCACTCCTTGTTTGGCCCAAGGAGTTAGTGAGTCCCACTATTAAAAAACATCAATTTTATATCTTATCAACTTTTTACACTATAAGCTCCAAGAGTTTACTAACTCTCTAGACTTTATAACTCACTCACTTCTCACTATTCTACTCCTTACCCCAAACACCCCATAAGTGACCACGTGTCTAGTGTAGAGAAACAGTAAGAAAAAAGATTAAAAGAAAAAAAATGAAGAAGAATATTGGCCATATGTTTAGTGGAGAGGAACGTGGTCCATTCTTCAGGCAAGTTTTACTCCAAAAAAGAAAGAAAGGAAATCCCAATAATCCAATAATTGAATATGGGATACGTCTGACATGGTAGACCAACCAAACCATATCCCCAAACATTGGGAAGCTAAGTGTGTCATCCTTTGTGTTTGAAAGAGCTCCAACACCATGGCCACAACTGAGGAAGAAACAATGGGTGGTGGTTCGAAGAAAGTATTGATAACGGGGGTTAGTAAAGGATTAGGAAGAGCTTTAGCTTTGGAATTGGCTAATTATGGCCATACTATTATTGGCTGTTCACGCAATCAAACTAAACTTCATTCTCTTCAACTTCAACTCTCTAACCTTTCTCCTACTACAAACCATTTGCTTCTCAACATCGATGTGGTCTATAACTAAACTATCTCTTTTCTACTTAGTTTTTTCCTACTTTTTTTTTTCCTACTTTCACTTAGATAGAACTTATCATAATTTTCATTTTTTTTTGGTAGAGATCGAATAGTAGTGTTGAAGACTTTGCAAGAACTGTCCTGAAAATAATCTTGTTCCCCATATCATTGGTAATTTTAGTCTTTTCGGTTCCTAGGTTTTGGGTCTAGCTAGTTGTTCTATTTGGTCTTTGAGTTTCAAGAATAGAGTAATATTTTGGTGCAGTCCAAACTACATTCATCTTCATGCATTTCATTCAAATGGTTATGGTTTTCTTTCTTTTTATCTTTTGCTCCATCAAGGTCTTTTGAGAAAGAAGAAAGAAAGGTAGCTTGCTTACTTAGCGCTTGAGCTAAGGAAGAGTTTTTTTTTTCTTTCAAAATTCTCTCATGAGAAGCCTGATCACGTTTGTTGAGCTTGTTCGTCCATGTTAAAAGCAAAGGGTATACTACTAGAAAAAAAAGTCATTCAAGTTGGTGGGATTGGCTACCTTCTTGGTATAAGCATGATGCTTAGTTAAGTAGAATCGGAGGTCGCATTGCTTGCTCGATGCATCCTTCTTTCAACCTTATTAGCGTTAGTAGGTAGGACACTAGTAAATTTCCTCCGATTGTTGATGTAGTTGCAATAAGTTTGCTTTGATTTTGATTGAGTTGCTAGAAAGAATATATAACATACTATATAGTTCAAGAGAGAGAATGAATCTTCAGTTTAGTAGTTTGCTTAATTCACGAGGTTTATACCATAGCGAGGCCCAATCACACTTCCTTTAATAAGAAAAGGAAAACAACGAGCCAACTTGTGATTGGGCACCTGGATACGGGTTGCACAAAGATGGGTGTAACTAGCTAGCCTGAGATGCACCTAAGTATTTTTAGTTTCAAAATGTTACGCTTTTAGTTTTTAAATTTTCAGTTTGATTTCAATCTAGTCCATGGATCTCTAAAATGTTACAATTTTTTCCTTGAGATTAAATTTTGTTTCAAATTTGGTCCTTATGTTTTTCAAGATTTATATTTTAACCTTGATTTTCCACTACACTTTCATTCTTAAATGTTAATGTCTATTAATTAATTTAAAAGATTATAAGTAATTAATTTTCACTATTTCTTCATCATTATATTAAAATTAATTTTGAATATAATTCTCACTTCTTAATTATTTTAAATTAATTTATAGGGATTAACGTGAGTATTTAGTGTAAGATCGAGGTTAAAAGTGTAAATCTTAAAATCTAAGGACCAAATTGAAACAAAACTTAAATTTCAAAGGTAAAATTGTAACATTTTAAAATTTAGTGGCTAAATTGAAATCAAACTCAAAACTTAAGAACTAAAAGAATAACATTTCGAACCATCATGGGTTGGTCTAGTGATAAATAGACGGTATGACCTAAATCTTACGGGTATCCTTGACATGTAAATGTTGTAGGATCAGACGAGTTGTTCTATAAAATTAGTCGATGTGTGCGTAAGCTATCTCAAACACTCACAGCTAACAAAAAAAAAGGTAACGTTTTAAAACCTAGCTAGGGACCGAAAAGGATAAACTTTATAGACCCAAAACCTAAGAACCTTATTTTAAAATAACATTGAACAAAGTAAAGTTTTCTATGGTTGGTTGTTGTTCACAGTGAATAATGCAGGTGTGGTTAATAAACAAGGTAATATGTGGGAGATTGATGTTGAAGATTTTGATAATGTGATTGATACTAACATCAAAGGGACAGCAAACATTCTACGTCACTTCATTCCTCTTATGATTCCTCACAACCAAGGAATTATCGTCAATATGTCTTCTGATGTTGGAAAGAATCCATATAAACTGGTACGTCTACTAATATTTAAGGCTTTATTAAATAACAATTTCTCGATTTCTAATTAAAAAAATGGAAACAAGTTTTTTAAGGAGAATTTTTAAAAATAGAAAAATAAGAGAAACTATTTACACAAGATAGTAAAATTTTTAGATAGTTGTGATAGACGCTGATTGAAGTCTATCAGGTTCTATCAGTGATAGAAATGATAGAAGTCTATCACTGATAGATGCTGATAGAAGTCTATCAATGTCTGTCGGTATTATTTTTACTATTTTTTGTAAATAGTTTGATATTTTTTTATCTGTGAAAATTTTCTTTTTTCTAAACGTATTGAATGTTGTTTTAATTGGGTTTCGATTCGAATTTTGAAGACACAATCTCTTTTCTTCTTCTTCTTTTTTTTTTTAAGGGGTGGAATTACCTTTTAAGTTATCGAGTTTTGCAAAATAAGTGTGTTTGGTCCATAGGTTTTCAAAATTTACCTTTTTAGTCTCCAAGTAATTTTTAAGAATAAGTGTGTTTGGTTCTTAAGTTTTCAAAATATATATTTTTTGTCCCTGAATTTTTAAGAATATGTTTAAAATGTCCCTCAAATAATTTATTATTATTATTTCAAATAATTATATGAAAAATTATTATAAATAGAAAAAATATCAAACTATTTACAAATATTGAAAGATTTCATTATCTATTAGCGATAGACCGCGATAGAGTTCTATCACTCAGCGATAGAAATAGAAGTCTATCGCTCAAGTGATAAAAGTCTATCGCGGTCTGTCACTGATAGATAGTGGAATTTTTTTATATTTATAAATAGTTTACTCATTTTTCTATGTTTGAAAACATCCATAATTATATAGCATTTTAAATTAGAAAAAATAGTTTTTAAAATTATCTTCGTTCTCATAGTTTTTCTTTAAAAATATTTTCATAATGTTAAGTATCTTATAATTATTTAAGATAACTAAATGAATTACTTCAAGTCATTTTAAACCTATACTTAAAAGTTCCGGGACTAAAAGGAAATATTTTAAAAATTCAGGGACCAAATGCACTTATTCTTAAAAATTCGAGAACTAAAAAATGTACATTTTCAAAACTTATAATTGAAAAGAGCCATTATTATTATTTAAATTTAAACATATAAAAGTTATGGAATAGTTTCTACAATTTATATATGCACGTAGTATAATCACATGTTTTCTTGTTTGAGAATTTATACGATGTGAGAATCTGTCACACCGTGCCAAACCTAGGATGTAGCGTGACGACAATAGAGTTCAACTAAACTATGAAATCTATTGTTAGACCCTGAAATCATTTTTTTTTTCAAAAGCTTCCTCCGGAAGTTTTTTTTTTTTGGTTTCAATATATAACATACACAACCATATTTACAATCCATCACAAATAAAAAAGTGTTACTATATCCTCAAAAACATGCCAGCCACCTTAAATTTATTTAAAGGTTCTTAGAGTTGACAATAGATTTCATAGTTAAATTGGAATCTATTGTCGTCATTCCACGTCCTAGGTTTGGTAGAGTAGTTTAGGTAACGGGGTGGGGTGTGACAGAATCAAACCTCTCACTTCGAAGTTGATAGTACAGCTTTACAAGCACTATGTAGTTGAGCTATGCTCATTTTGACATAACCACATATTTTTTTATTTGTGCATATTTTTTTTGAATTCTTTAACACATTTATTATGAACAATTTAGAATAAACTAAAGTTGAGTTTATATAATGTAGATTACACCATATTGTGCATCAAAGTGGGCCATTGAAGGACTAAGCAAATCCATAGCAAAAGAATTACCAGAGGGAATGATAATTGTTGCCTTAGATCCAGGTGTCATTAACACAGATATGCTTCAATCATGCGTGGGTGATTTGGCTTCACAATATCAATCACCAGAGCATTGGTATATAATACTTTTAAACTCGTTTGATAACGTTCTTGTTTTGTAGATTTGAAATCTCTAATCTCTTTTGATCAATATTACGTATTTATGTGAGTCGAGATTATATATACTTTTGTTATATAATATGAAAATATATAACAACCCCTAAAAGAAATAAAAAGAAATCATCAAAAGTCTTACATACTCTAATACAAATAAGTTTTGATATGCAAAATTAATAATCGTAACGATCCGACTTTTTGAAATTTCTAAATGAGGTCATTAGTACCCTGCGTGCCATTTCAAAATTAACAAGTTGACCATTTTAATTCAAAATAAAGATTTTCTAAAAAAAAAAAAATTCACTTAAATAATTTTAAAAATACTAAAACAAAATTTAGTTTGGATCCCTCAACCACCCCAATGAAATATAAAATGACAATTGTAGCCTTAGATCCAGGTGTCATTAACACAGATATGCTTCAATCTTTTAAGGGTGATTTGGCCTCGCAATGTCAATCACCAGAGCATTGGTATGTAATACTTTTAGTACGTTGGATAACGTTTTTGTTTTTCGCTTCATATTTTATATTTATTTTTATTTTCTTAATTTTAACTAACTATATACAAGGTAGGAGATTCGAAACCTATAACTTATTAGACGAGATTTACAAACTTTATATATTTATAAATGTCAATCGAGGTTAAACATAATTTAGTTATATATATAAGATGAAAATATACAACGACCATCAGTACTACAAAAATAAAAAGAAATTATCAAAAGCTTACATAATCTAATACAAATAAGTCTAGATTCAAAATCAATAATGAAATTGTTTCTATATTCTTTAAATGCTGTCTAAATGTGATTTGCAATGTTGTCTCTTACTTGAGTCATTTGCCTTAAATAATGTCGACTCAAATCCAACCCAATTATATTACTCTATATGTTGTAGTTGTAAAATATTAATGTGAGATTCATAGTTTATTTTAGTGAGCAAAATTTAAATATTGTGAAATTTGAACTTGGTCTAAGTGTAAAAAAAAAAAAATTCAAATAAGATAAATATATATATTCAACCTAAAAAACTATATATTCAACCTAAAGTGTATATATGTAATATACCACTTTTGTATCACCAATCAAACATATCACTGATATTATTAAATATATCAATGATATAAAATTTTTGCATCATGTCACATGATTTTATAAAACTCACCTTCTTATTGTGCAAAATAATATAAATAAGTTCATATAAAATCATTTATTCTCAAAAAATATAAAATATATATTATACAAATAAAGACGTCTAATAAGTTTTTGAATTCATGTTTTCACTCGATGATATTATTATAGGGCTTTCAACGCGGCAACAATGATTTTGAATCTTACAACAAAGGACAATGGAACATCTCTTACTGTTATGGATCCAAAAACTTCACTCGATGTGTAATAATTTTATGTTTATTCATTGTTAGAGCTTACTCTAAGAGAGATTATTATATATCTTGCTTGTTACGTGGATTATAGTAATTTGTTGTCTTGCTCTTTGCTTCTAACTTATAAACATATCTTTTGGGCAGAGTTTGATCCCAATTAGCCTCTCTTAGAATAAGTTGAGAATCTCTTAGAGAGATTATTAGAACTTATTTGGTTGAGAATCTAAAAACAAAAATTTAAAAACGAGAGATTAAATGAAAACAGAGTTGTATTTCATATTTTCAGATATGTGTTTAGTGGTAGAATTCAAAAATTAGATTCTAATTTAAACGATGACAAACTAGTTGTAATTAACCACTAAATATCAGTTGACAATAAATTATTATTAATTTATTTATGAATACAATTTTATATTAAAAAATTGTATAATTATTATTTTGTAATATTATATAATTTATGGGATAAATTGAAATTTGTCCCTATGATTTAGAAGAAGTAAAATTTCGGTCTTAGATTTATAACTAGAATTTAACTCCTAAGGTTTGATAAAAGTTTCATAAATAATACACACGACAGGGATTATTTTAGAGGATTTAATAAATCATAGGGACAATATATGAAGTTGTATCAAACCATAGGAAAAATATATTATAAATTTTAAAACCATATGAACTATTACTTGTAACTTTATCCAAACCATAAGGACCAAATTTGGAATTAAACCTAATTTATAATAATTACATAATACATATTTTAATTAAAAAATTGAATTGAGTTTATAACATGACATATTATATTTCTAAATACTTTTATCTTTATTTAATATAATTTTGCATTTTAAATTTTAAAATTCAAATTCTGTTTATAATGAAAATATAAAAATGTTGTTTTAAGAATTTACACGGTTTGAATCACAGAATCCAGAAACAGTTTTAAGAAATAGAATTCAAGTTGTCTGCCAAACACATATTCGCTGAACTCAATGAATCTGAAAATATAAAACAGAATTCAGATTGCAAATCAAACAGGCCCTAAGCTATTTAAGAAGAAAAGTGCATTATTTTCTACTCATGTTTTGTGATATGAATTCTTTTATGGTACTTACAAATACACTTTGACATTTCAACAAATTTGTACAACAAATTTAAAAACAATGGCTAAATTAGGAGCAACTTCTACTTGGATCCTAATAGACTTTCTCGTCATATATTCAGGTACAACTTCTCTTATATATTTAATTTGTAATTATTTTAAAATAGTAGTCTTGGATGAAGAATTTTTTTTCCTTAAAAATGTTTAAAATAGTCCATGTTGTGGGAGTTATTTTGTCATGATTCAATTCAAAACCATCATATTTAGAAGTAATGCAAGAACATGAACATTATGAAAACACTCCTATCTAACTAACCGAACCCATAAAAATTTGTTGAACTTCACAGTCTACATTCGCTTCAAACTCATGTTAATAGTACTTTCAAAGTGGTTTGAAGTCTTTGATTTCTTATTGAAAATTAATGGGTCGAATTACAGGGAGTTTGAATACAAGTGCTTAATTATGTTGCAACAACCATCCTCAGCTTGGTGCCTGCAAGCCTGGAGTAGATGATCAAGGAGATGGAAAGTGTTGGACTCGTTGTATTTCTGGCTGTGAAAAAGGAGGATTTTGCAAACAAGTTGAGAGTGGTCATGTTTGTCATTGTTATTGTTGATTTCATGTTTTCAACTTCTGGTTTTATGTATGCAATGTCATGCATTGTTCTTCAATAACGATAATTTTAATAATAAAAATCATTAATACAATAAGAAAGAAGGACACAATCATATTTCCGCTTATATGAGAGTGGATTCAAAGGAAGTGAAAGAAGTTGTACTGAGACATCAATAGTGAAGAATATGTCTTACCTCTTTTAAAATTTCGTAATCTTCATTTAAAAGACATTCATAATAAACACACGTAATCTAAAATGAGTGAAATATGATTCAATAAACTCTTTTTCTTTGTTTAAATTATTACGGCAAAGAAGTGAACTAGATGTGTGCAAGATGGTATGAAAATGTAGGAAGAGAAGGAGAAATGAATATAATATGGTATGGTTAATGAAAATGACACACATATTCTTTTGCCACACAACATACTAGGGGCATATTTGGAAGTGACTTTAAAAAATAGCTAAAACCACTTTTGTCATTTTTAAAATCACCGTGAAAAATGTTTTTAATGCTTCAAAACTAATATTGATGATTGAAAATTGCATTTAAAAGTGTAAAATTGAAAACTAAATTAATTTTGAGGGATTAAAAGTATGTTTTTGAGTTATTTTAAAATTGAAAAAAGTGATTTTGACGATTTTAAAATTACTCCCAAACATGCCCTTAGGTATAACCTAGGAGATAGTAAGTAATATTTAGGACCATTCCAGGGTATAATTCCTCATGGTAGTGGTCTACGGGCCCGTTTGGATTGACTTGAGAAAAGAATATTAAATTTTTATTTAAACTCTTTTGATAAAAACGGCTTAAAATACACTTCAAACGTTATTTTGAGTGGTTGTCAAACACTCTAATTTTTTTTTCAAAATGACTTATTTTTTAAAAGTAATCAAAATAATATATCTATTCTTTTTTCAGCAACATTTTATTATACAAAAACCATAAAGATTTAGATCAAATGAATCTTTAGAAACATATAAAAAATAAAATTTAGGTCTTTTAAACTTATCTCAACAATCTAAAAAAATATTAAATTCTCAATATTATGAACTTAACACTTATGTAAAAGTTCCTCCTTCATAAATTTGAAATTTTCATTGTCTTAACTTTACCTACCTAAATCTAATTTCCACAAATTACATTTCGAGCAATAATATCGATTATCCAACAATTTTAACTAAATTAATCTCAACATAAATGTTAGCTTTACCTAAAAAATGTTGGGGGTTACATGAGTTTCAATAATGTAAAAATATTGTGTAGTGATGTTCCCTTATTCTCCACATAAATATATTTTTTTTTTTTCTGATTTTTCTTTACATTGAATTAGAATCATTACTCAAGAGGAAATTTTCACAAATAAAAATTATGTCAAACTATTTACAGAAAATAGTAAAAAAAAAAAAAATACTGATAGACATTGATAGATTTCTATCCACATCTATCAGTGATAGACTTCTATCAGCGTCTATTAAAACTATCTAAAAACTTTGTTGTTTTGTGTAAATAGTTTCTCTTATTTTTCTATTTTTAAAAATTCCACTTACTCAATATTTGAGAGATTCTCGTCATTCTTAAATCCTAAGCTACGCTCATTAATGTTTTGCCATAGTATTCTATCGTGATAGATAGTGAATTTTTTCTAGCTCTTTACATCATTCTTACATTCTATCGCGGTGTATCACTGATAGACAGTAAAATTTTTCTATATTTGTAAATAGTTTGATATTTTTTCTGTGTATAGTAATTTCTTATATTTTAATATCACATTATTCTTTTAAGGTGTTTTAACCAAGTTATTGAAGTATGGAAAAAAAAAAAGCAGCTCTACCCTTTGTTAAATGGTATTAAAATATCGTTTATTGAAGTATCTAAAATATTTTTCAATAGCATGAGATTTAAATTTTGTATCCAATATGTTAAGTATATATATATATATATATATATATATATATATATATATATATATATATATATATAATTCATTGTTATATTAGAGAGATTTTAATTTTATTTCTAATTGAACATAAAAATTATAATTATATCGTATCTAATAATCTTAAAAGATATTAAAAAATAGGTCGAAAACTTATCAAATACCAAATTAAAAAACTTATGTATAATAGAACATTTAATTTTTTAAAATTTTGAATGTTTCACTATTACATACAAAATTAGAAATCCACATTTCTGCGCACAAAAAAAAATTGAAGGGTTTTGTCGATGCCAAATCTAAAATTTTAAATAACTAAAGTTGACATTTAATATTATTTGAATTGTGTCCGTGACATATATTTTTGGATCCGCCAGTTATGAAATTCAGCTGGTATATGACCCGATGTAGGGCAAACTTTTTGACATCTTATTTTTAGAATTCAATTTATACATTCTTTACGTAGAAAAAGAAAACATAGATATGTATGTGATATTCTTAGATTTCAAGGATATAGAATTGTCCAAACAAAATCAAATGATTATTTTTTTTTAAATATGTATATGGGAAGGAATTGTTATAAAAGTTAGGGACTAAAATTTAAGTTTACTAGTACAAAATTGGACTATAATATTAGTAAAAAATCGATATTTTAGGAGTTCGATATTGGTCAGGTAATCGACATCAAAGATAGTGTTATTAAAGGTGTTCAATGTCAATCACCTTTAATGTCAGTTTTTGAATGACATTAAAGGTGACTGACATTGAAAACCTTTAATAATACATTCTTCAATGTCAGTCCACCTAATTGACCGACATTAAAAGAGTCTGTCTAGCATTAAATCTCTGTTTTTGTTACGGGCAATGCTAGTGGTTTATTAATTGAAAAATTGAAAAAAAAAACAAAATTTTTGCTTGCACACATGCCCAATAGTATTTATCTATCACTTGACTTCTATCAGTGTCTATCACAATTATCTAAAAATTTTGTTATTTTGTGTAAATAGTTTTTCTTATTTTTTTATTTTTAAAAATCGTCCTTTATTGAATTTTATTTCAATTAATTTTAGATTAATTGCTTATTGAATTTCTCTCAAATAAAGAATATGAAAGTTTGAAAGAGGTCAGACATACTCCTCAATACAATTGATTTCTTGGTGCAACTCTTTTACTTCCTTAAAATTCATATTTGTATAGACAAATATAGGATTCCCTCCTTTTTTTATTATATTAATGATTATTTATTATTAAAATCATCCTTATTGAAGAGCAATGCATAACATTGCATAAATGAAAACAAAGGTTGAAAAGGAAATAATAACATAAAATCAACAATAGCAATGACAAACATGACCACTCCCAACTTGTTTACAGAATCCTCCTTTTTCACAGCCAGAAATGCAATGTGTCCAACACTTTCCATCTCCCTGATCATCTACTCCAGGCTTGCAGGCACCAAGTTGAGGATGGTTGTTGCAACACAATTGAGCACTTGTATTCAAACTCCCTATAAGTCGAGTCATCAGTTTACAATAAAAAATTAAACATTGTTCAACCCACTTTTAAAGTACTATTAACATAATTGTGAAATTTAATAAATTTTTATGGGGTTTGGGTTAGTTAGATAGGAGTGCTTTTAAAAATAATGTGGAGGAACACTGTATAAGTTCTAGAATGGTGAAATGTATTTCTAATAATATAGAAAGTAGTTTTCATAATCTCCATGTTCTTTTTCTCATAATCCATTTGCTTTTGATTTATGAAGAACATATTTTTGCATTATTTCAGATGGTTTTGAATGGAATCACTACAAAAATAACTCCGAAAGATGGACTACTTTTATAGCATTTAAATGAAAAATATTTACAAATATTTACAAAGTAAAATTATAAAAGAAGTTAGACCTGAATATAAGACGAGGAAGGTTATCAAGATCCAAGTAGAAATTGCTCCTAATTTAGCCATTTCTTTCGACTTTGTTATACAAATTGTTTGGAATGTATAATGCAATTGCAAAGGAATACGATTTTGTTTTTATAAGAAAATTCGTGCAATGTATGAATGTACACATTTTATAATAAATGAGAACAGTTTCTTTTAAAGGTTTTCATGCGTTAAACAATGGTCAATATTTTTTTAGAGGTTATACATTCATTTTCATTTCGATTGTCATTTTTATTGGAAGTTATATATGGTTATATTTACGCACATCATAGTAATTAACTAAAAATTTGAAATATGTTTGACCTGAATTCCATGTATTATTCTTAAATAGTTAATGTTGTCTCCTACGTTATGGTTTCATTTCTATTTCAGTTTCGATTTAATTTTTATTGCAAGTTATAAATGGTCATATTCATGCACCTCAAAATAACTAAAAATTTTATGAACATGAATACATTCTTGACTAAAAGATAAGATGTCCAATCCTTCAACCCACATATTTTATTGAATTATTAAGAAATTTTTGTACTAATTTTCAAACAATTGCACCAATTGTAGACTATTGCATCTGGAGAGTATGTCAAATCTAAAAAATATATTAAAAAAAAAGAAATTTAAGTATGAGTAATGATATTAATTAAAATCCTATGGTCTTCTCATTCAACAAAGTGATTCATTAACTCTTACGACCTTCTTGGATGTCATTGAGAAGACAACATTGATGATAGAAAGTCTACCGCCTTATACTCTATTTTTCTTGGCATGTCTCTGATTTTGTAGTCCTCTAAGAAATAGGTAGTTGTTGTTGCTTGCTCAAGTATGAAAAGTCGAGTATCGAGCCTCTTGTCAACACCACTACCGAAAGTTACTTGGATTCAAAATATTTTATATGAACTTGGTTTTCCTTTGGTTGGTACTCCATCCTTGGGTGTAAAAATCTTGGTGCAGGTGCCCTCGCTACTAATCCGATGTTTCATGCACGCTCTAAATACATCACTAATAGCAATGTGATCGTTTATATGAAGTACAAACACTCTATTTTAGGCAGAGTGTCCTGGACATGTGTTCGACACAAATTTACATGTCCTATTTATTTATTTTTAATTTCAGACTAGAGACACGTTTTAGACACTTCCTAGACATGTCAAAAATTTGTTTTTAAAAGAGAAAGTGGCTTTAAAGCCCGAATCAATTATATGTTAAAATAAGTTTAAAAAAATAAAATAAAAGCCCATTTTTTTAACCAAAGATAAAAAAAAACATAAACATAAAAAACAAAAGTTAGAAACCTGAATGTTTCATGTCCTATAATTGTTAATTAACTTGACATTTATTCTTTTTTCTTAGTGGAGTGCATTTAGTATTTCAGGTTAAATTTATATATCCTTTAAAAATAATAATAAAAAAAGTGTATCCTCAACATGTCCATGTCCTAATTTTTTCAAAATTAACATATCGTCGTATCATATCGTTTATCGTGTCCGTGCTTCTTAGGTGACAGTCAAACGATTGACTTTACCTAGTTGGTTGTTGATGTGTGATTCACCTCAACATTTTACCTTTACACTTTAATAATATTTCTTTATTCAATGACAATTATATATAAAATTAAGGTTCTTTTTGCCCGAAATGTGAGGGTGGCGAGTGAGATAGATGCTCCATTATATTCTTCGTTGTAAGACACAAAATTATTGTTTCTGTTTTGGAAGCCCTATAATATAATAATCATCGAGTGAAAACATTCAACACTCATTGGACGTCTTTATTTGGGAAGTATATACTTTATATTTTATAGGAACAAATGAGTTTTATTGTTTCGGTTCTTTTTCTTCTTTGAAATTAATGTTAAGTTTATTGATTGCTTATTGACCAATTGGCGAGAAGGCGTTTATTCGCATTTCTTAATCGTAGGTTTGAATCATAGGGGAATGAATTTCCTTTTAAAATTTTTTATTTCTTATATAATTTTTTTAGCCATTATTTCATGTATATTTACATATTATTTTAATTTTTAATATATATTATTAGATGATAAGATTAAATTTGCCTTCACCCATTAGCTTAAGGTTTTGGGTCAATCGGTGATTTAAAATGTATCAAAGCAGGTGCCCTAGGAAGATCCTATGTTCAAGCGCTTGTGCTCGTTTCCTAGTTCACGTTTCCATTTCTCAGCTACAAAGAAACTCGGTAATATTATAATCCATTCCATTCCTTATTTTTAAATTTTGAAAAACATTTCTAAAATTGAAAATGATTTATCTTTAGTTTCTAGTGTTTGATTTCTTTTCTTTGATTAAATGTTAAGTTTATTGATTTTGTTGTTTGCCAACTGACTAGAAGGCTTTTGTTCGCATTTCTTTGTTCCTAGGTTTGAATTATAGGGGAACAAATTTCTTTTTAAAACATTTTATAGCATATTTTTTTAGCCATTATTTCATGTATAATTACATATTATTTTAATTTTTTAATTTTTACTTTTGAAATATATATGTTTATATATTATTTTAAAATTTAATTTTAGGGGATACAATGTATAACAAATAACGTCGTGAGGTGCATGTCATGCAAAGTCTTGAGGCAAAAAACCTGTTGTAGAAGATGATAAACAAGCAAACCATCATGGGTTTGATCTAGTGGTAAAAAAGGAGAGATAATCAATATTTGTCCCATGAGATTAATCGAGGTGCACGTAAGTTGGCCCGGACACTCACGAATATCAAAAAAGAAGAAAAAAAAAGAAGCAACTCTAACATTATGATTATTTCAACAACCATATAAAGAAATTCTATTATACCAAAAACAACCAAGCTCAATGTAACGTCCCAAACTTCAAGTTTGAGTTTTTTTTTCCCCTCAAATTTTTTTTTATATTTAGCTTTCATTTAATTTTGAAATTTAATTCTCATTCGATATATTCATGACCAATTTAAATCAATTTAGATGGCTTGTTTATTGAATTTCTCTCAAATGAAGAATACAAAAATTTAAAAGAGGAGAGGCCAGACATACTCCTCACTATTGATTTCTTGGTGCAACTCTTTTACCTCCTTAAAATTCATATTCATATACGCAAAGATAGGATTGACTCTTTGTTTATGATTATATTAATGATTTATTTATTATTAAAATCATGGTTATTGAAGAACAATGCATGACATTGCATAAATGAAAACAAAGGTTGAAAAGGAAAATAATAACACGAAATCAACAATACCAATGACAAACATGGCCACTCCCAACTTGTTTGCAAAATCCTCCTTATCACAGCCAGACATACAATGAATCCAACACTTTCCATCTCCCTGATCATCTACTCTAGGCTTGCAAGCACCAAGTTGAGGATGGTTGTTGCAGCACAATTGAGCACTTGCATTCAAACTACCTATAAGTCGAGCCAGCAATTTGTAATAAAAAATCAAACAGTTCAAACCGCTTTTAAAGTACTATTAACATAACTTTGAAGCGAGCGTAAACAGTGAAATTTAATAAATTTTTATGGAGTTTGAGTTAGTTAGGTAGGAGTGCTTTTAAAAATAATGTGGAGGAACACTATATGAGTACTAGAATGGTGAAATGTATTTCCAATAATATAGAAAGTAGTTTTCATGATCTTCATGTTCTTTTTCTCATAAACCACTTGCTTTTGATTTATGAAGAACATATTTTTGCATTAATTCTAAACATGATGGTTTTGAATGGAATCACTACAAAAATAATTCCCAAACATGGACTATTTTTATTACATTTAAAAGAAAAATATTTAAAAATATTTACAAACTAAAATTATAAGAGAAGTTAGACCTGAATATAAGATGAGAAAGTTATAAGGATCCAAGTAGAAATGGCTCCTAGTTTAGCCATTTCTTTCGAATTTGTTATAAAAATTGTTTGGAATGTATAATGCAATTGCAAAGGAATATGATTTTGTTTTTATAGGAAAATTCGTGCAATGTATGAAAGTACACATTTTACAATAAATGAGAACAGTTTCCTTTAAAAGTTTTCATGCATTAAACAATGGTTAATATTTTTTTAGAGGTTATACATTCATTTTCATTTCGATTGTCATTTTTATTGCAAGTTATATCATATTTATGCACATCATAATAATTATCTAAAAATTTGAAATAGGTTTGACCTAAATTCGATGTATGATTCTTAAATAGTTAATGTTGTCTTATAGCTATAGTTTCATTTCTCTTTCAGTTTCGATTTAATTTTTATTGCAAGTTATAAATGGTCATATTCATGCATCTTAAAATAATTGAAAATTTTATCAACATGAATACATTCTTGACTAAAAGATAAGATGTCCAATCCTTCAACCCATATATTTGATTGAATTATTAGGATTTTTTTTCTTTTTTTTTTTTACTAATTTTCAAACAATTGCACCAATTGTAGACTATTGCATCTAGAGAGTATGTTCATCTAAAAAATATAAAAATAGAAATTTAAGTATGAGTAATCATATTAATTAAAATCCTATGGGCTTCTCATTCAACAAAGTGATTTGTTAACTCTTACGACCTTTTTAAGACAACGTTGATGATTGAAAATCTGCCACCTCATACTCTATTTTTCTTGGCATGTCTTTGATTTTGTAGTCCTTTAAGAAATAGGTAGTTGTTGTTGCTCGCTCAAATATGAAAATTTTAGAGTATCGAGCCTCTTGTCCACACCACTACTGAAAGTTACTTGGATTCGAAACATTTTATATGAACTTGGTTTTCCTTTAGTTGTTACCCCATCCTTGGGTGTGAAAATCTTGGTGTACAAATGCCCTTGCTGTTAATCCGATGTTTCATGCACGCTCTAAACATACAAATTTATATGTCCTATTTATTTATTTTTAATTTCAGACACGTAGGGACACGTTTTGGACACTTCCTAGACACGTTAGGAGTTTGTTTTTAAAAGAGAAAATGATCCAATCTTTCACGTTGGACCCAAATTTAAAGCCCAAATTAATTATATGTTAAGCTAAGATAAAAAAAATTAAAATAAAAGAAAACCCCATTTTTTAACAAAAGATAGAAAAACATAAACATAAAAAACTAAAGTTAGAAACTTAAATGTTTCATCTCCTATAATTGTTAATTAACTTGACATTTACGGTTTTTTTAGTGGAGTGCATTTAGTATTTTATGTTAAATTTATATATACATTAAAAATAATAATAATAAAATGTATCCTTAACATGTCTATGTCCTAGTTTTTTTTTTAAAATTAGTGTATCGCGATATCCTATTGTTTATCGTGTCCGTGCTTCTTAGGTGACAGTCAAAGTACTATTGTCTTATCCAGTTGGCTGTTGATGTGTGATTCACCTCAACATTTTACCTTTAGTCTTTAATAATATTTCTTTATTCTATGACAATTGTATGTAAAGTTAAGGTTCTTTTTTCCCTAAATGTGTGGGTGGTGAGTGAGAGATGCTCTACTATCCTTTGTTGTAAGACTCAAAATTGTTGTTGAGGCTCTAGAAGCCCTTTTAATAATCAGGATGTATAGTATATACTTTATATTTTGTTGGAATAAATGAGCTTTATTCAAACTTGATAATGATTTTTATTATTAAAATTATCGTTATTGAAGAGCAATGCATGACATTGCATACATGAAAATAGATGTTGAAAAGGAAATAATGACACGAAATCAACAATAGCAATGACAAACGTGGCCACTCCCAACTTGTTTGCAAAATCCTCCTTTTTCACAGCCAGAAATGCAATGAGTCCAACACTTCCCATCTCCCTGATCATCTACTCCAGGCTTGCAGGCACCTAGTTGAGGATGGTTGTTGCAGCACAATTGAGCACTTGTATTCAAACTTCCTGTAATTCGACCCATTAATTTTCAATAAGAAATTAAACACTTCAAGCAGTATTGAAAGTACTATTAACATGAGTCTGAAGCGAGTGTAAAATGTGAAGTTTAATAAATTTTTATGGGGTTTGGTTAGTTAATGTTAACAAATCGACAAATAAAGATAAACAGAAAACATATAGGAATAAAGAATTGACAAACATATTTACATGGTTCACTAACATAGTATATTAAGTATGTTCACGAGCAGAGGGAGAGAGCAATTTTCTAGAGAGAAAAGTCAGATTACTTAGTGCACTTCTCTAAACCCTAGAGTCAAAATCGGAGCACCAAATATCAAATTCAAAAGTATTCCAATATTTAGACAGAAGTGCTTTTAAAGCTTCTAAAAATAACGAGGAGGAACACTATATGAGTTCTAGAGTAGTAAATATGTATATACTTCTTGAATCATGACAAAAATAACTCCCAAATACATGCATGAACTATTTTTAACGTTTTAAAGAATAAAAATTACTTCAACTAAAGTTACTATTTAAAAAATTATTACAAACTAAATCTATAAAGAGAAGGTATACCTGAATATAAGACGAGGAAGATTATTAGAATCAAAGTAGAGGTTGCTCCTAATTTTGCCATTGCTTTTAACTTTGTTGTACAAATTGGCTGGAATGTATAATGCATTTGCCAAAGGAAAATGATCTGTTTTTATAGGGAAAACTCGTACAATGGATGAAGCCGATTGTTTTTTTTTTTTTTTTTTGTAATAAATGAGAACAGTTTCCTTTAAAAGTTTTTATGCATAAAACTTGGATGTTTAGAATTTGACCTAAAGTTTCAGTTTAAAATTTAATGCAATGGTTATTATATATTTTGATAGTGATTATACCTTCATTTTCATTTATTGTGACATTTTTATGACAAGTTATATATGGTTATATTTATGCATATCATAGTAATTACCTAAAAATTTGAACTAGATTTGACCTGAATACGATGTATTATTCTTAACTAGTTAATGTTGTGTCGTCATAGAATATGATCTCATTTTGATTTAATTTTTATTGCAAACTATAAATGGTCAAATTCATGCATGTGAAAGTAACTGAAAATTTTGTAAACATGAGTATACTCTCAACTAAAAGATTAGAAGTTCAAATTCTTCAACCCACATATTTTATTGAATCATTAGGAAAGAAAATTACTTCAATTTTAACTTTGACTTGCAGATTCTTTACTATCAAGTACAATTGATTTCTTGGTGTAACTCTTTCACTCCCTTAAAATTCATATTCGTATAGATGAAGATATATAGGGTTGACTCCTTGTTTCTTATTATATTAATGATTATTTATTATTAAAATCATCGTTATTAAAAAGCAATGTCATGCATTGTATACATGGAAATAAAGGTTGAAAAGGAAATAATAACATGAAATCAACAATAGCAATGGCAAACATGACCATTCCCAACTTGTTTACAGAATCCTCCTTTTTCACAGCCAGAAATGCAATGAGTCCAACACTTCCCATCTCCCTGATCATCTACTCCAGGCTTGCAGGCACCAAGTTGAGGATGGTTGTTGCAGCATAATTGAGCACTTGTATTCAAACTCCCTATAAGCCGAGCCATCAATTTGCAATAAAAAGTCAAACAGTAAGCCACTTTTAAAGTACTATTAACATAAGTTTGAAGTGAGTGTAAACTGTGAAATTTAATAAACTTTTATGGGGGTTTGTGTTAGATAAGAGTGCTTTTGAAGCTTTTAAAAATAATGTGGAGGAACACTATATGAGTACTAGAATGGTGAAATGTATTTCTAATAATATAGAAAGTAGTTTTCATAATCTTCATGTTCTTTTTCTCATAAACCACTTGCTTTTGATTTATCAAGAACATACTTTTGCATTATTTCTAAACATGATGGTTTTGAATGGAATCACTACAAAAATAACTCTCAAACATGGACTATTTTTATAGCATCCAAAAAAAAAATATTTAAAAATGTTTACAAACTAAAATTATAAGAGAAGTTAGACCCGAATATAAGACTAGGAATGTTATCAGGATCCAAGTAGAAATTGCTCCTAATTTAGCCATTTCTTTTGACTTTGTTATACAAATTGGTTGGAATGTATAATGTAATTGCAAAGGAATATGATTTTGTTTTTATAGGAAAATTGTTGCAATGTATGGAAGTACACATTTTATAATAAATGAGAACAGTTTCCTTTAAAGGTTTTCATGCATTAAACAATGGTTAATATTTTTTTAGAGGTTATACATTCATTTTCATTTCGATTGTCATTTTTATTGGAAGTTATATATGGTTATATTTACGCACATCATAGTAATTAACTAAAAATTTGAAATATGTTTGACCTGAATTCCATGTATTATTCTTAAATAGTTAATGTTGTCTCCTACGTTATGGTTTCATTTCTATTTCAGTTTCGATTTAATTTTTATTGCAAGTTATAAATGGTCATATTCATGCACCTCAAAATAACTAAAAATTTTATGAACATGAATACATTCTTGACTAAAAGATAAGATGTCCAATCCTTCAACCCACATATTTTATTGAATTATTAAGAAATTTTTGTACTAATTTTCAAACAATTGCACCAATTGTAGACTATTGCATCTGGAGAGTATGTCAAATCTAAAAAATATATTAAAAAAAAAGAAATTTAAGTATGAGTAATGATATTAATTAAAATCCTATGGTCTTCTCATTCAACAAAGTGATTCATTAACTCTTACGACCTTCTTGGATGTCATTGAGAAGACACCATTGTTGATCGAAAGTCTATCGCCTCATACTCTATTTTTCTTGGCATGTCTTTGATTTCGTAGTCCTCTAAGAAATAGGTAGTTGTTGTTGCTCGTTCAAGTATGAGAATTCGAGTATCGAGCCTCTTGTCCACACCACTACTGAAAGTTACTTGGATTCGAAACATTTTATATGAACTTGGTTTTCCTTTGGTTGGTACCCCATCCTTGGGTGTGAAAATCTTGGTGCATGTGCCCTCGCTGCTAATCCGATGTTTCATGCACGCTCTAAACACATCACTAGTAGCAATGTGATCATTTATATGGAGCACAAAGACTCTATTTTAGACAAAGTGTCCTCGACACGTGTTTGACACAAATTTAGATGTCCTATTTATTTATTTTTAATTATAGACACGTGGAGACTCGTTTGAGACACTTCCTAGACACGTCAAAAATTTATTTTTAAAAGAAAAATGGGTTTAAAGCCAGAATCAATTATATGTTAAAATAAGATTAAAAAAATAAAATAAAAGCCCATTGTTTTTAACCAAAGATAAAAAAAACATAAACATAAAACATGAAAGTTAGAAACCTAAATGTTTCATCTCCTATAATTGTTAATTAACCTGACATTTATTCTTTTTTCTTAGTAGAGTGCATTTAGTATTTTATGTTAAATTTATATATCCTTTAAAAATAATAATAAAAAAAGTGTATCCTCAACATATCCATGACCTATTTTTTCAAAATTAGCATATCGTCGTATCATATCGTTTATCGTGTCCGTGCTTCTTAGGTGACAGTCAAAGGATTGACTTTACCTAGTTGGTTGTTGATGTGTGATTCACCTCAACATTTTACCTTTACACTTTAATAATATTTCTTTATTCTATGGCGATTGTATATAAAATTAAGGTTCTTTTTGCCCTAAATGTGTGAGGGTGGCGAGTGAGATAGATGCTCCATTATATCCTTCGTTGTAAGACCTAAAATTATTGTTGCCGCTTTGGAAGCCCTATAATATAATAATCATCGAGTGAGAACATTCAAAACTCATTGGACGTCTTTATTTGGGAAGTATATACTTTATATTTTGTAGGAACAAATGAGTTTTATTGTTTCGTTTCTTTTTCTTCGCTTAAATTAATGTTAAGTTTATTGATTTCTTGTTGGCCAATTAGCGAGAAGGCTTTTGTTCGCATTTCTTAGTCGTAGGTTTGAATCATAGGGGAATGAATTTCCTTTTAAATTTTTTTTATTTCATATATAATTTTTTTAGCCATTATTTCATGTTATTTACATATTATTTTAATTTTTAATATATATTGTTAGATAATAAGATTAAATTTTCATTCACCTATTAGCTTAAGGTTTTGGGTCAATCGACGATTTAAAATGTATCTGGCCTAAGAAGATCGTATGTTCAAGCTCCTGGATTTGTGCTCATTTCCTAGTTGATGTTTCCATTTCTTAGGTACAAAGAAACACGGTAATATTATAATCCATTCCATTTCTTATTTTTAAATTTTGAAAAATGTTTCTAAAATTGGAAATGATTTATCATCCATTTCTAGTGTTTTGGTTTCTTTTTCTTTGACTAAATGTTAAGTTCATTGATTTTCTTGTTTGCCAAACTGGCTAGAAGGCTTTTGTTTGCATTTCTTTGTCCTAGGTTTGAATTATAGGTGAACAAATTCTTTTTAAAACATTTTATTACATTTATTTTGTTTGAGCCATTATTTCATGTATAATTACATATCATTTTAATTTTTAATTTTTGCTTTTGAAATATATATGTTTATATATTGTTTTAAATTTTAATTTTAGGGGATACAATGTATAACAAATAACTACGTGCTAAGGGTGCATATCATGCAAAGTCTCGAGGCAAAAGACTTATTGTAGAAGATGATAAACAAGCAAACCATCATGGGTTGATCTAGTGGTAAAAAAAGAGACATAGTCATTAATATCTATCCTGTGAAATTAATGGAGGTGTGCGTAAGCTCGCCCGGACATTCATAAATATCAAAAAAGAAGAAGAAAAAAAATGCAACTCTAACATTATAATTATTTCAACAACCATATCAAGAAGTTCTGATATGAACTGCCCAAGGCATCAAATTATTATTTAATAATTTTGATGTAATTTAATTATTTCCAAATTTATCCTTGTTAATGACATTTTAAGTTGGGTTATTTTAGACATTTTACTCTGAATTATGATAAGCCATTAGGATTTTATTGGGAGGTTATTTAAAGTCTTGCCTTTATGTTGTTGGAAAACAATTTTTGATGTTTAGACTTTCAGGTTTTCTTGAATGAGAATTCTCTGGTAGATGATAGAGTTTCATCACCCGCCACTTTTAAAATTCTTGAATCAAGGTTGCATGCCAAGAACATTCAGCTAAGTCTGATCATCTTGCTTGTAGAGTGTTCAAACTTAGAGTAAGGAACTAGTTCTCCTTATCTCTTGGTCTTCGATCAAAAGGTAATCCAAATCTAATCTCTTCCTTTAGGATTGATGTCAATTGAATTGGGGGTTTTAGGATTTATTATTAGGGGTTCAACAATTGGGTTCCTACTTTTCAAATCGCTAGGGTTTTCATAACATTTGGTATCAGTGCCTAGGCTCTAGATTGGGTATATGTTTTATTCAATTGTTTGGTTTGTTGAATCTATTTCTTGATTATGGTTCTTGTTGTGTTGTTGTTTTGAAAGAAAAAAATTGAAGTCTAGGAGTCTGCAAATTCGAAATTGAAAAAAAAATTAAGCAGGCACGTCAAACAAGTACGTCAATTTTTTTTAAAAGAATTGAAGACGGGTTATGCGATTCAGAATTGAAAAACAAATCAAGCATGTACGTCAAGCAGACACGTCAAACAAGTACATCAATTTTTTTTTAAAAAAAATTGGAAGACGGGTTTTTCGATTCGAAATTGAAAAAAAATAAAATAGGCACGTCAAGCAAGTACGTTAATTTTTCTATAAAAAAAAATTGGAAGCTGGGTTCTGCGATTCGAAATTGAGAAAAAAAAAGTAGGCACGTGAAGTAGGTATATCAAGCAGGCAACTCAATTTCCATGAGTTTTAAACTGCTGAAATTCATAAGAAAAGATAGTTATTTCAAAAGCACATTGCTTATTCAAATCAAACTTTAAAATTTCTTATAATTCAAATTAGGGTTTTGGATAAAAGTAGTGTCTCTAATTCCTAATTCTTGTTTCCTTTTTATCATTGATTTGTCTAGTTGTTTGTCATTTTCTTATTCATCTTGCATAACTCTTTGAATCTTGAATCTTAAATTCTTAATTCTAAATATCTTGTTTTTCTTGTTTTCTTGTCTAGTTTGCTGAATCTTGAATATTAGATTCTTGATTTTTAGTTTTCATTTTTGTGGATTCTACTGGTTCTTTACTTGAGTTTGACACTTTACATTCATTCTTGCTTGATTTGTTTTTGACTTGCTCTTCTGATCTTGATTGCAAAATCTTGGCTATCACTCTATTGAGAGAGTTCATATTTGTGAGGGAGTGCTACATATTGAGTACAAACACGAGTTACTATTCATCTTTTGAGTGAAATATGTGAGGGAGCGATTGTGAGGTCCAGTTTTTTTTTATGCTAACATCTTCTTGCAGCCGTGCTCACACAAATAAGAGCATCAAGAAATGACCATCATGTTGACCGAAATAAGCTTTCATTGTTCTTTGGAAGTATTTCAGATCTAAAGGAGTATATTCTTTTGGAGGAAGAAATTGATACCATATTCGATCACTACCATTCTAGTGAAAAGAAAAAGATAAAACTTATTATTTCTACATTTGAAGATTATGCCTTAACATGGTGGAATAATATGTTATAAAAAAGGAGTAAAAATCAAGGAAAGTCTTCATGGAAAGAGGTCAAGATTCTTATGACGAAACATTTTGTTCCTAAGTCTTTCCACAAATTGGAAACTTTGAGATAAGGAACCAAAAGTGTGGAAAAATACTATGAAGAGATGCTTTTGTTACTTGATAAGATTAACTCGCATGAAGATGAAGGAACTGTCATGGATCGATTCTACAAAGGATTTAATGAGAAGATCGCTGATATGCTTGCTGATCGAGAAGAAATTCCGCTTTGTGCAAATTTGGAAGAAATGGTGCATGTTGCCATCAAAATAGAAAAATAACTCCAAAGAAGATCATCAAGCTAAGTTACACTAAATCTAAGTCTAGTTTCAATATCAACACATTCGTGGAAAAAAAATAATGTACCTACCATGTACGAGCATTTTGAGAAGGTGGATAATAGTAAAGGAAAGCTTGCTTAATGTAACATCCCAAACTTTAAGTTTGAGTATTTTTTTTCCTCAAAATTTTTATTTTGCTTTCATTTAATTTTGAATTTTAATTCTCATTCGATGTATTTATGACCAATTTAAATTTACCGGGCTCATTGGACTTGTTAAATTAAATTTATCATTTTCTAAATTGTATTCCCCATCCCATCATTTGATTTATTTACTGCTTCCTTTTTCATTGCTTTTATTACGTCAAGGGGATGTTTGGTGGTCCGTAGTGGGATGCGAATGTAATGTAATCCAAAATCTAGGTTTGCATTGATCGTTTTGAGTCCGATTTGTAATACAAAACCCATTTCGTTCCAACAGTTTTCATTCCAATCATCTTTCTCATCGTTTTAATGCCTCACAATCTCATTTCTGTTCCATCTTCGATTACTCACACTTTTCAACACTTCTCTGATTCCCAGTAATCATGATTGCACTCTACCTCTTCAAACACCCCCTAATTGCATCCAAAAATCAATCCATGTTGTACAAATGTGTACAATTCAAACTATCTACAGAAAATAGAAAAAAAAAAAAATACTGATAGACATTGATAAACTTTATCAGCATCTATCAGTGATAGATTTCGATCATTTCTATCATTGCTAGACTATCACAACTATCTAAAAGTTTTGCTATTTTGTGTAAATAATTTTTCTTCTTTTTCTATTTTTAAAAATTGTCCTTTATTGAATTTTATTTCAATTAATTTTAGATTGCTTGTTTATTGAATTTCTCTCAAATAAAGAATATGAAAGTTTGAAAGAGGTCAGACATACTCCGTAGTACAATTGATTTCTTGGTGCAACTCTTTCACTTCCTTAAAATTCATATTAGTATAAATGAAGATAGGATTCACTCCTTTTTATTATATTAATGATTATTTATTATTAAAATCATCGTTATTGAAGAGCAATGCATGACATTGCATACATGAAAACAAAGGTTGAAAAGGAAATAATAACATTAAATCAACAATAGCAATGACAAACATGGCCACTCCCAACTTGTTTGCAGAATCCTCCTTTTTCGCAGCTAGAAATACAATGAGTCCAACACTTCCCATCTCCCTGATCATCTACTCCAGGCTTGCAGGCACCAAGTTGAGGATGGTTGTTGCAGCACAATTGAGCACTTGTATTCAAACTCCCTATAAGTCGAGCCATCAATTTGCAATAAAAAATCAAACAGTTCAAACCACTTTGTAAGTATTATTAACATAAGTTTGAAGCGAGTGTAAACTGTGAAATTTAATAAACTTTTATGGGGCGGTTTGTGTTAGATAAGAGTGCTTTTGAAGCTTTTAAAAATAATGTGGAGGAACACCATATGAGTTCTAGAATGGTGAAATGTATTTCTAATAATATAGAAAGTAGTTTTCATAATCTTCATGTTCTTTTTCTCATAAACCACTTGCTTATCATTTATCAAAACATACTTTTGCATTATTTCTAAACATGATGGTTTTGAATGGAATCGCTACAGAAACAACTTCCAAACATGGACTATTTTTATAACATTTAAAAGAAAAATATATAGAAATATCTACAAACTAAAATTATAAGAGAAGTTAGACCTGAATAAAAGACGAGAAAGGTTATCAGGATCCAAGTAGAAATTGCTCCTAATTTAGCCATTTCTTTTGACTTTGTTATACAAATTGGTTGGAATGTATAATGCAATTGCAAAGGAATGTGATCTTGTTTTTATAGGAAAATTCATGCAATGTATGAAGTACACATTTTATAATAAATGAGAACAGTTTCCTTTAAAGGTTTTCATGCATTAAACAATGGTTAATATTTTTTTGGAGGTTATACATTCATTTTCATTTCGATTGTCATTTATGCACATCATAGTAATTACCTAAAAATTTGAAATATATCTAACATGAATTCGATGTATTATTCTTAACTAGTTAATGTTGTTTTATAGGTTATGATTTCATTTTTGTTTCAGTTTTGATTTAATTTTTATTGCAAGTTATAAATGATCATATTCATGCATCTCAAAATAACTAAAAAGATAAGATGTCCAGTCCTTCAACCCATATATTTTATTGAATTATTAGGAATTTTTTTTTACTAATTTTCAAACAATTGCACCAATTGTAGACTATTGCATCTAGAGAGTATGTTCATCTAAAAAATATAAAAATAGAAATTTAAGTATGAGTAATCATATTAATTAAAATCCTATGGGCTTCTCATTCAACAAAGTGATTTGTTAACTCTTACGACCTTTTTAAGACAACGTTGATGATTGAAAATCTGCCACCTCATACTCTATTTTTCTTGGCATGTCTTTGATTTTGTAGTCCTTTAAGAAATAGGTAGTTGTTGTTGCTCGCTCAAATATGAAAATTTTAGAGTATCGAGCCTCTTGTCCACACCACTACTGAAAGTTACTTGGATTCGAAACATTTTATATGAACTTGGTTTTCCTTTAGTTGTTACCCCATCCTTGGGTGTGAAAATCTTGGTGTACAAATGCCCTTGCTGTTAATCCGATGTTTCATGCACGCTCTAAACATACAAATTTATATGTCCTATTTATTTATTTTTAATTTCAGACACGTAGGGACACGTTTTGGACACTTCCTAGACACGTTAGGAGTTTGTTTTTAAAAGAGAAAATGATCCAATCTTTCACGTTGGACCCAAATTTAAAGCCCAAATTAATTATATGTTAAGCTAAGATAAAAAAAATTAAAATAAAAGAAAACCCCATTTTTTAACAAAAGATAGAAAAACATAAACATAAAAACTAAAGTTAGAAACTTAAATGTTTCATCTCCTATAATTGTTAATTAACTTGACATTTACGGTTTTTTTAGTGGAGTGCATTTAGTATTTTATGTTAAATTTATATATACATTAAAAATAATAATAATAAAATGTATCCTTAACATGTCTATGTCCTAGTTTTTTTTTTAAAATTAGTGTATCGCGATATCCTATTGTTTATCGTGTCCGTGCTTCTTAGGTGACAGTCAAAGTACTATTGTCTTATCCAGTTGGCTGTTGATGTGTGATTCACCTCAACATTTTACCTTTAGTCTTTAATAATATTTCTTTATTCTATGACAATTGTATGTAAAGTTAAGGTTCTTTTTTCCCTAAATGTGTGGGTGGTGAGTGAGAGATGCTCTACTATCCTTTGTTGTAAGACTCAAAATTGTTGTTGAGGCTCTAGAAGCCCTTTTAATAATCAGGATGTATAGTATATACTTTATATTTTGTTGGAATAAATGAGCTTTATTCAAACTTGATAATGATTTTTATTATTAAAATTATCGTTATTGAAGAGCAATGCATGACATTGCATACATGAAAATAGATGTTGAAAAGGAAATAATGACACGAAATCAACAATAGCAATGACAAACGTGGCCACTCCCAACTTGTTTGCAAAATCCTCCTTTTTCACAACCAGAAATGCAATGAGTCCAACACTTCCCATCTCCCTGATCATCTACTCCAGGCTTGCAGGCACCTAGTTGAGGATGGTTGTTGCAGCACAATTGAGCACTTGTATTCAAACTTCCTGTAATTCGACCCATTAATTTTCAATAAGAAATTAAACACTTCAAGCAGTATTGAAAGTACTATTAACATGAGTCTGAAGCGAGTGTAAAATGTGAAGTTTAATAAATTTTTATGGGGTTTGGTTAGTTAATGTTAACAAATCGACAAATAAAGATAAACAGAAAACGTATAGGAATAAAGAATTGACAAACATATTTACATGGTTCACTAACATAGTATATTAAGTATGTTCACGAGCAGAGGGAGAGAGCAATTTTCTAGAGAGAAAAGTCAGATTACTTAACGCACTTCTCAGGGTCAAAATTGGAGAACCAAATATCAAATTCAAAGGTATTCCAATAATTAGATAGAAGTTCTTTTAAAACTTCTAAAAGTAACGAGGAGGAACACTATATGAGTTCTAGAGTAGTAAATATGTATTTACTTCTTGAATCGTGATAAAAATAACTCCCAAAAACATGCATAAACTGTTTTTAACGTTTTAAAGAATAAAAATTACTTCAACTAAGGCTATTATTTAAAAATAATTACAAACTAAATCTATAAAGAAAAGATATACCTGAATACAAGACGAGGAAGGTTATTAGGATCAAAGTAGAAGTTGCTCCTAATTTTGCCATTGCTTTTGAGTTTGTTATACAAATAGGTTAGAATGTATAATGCATTTTGCCAAAGGAAGACGATCTGTTTTTATAGGGAAAATTCGTACAATGGATGAAGCGGATTTTTTTTTTGTTGTTGTAATAAATGAGAACAATTTTCTTTAAAAGTTTTTATGCATTAAACTTGGGTGTTTAGAATTTGACCTAACATTTCAGTTTAAAACTTAATGCAATGGTTAATATTTTGATAGTGGTAATACCTTCATTTTCATTTCTTCTGCCATTTTTATGGCAAGTTATATATGGTTATATTTATGCATATTATAGTAATTACCTAAAAATTTGAATTAGATTTGACCTGAATACGATGTATTATTCTTAACTAGTTAATGTTGTGTCCTCATAAATATGATCTCATTTTGATTTAATTTTTATTGCAAACTATAAATAGCCAAATTCATGCATCTGAAAGTAACTGAAAATTTTGTAAACATGAGTATACTCTCGACTAAAAGATTTACATATTTCATGTATAATTACATATCATTTTAATTTTTAATTTTTACTTTTGAAATATATATGTTTATATATTATTTTAAATTTTAATTTTAGGGATACAATGTATAACAAATAACGACGTGCTGAAGGTGCATGCTTGTTGTAGAAGATCATAAACATGCAAGCCATCACAGATTGGTCTAATGGTAAAAAACGAGACATAGTCATTAATATTGTAGCTGGTCTGTACACTCACAACTCTAACATTATAATTATTTCAACAACTATATAGAGAAGTTCTATTATATACCAAAGAAAGCCAAGCTCAATGTAACGTCCCTAAACTTTAAGTTTGAGTATTTTTTTTCCTCAAAATTTTTATTTTGCTTTCATTTAATTTTCAATTTTAATTCTCATTCGACATATTTATGACCAATTTAATTTTATCGGGCTCATTGAACTTGTTAAATTAAATTTATCAATTTCTAAATTGTATTCCCCATCCCATCATTTGATTTCTTTACTACTTCCTTTTTCATGGCTTTTATTACATCAACGGGGTGTTTGGTGGTCCGTAATAGGATGAAAATGTAATGTAATTCAAAATCTAGGTTTGGATTGAGCATTTTGAGTCCGATTTGTAATACAAAATTAATTTCGTTCCAACGATTTTCAATCCAACCATCTTTCTCATCGTTTTAATGCCTCACAATCTCATTTCCATTCCCTTTTCGATTACTCACACTTTTCAACACTCCTCTAATTCCCAGTAATCCTGATTACATTCTACCTCTTCAATCACCCCCTAATTACATCCAAAAATCAATCCATTTTGTACAACTGCGTACAATTCAATACAATCAAAATAGTTCTTTACGATATCAATTAAAAATTCCCCTTTATTGAATTTTATTTCAATTAATTTAGATTGCTTGTTTATTGAATTTATCTCAAATGAAGAATATGAAAGTTTGAAAGAGGCCAGACATACTCCTCAGTACAATTGATTTCTTGGTCTCTTTCACTCCCTTAAAATTCATATTCATATAACCGAAGATAGGATTCACTCCTTTTTTTTATTATATTAATAATTATTTATTATTAAAACCATCATTATTGAAAAGTAATGACATGCATTGCATACATGGAAATAAAGGTTGAAAAGAAAATAATAACATGAAATCAACAATAGCAATGACAAACATGGCCACTCCCAACTTGTTTGCAGAATCCTCCTTTTTCACACCCAGAAATACAATGAGTCCAACACTTTCCATCTCCCTGATCATCTATTCCAGGCTTGCAGGCACCAAGTTGAGGATGGTTGTTGCAACACAATTGAGCACTTATTTTCAAACTCCCTATAAGTCGAGTCATCAGTTTGCAATAAAAAATCAAACATTTCAAAGCACTTTTAAAATACTATTAACATAAGTTTGAAGAAAGTGAAACTGTGAAATTTAATAAATTTTTATGGAGTTTGGGTTAGTTAGATAGGAGTGCTTTTAAAGCTTTTAAAAATAATGTGGAGGAACACTATATGAGTTCTAGACGGGTGAAATGTAATTCTAATAATATAGAAAGTAGTTTTCATAATCTTCATGTTCTTTTTCTCATAAACCACTTGCTTTTGATTTATGAAGAACATATTTTTGCATTATTTCTAAACATGATGGTTTTGAATGGAATCACTACAAAAATAACTCCCAAAGATGGACTACTTTTATAGCATTTAAATGAAAAATATTTACAAATATTTACAAACTAAAATTATAAGAGAAGTTAGACCTGAATATAAGACGAGGAAGGTTATCAAGATCCAAGCCATTTCTTTCGACTTTGTTATACAAATTGTTTGGAATATATAATGCAATTGCAAAGGAATATGATTTTGTTTTTATAGGAAAATTCGTGCAATGTATGAATCTACACATTTTATAATAAATGAGAACAGTTTCCTTTAAAGGTTTTCATGCGTTAAACAATGGTTAATATTTTTTTAGAGGTTATACATTCATTTTCATTCCGATTGTCATTTTTATTGCAAGTTATATATGGTTATATTTATGCACATCATAGTAATTACCTTAAAATTTGAAATAGGTTTTACCTAAAATCGATGTATGATTCTTAAATAGTTAATGTTGTCTTATAGCTATAGTTTCATTTCTCTTTCAGTTTCGATTTAATTTTTATTGCAAGTTATAAATAGTCATATTCATGCATCTCAAAATAATTGAAAATTTTATCAACATGAATACATTCTCGACTAAAAGATAAGATGTCCAATCCTTCAACCCATATATTTGATTGAATTATTAGGATTTTTTTTTTTTTTACTAATTTTCAAACAATTGCACCAATTGTAGACTATTGCATCTGGAGAATATGTTAATCTAAAAAAATATAAAAATAGAAATTTAAGTATGAGTAACCATATTAATTAAAATCCTATGGGCTTCTCATTCAACAAAGTGATTTGTTAACTCTTACGACCTTTTTAAGACAACGTTGATGATTGAAAATCTACCACCTCATACTCTATTTTTCTTGGCATGTCTTTGATTTTTTCGTCCCTTAAGAAATAGGTAGTTGTTGCTCGCTCAAATATGAAAATTTTAGAGTATTGAGCCTCTTGTCCACACCACTACTGAAAGTTACTTGGATTCGAAACATTTTATATGAACTTGGTTTTCCTTTGGTTGTAACCCCATCCTTGGGTGTGAAAATCTTGGTGTACAGATGCCCTCGCTGTTAATCCGATGTTTCATGCACGCTCTAATCATACAAATTTACATGTCCTATTTATTTATTTTTAATTTCAAACACGTAGTGACACGTTTTGGACACTTCCTAGACACATTAGGAGTTTGTTTTCAAAAGAGAAAATGATCAAATCTTTCATCTTGGACGCAAATTTAAAGCCCAAATCAATTATATGTTAAGCAAAGATAAAAAAAATTAAAATAAAAGAAAACCCCATTTTTTAACAAAAGATAGAAAAACATAAACATAAAAAACTAAAGTTAGAAACTTAAATGTTTCATCTCCTATAATTGTTAATTAACTTGACATTTACGGTTTTTTTAGTGGAGTGCATTTAGTATTTTATGTTAAATTTATATATACATTAAAAATAATAATAAAATGTATCCTTAACATGTCTATGTCCTAGTTTTTTTTTTAAAATTAGTGTATCGCGATATCCTATTGTTTATCGTGTCCGTGCTTCTTAGGTGACAGTCAAAGTACTATTGTCTTATCCAGTTGGCTGTTGATGTGTGATTCACCTCAACATTTTACCTTTAGTCTTTAATAATATTTCTTTATTCTATGACAATTGTATGTAAAGTTAAGGTTCTTTTTTCCCTAAATGTGTGGGTGGTGAGTGAGAGATGCTCTACTATCCTTTGTTGTAAGACTCAAAATTGTTGTTGAGGCTCTAGAAGCCCTTTTAATAATCAGGATGTATAGTATATACTTTATATTTTGTTGGAATAAATGAGCTTTATTCAAACTTGATAATGATTTTTATTATTAAAATTATCGTTATTGAAGAGCAATGCATGACATTGCATACATGAAAATAGATGTTGAAAATGAAATAATGACACGAAATCAACAATAGCAATGACAAACGTGGCCACTCCCAACTTGTTTGCAAAATCCTCCTTTTTCACAGCCAGAAATGCAATGAGTCCAACACTTCCCATCTCCCTGATCATCTACTCCAGGCTTGCAGGCACCTAGTTGAGGATGGTTGTTGCAGCACAATTGAGCACTTGTATTCAAACTTCCTGTAATTCGACCCATTAATTTTCAATAAGAAATTAAACACTTCAAGCAGTATTGAAAGTACTATTAACATGAGTCTGAAGCGAGTGTAAAATGTGAAGTTTAATAAATTTTTATGGGGTTTGGTTAGTTAATGTTAACAAATCGACAAATAAAGATAAACAGAAAACGTATAGGAATAAAGAATTGACAAACATATTTACATGGTTCACTAACATAGTATATTAAGTATGTTCACGAGCAGAGGGAGAGAGCAATTTTCTAGAGAGAAAAGTCAGATTACTTAGTGCACTTCTCTAAACCCTAGAGTCAAAATCGGAGCACCAAATATCAAATTCAAAAGTATTCCAATATTTAGACAGAAGTGCTTTTAAAGCTTCTAAAAATAACGAGGAGGAACACTATATGAGTTCTAGAGTAGTAAATATGTATATACTTCTTGAATCATGACAAAAATAACTCCCAAATACATGCATGAACTATTTTTAACGTTTTAAAGAATAAAAATTACTTCAACTAAAGTTACTATTTAAAAAATTATTACAAACTAAATCTATAAAGAGAAGGTATACTTGAATATAAGACGAGGAAGATTATTAGAATCAAAGTAGAGGTTGCTCCTAATTTTGCCATTGCTTTTAACTTTGTTGTACAAATTGGCTGGAATGTATAATGCATTTGCCAAAGGAAAATGATCTGTTTTTATAGGGAAAACTCGTACAATGGATGAAGCCGATTGTTTTTTTTTTTTTTTTTGTAATAAATGAGAACAGTTTCCTTTAAAAGTTTTTATGCATAAAACTTGGATGTTTAGAATTTGACCTAAAGTTTCAGTTTAAAATTTAATGCAATGGTTATTATATATTTTGATAGTGATTATACCTTCATTTTCATTTATTGTGACATTTTTATGACAAGTTATATATGGTTATATTTATGCATATCATAGTAATTACCTAAAAATTTGAACTAGATTTGACCTGAATACGATGTATTATTCTTAACTAGTTAATGTTGTGTCGTCATAGAATATGATCTCATTTTGATTTAATTTTTATTGCAAACTATAAATGGTCAAATTCATGCATGTGAAAGTAACTGAAAATTTTGTAAACATGAGTATACTCTCAACTAAAAGATTAGAAGTTCAAATTCTTCAACCCACATATTTTATTGAATCATTAGGAAAGAAAATTACTTCAATTTTAACTTTGACTTGCGGATTCTTTACTATCATCTCTAATTTCCAAACAATAGCATCTCGAGAGTACGTCAAATCTAAAAAGGGAAAAAGAAATTTAAATGAGTAATCATACCAATTAAAATCCTATGGTCTTCTCATTCAACCAAGTGATATGTTAACTCTTACAACCTTCTCTGATGCGAATTGGAAAGACAACATTGATGATCGAAAATCTGTTGCTGCATACTATATTTTTCTTGCCACGTATTTGATTTTGTCGTCCTCCAAGAAACAAGTTGTTGTTGTTGCTCATTCAAGTACGAAATTTGAATATTGGGCCTCTTTGTCCGAACTACTACTAAAAGTCACTTGGATTTGGAACATTTTATATGAGCGGTTGGAACATGTTTGATAACGTATTCGTGCTCGTTTTTCTAGTTCATGTTTCCATTTCTCAGCTACAAAGAAACACAGTAATATTATAATCCATTCCATTTCTTATTTTTAAATTTTGAAAAATGTTTCTAAAATTCGAAATGATTTATCATCCCTTTCTTTTTCTTTGATTAAATGTTAAGTTTATTGATTTTCTTGTTTGCCAAATTGGCTAGAAGGCTTTTGTTTGCATTTCTTGGTCCTAGGTTTGAATTAGAGAGGAACAAATTTCTTTTTAAAACATTTTATTACATTTTTTGAGCCATTATTTCATGTATAATTACATATCATTTTAATTTTTAATTTTTACTATTGAAATAGATATGTTTATATATTATTTTAAAATTTAATTTTAGGGGATACAATGTATAATAAATAACGACCGGCTGAGGGTGCATGTCATGCAAAGTCTTGAGGCAAAAAATTTATTGTAGAAGATGATAAACAAGCAAACTGTTATGAGTTTGTCTAGTAGTACAAAAGGAGACATAATCAATATCTGTCCCATGAGATTAATTGAGGTGCACGTCAGCTGGCCCTGACACTCACGGACATAAAAAAAGAAGAAAAAAAAAAACAACTCTAACTTTATGATTATTTCAACAACCATATAACGAAGTTCTATTATACCAAAGAAAACCAAGCTCAATGTAACGTCTCAAACTTTAAGTTTGAGCATTTTTTTTCCTCAAAATTTTTATTTTGCTTTCATTTAATTTTGAATTTTAATTCTCAATCGACATATTTGTGACCCATTTAAATTTATGGGGCTCATTGGACTTGTTAAATTAAATTTATCATTTTTTAAATTGTATTCCCCATCCCATCATTTGATTTATTTACTACTTCTTTTTTCATTTCTTTTAGTACATTAAGGGGATGTTTGGTGGTCCGTAATGATATGAGAATGTAATGTAATCTAAAATCTAGGTTTGGAATGAGCGTTTTGAGTCGGATTTGTTAGACAAAACTCATTTCGTTCCAACAGTTTTCAATCCAACCATCTTTCTCATCGCTTTCATGCCTCACAATCTCATTTCTGTCCCGTCTTCAATTACTCTTACTTTTCAATACTCTTCTGATTCCCAGTAATCTTGATAGACTTGTATCAGCATCTATCACAACTATCTAAAAATTTTGCTATTTTGTATAAAAAAATTTCCTTATTTTCTATTTTTAAAAATTTCCATTTCCTGAATTTTATTTCAATTAATTTAGATTGCTTGTTTATTGAATTTCTCTCAAATGAAGAATATGAAAGTTTGAAAGAGGACAGTCATACTCCAAAGTACAATTGATTTCTTGGTGTAACTCTTTCACTCCCTTACAATTCATATTCGTATAGATGAAGATATATAGGGTTGACTCCTTGTTTCTTATTATATTAATGATTATTTATTATTAAAATCATGGTTATTGAACAAAAAGGACATGCATTACATACATGGAAATAAAGGTTGAAAAGGAAATAATAACATGAAATCAACAATAGCAATGACAAACATGGCCACTCCCAACTTGTTTGCAGAATCCTCCTTTTTCGCAGCCAGAAATACAATGAGTCCAACACTTCCCATCTCCCTGATCATCTACTCCAGGCTTGCAGGCACCAAGTTGAGGATGGTTGTTGCAACATAATTGAGCACTTGTATTTAAACTCCCTATAAATCGAGCCATGAATTTTCAATAAAAAAATCAAACCGTTCAAACCAATTTTAAAGTACTATTAACATAAATTGAAGCGAGTGTGTAAATTGTGAAATTTAATAAATTTTTATGGGGTTTGGGTTAGTTAGATAGGAGTGCTTTTAAAAATAATGTGGAGGAACACTATATGAGTTCTAGAATGGTGAAATGTATTTCTAATAATATAGAAAGTAGTTTTCATAATCTTCATGTTCTTTTTCTCATAAACCATTTGCTTTTGATTTATGAAGAACATATTTTTGCATTATTTCTAAACATGATGGTTTTGAATGGAATCGCTACAAAAATAACTCCCAAACATTGACTATTTTTATAGCATTTAAAAGAAAATTATTTAAAAATATTTACAAACTAAAATTATAAGAGAAATTAGACCTGAATATAAGACGAGGAAAGTTATCAGGATCCAAGTAGAAATTCCTCCTAATTTAACCATTTGTTTTGACTTGGTTATGCAAATTGGTTGGAATGTATAATGCAATTGCAAAGAAAGATGATTTTGTTTTTATAGGAAAATTTGTATAACGTATAAGTACACATTTTATAATAAATGAGAACAATTTCCTTTAAAGGTTTTCATCCATTAAACAATGGTTAATATTTTTTTTAGAGGTTATGCATTCATTTTCATTTCGATTGACATTTTTATTGCAAGTTATATATGGTTATATTTATGCACATCATAGTAATTACCTAAAAATTTGATATAGGTTTGACCCGAATTCGATGTATTATTCTTAAATAGTCAATGTTGTCTCATAGGTTATGATTTCATTTCTGTTTCAATTTTGATTTAATTTTTATTGCAAGTTATAAATGGTCATATTGATGCATCTCAAAATAACTGAAATTTTATAAACATGAATACATCCTCGACTAAAAGATAAGATGTCCAATCCTTCAACCCACATATTTGATTGAATTATTAGGACAAAGTTTTACTAATTTTCAAACAATTGCACCAATTGTAGACTTGCATCTGGAAAGTATGTCAAATCTAAAAATCATAAAAATAAAAATTTAAGTATGAGTAATCATATTAATTAAAATCCTATAGTCTTCTTATTCAACAACGTGATTCGTGAACTTTTACGACATTCTTGGATGTCATTGGGAAGACAACATTGATGATTGAAAGTCTACAGCCTCCTACTCTATTTTTCTTGGCATGTCTCTGATTTCATAGTCCTCTAAGAAATAGGTAGTTGTTGCTCACTCAAGTATGAAAATTTGAGTATTGAGCCTCTTGTCCACACCACTACTGAAAGTTATTTGGACTCGAAACATTTTATATGAAATTGGTTTTCCTTTGGTTGGTACCTCATCCTTGGGTGTGAACATCTTGGTGCAGGTGCCCTCGTTGCTAATCCGAAGTTTCATGCACCCTCTAAACACATTGCTAGTAGCAATGTGACTGTCTATATGAAGCACATATACTCTATTTTAGGCAGAGTGTCTCGGACTCGGACACGCTTCGGACACGTGTTCGACACCCAAATTTACATTTCTTATTTATTTATTTTTAACTTGACATTTATGCTTTTACTTTAGCAGAGTGCATTTAGTATTTTATGTTAAATTTATATATTATCCTTTAAAAATAATTATAAAAAAAAGTATATCCTCAACATGTCCATGTTTTAGTTTTTTCAAAATTAGGATATATTTTGTGGGAATAAATGAGTTCTATTCTTTCGTTTCTTTTTTGTTAAGTTTATTGATTTTCTTGTTGGTCAACGGGCTAGAAGCATGGTTAAAATTTTGAGATTTTGATAGGCTCGAAATTTGAGTAGGGGAAAATTGCCCCATTTCTCAAAATTTCTCGACATTTTGAAATTTTCATCGAGATTTCTATATATATATATATATATATATATATATATATATATTAAACAATTTAAATTTATGGCCAATTTAAATTTATCGAATTCGTTGGACTTGTTAAATTAAAGTTGTGGGAAAAGTTGGGCTTAAAAGGCTCATTTTTTAGAGGTTGACCAAGTCATCAGAGAGTCATGCTTAAGTAAAAGAAGAATGATAAGTATTTCTAAATTATATCGTCTAAGAATCATCTTCGGATATTTTTCTAGTATTATGTGAGTACCATACTCTCTGTTTCACACTATAAATCTGCTTTTATAAATTCAAGTACACCCCACATTAATGTCCATGGGTCACACCTTATTCTTAAAATCATGTTGACGTGGCATACAATAAGTGGAAGTAGTATAAAGAATTTTTCATACTACCATAATATCGGAAAATTTCCCTTGTCTCCCTAAATGACTCTCTCTATCCTTAGTAATCATCATTCTAAATTGTATTCCTTCCAATCGTTTGATTTATTTACTGCATTTTTTTCAATGCTTTCATTACTCTCATTGCATCTAAAATCAATCCATTTTATACAAATGTCTATCATTAGGGGTTGTTTGGTGGCTAGGTTTAGAATAAGATTAGTTGTAAAGTAATCTAAAATTCATGTTTGGATTGAGCGTTTTGGGCCCAATTTGTAATATTAATTTTATTCCGTTCTCACAGTTTTCATCCAAATCCTCTTTTCCACTGTTTTCATGCGTCACAATCCCATTTCAATTTCGCCCTCAATTCCTCACCCATTCCAATACTCTTCTAATTTCTAGTAATCCTAGTTATATTCCAGTCTTCCATTTATTCATAATTTCTTAAACCATATATTATCTATGGGCATTCTACCCTAGAATAGTCCTAAGTATTATTTTAGAATGGTTTGTTTGTTGAATTTCTCTCAAATGAAGAATATGAAAATTTAAACGAGCTCAGACATACTCCTCACTATTGATTTTTTGGTGCAACTCTTTCACCTCCTTAAAATTCATATTCATATAGGCGGAGATAGGATTAGCTCCTTATTTCTTATTATATTAATGATTATTATTTATTATTAAAATCATCGTTATTGAAAAGCAATGCATGGCATTGTATACATGGAAACAAAGGTTGAAAAGGAAATAATAACATGAAATCAACAATAGCAATGACAAACATGGCCACTCCCAACTTGTTTGCAGAATCCTCCTTTTTCGCAGCCAGAAATGCAATGAGTCCAACACTTCCCATCTCCCTGATCATCTACTCCAGGCTTGCAGGCACCAAGTTGAGGATGGTTGTTGCAACATAATTGAGCACTTGTATTTAAACTCCCTATAATTTGTGCCATAAATTTTCAATAAAAAATCAAACATTTCAAAGCACTTTTAAAATATTATTAACATAAGTTTGAAGCAAGTGTAAACTGTGAAATTTAATAAATTTTTATGGGGTTTGGGTTAGTTAGATAGGAGTGCTTTTAAAGCATTTAAAAATAATGTGAAGGAACCCTATATGAGTTCTAGAATGGTTAAATGTATTTCTAATAATATTGAAAGTAGTTTTCATAACCTTCCTGTTCTTTTTCTCATAAACCACTTGCTAAGAACATACTTTTGCATTATTTCTAAAATAAATCCCAAAAATAACTACAAAAATAATGGTTTTGAATTGAATCACTACAAAAATAACTCCCAAACATAGACTATTTTTAAAGGAAAAAATGTTCGTAATCTAAATCATCTATTATTTAAAAATGTTTACATACTAAAATTATAAGAGAAGTTATACCTGAATATAGGACGAGGAAAGTTATCAGGATCCAAGTAGAAGTTGCTCCTAATTTAGCCATTTCTTTTGACTTTGTTTTATACAAATTTGGTTGCGATGTATAATGCAATTGCAAAGGAAGATAATCTTGTTTTTATAGGAAAATTCGTGCAATGCATGACGTACACATTTTATAATAAATGAGAACAATTTCCCTTAAAGGTTTTCATGCATTAATTTGACCTAAGTTTCATTTTAAAATTTAATGCAATGGTTAATATTTTTTAGAGGTTATACATTCTTTTTCATTTTGATTGTCATTTTGATTCTAAGTTATATATGGTTATATATATGCATATATAGTAATTACCTAAAAATTTGAAATAGATTTTACCTAAATTCGATGTATTATTCTTAAATAGTTAATGTTGTCTCATAGGTTATGATTTCATTTCTATTTGAGTTTCTATTTTAATTTTTATTGCAGGTTATAAACGGTCATATTCATACATCTCAAAATAACTAAAAATTTTATAAACATGAATACATTCTCGACTAAAAGATAGGATGTCCAATTAATCAACCCACATATCTTATTGAATTATTAGTAAAAAAATTTACTAATTTTCAAACAATTGCACCAATTGTAGACTATTGCATCAGGAGGTATATCAAATCTAAAAAATATAAAAATAGAAATTTAAGTATGAGTAATCATATAAATTAAAATGCTATGGTCTTCTCATGCAACAAAGGGGTTGTTTGGGGCGTTGAGTTGAGATATGATGTCTGAAGATATGATGTCTGTGGAGTTTATATGTCTATGGGTTCATATGTCTGTGTTTTGGCTGTTTGGGGTGCTGAGTTCATATGTGAGAGGTATCTGGTGCAGTTTTTTTTTTTTTTTTTACATAAATAATCTGTTTTTATGATGATTGTTTTTGTTTAGAAACTTGATAAATGGAACTATTGCTTGAGAATTCACCTTATTCTAGGTGAACCCCCACAACAATAATAAAAATAACCCCCATTAACAAATTTGATAGACAACCCTAAGAAAACTAAACAGTTTTGGCTTGGAAAGAATTGATCAAAGATCAAGAAGAAAGAGAACTTGTTCCTAACTTCAAGATTTCGAACTTCCCACAATCTAATTGATCAGACTAGATATTGAAAGTTCTAAAACATGCATTCTAACATAAGAATACAAAGAAAGCATAAAGCTTGAGAAATTAGAATCTAATTGATCAGACTAGATTGAAAGTTCTAAAACATGCATTCTAACACAAGAATACAAAGAAAGCATAAAGCTTGATAGATTAGACTCTGAAATTTTCATTCAAATTCAAATTCTTCTTTTAAAATGAATTAATCTACACCCAAATATAAATACATGAAATTAAATTGGATACATAGGACATTAAATATGTGAGTGAATCTGGATTTTTAGATTCATTATGATTCTTGGATGAAAATGTGTATCTTGAAGCTTGAATGGTTGCAATTTTTCACCAAAGGTAGGAACCTTAGCTTGGGAGTAACTCTTTAAGCTGATGTCTACTTATTTTCTTATCAAAAAAAATTTCTTCAATAATTCTACATATTTTTTTTAGCACACATGTATTGTTGGTAGTTTTGGAAAATGGGGTTTAGGATTTACTTTTGGATTATGCATTTCAATTTTTTTTTTAATTTAAGCAATCATTTTACAAATTTGTGCATGTGACGTTTCTAGTTAGATCATTTTTATTTTAATACTTTTGATAAAAACTTTTTAAAACAAAAACGACTCATGTGAAAACATTTTAAAATAAAAACCACTCATGTGTCTGATATTTTTTTCTCAATAGTGTTTTCATATACAAATTGTTTGATTTCTTACATGATTAAAGTGATTATATGAATGTTCAATTACTATAAAAAATGACTATAAAATACTAATGAACTAATAAAAAATCGAGAATTCAACATTTTGATGGAACTTACGTACTTTTGTGTCAACAAATGTGTTTTTATTGACAATTTTGTGCGGCAACCTAAATATAAACATTTAGGAGAAGTCAAGGCGCTTAGTTAGTTATTATAGTCAGTGGGTTATAATAGTTCGTGTTTGGGGTGCAGACTATTATAGCCTAAGTTATAATAGTTTGTGATTGGGGTATAAACTATTTTTGTTTAGATAGAAAATAGTAAACATTGTAACAAAGAAAAAAAGAGTGGATGAGTGAAAAATAGTAACAACTGTAGCAAAGAGGGTTTTGAGTAGTAATCATAATTTAAAAGAGATGATGTATCAACAAAGCTCAAATTTGTAGTAGTTATAATTTAAAATAATGGTTGTAGGAGTGGTGGAGTGACCGCATTAGAGGTCGCTGGAGTTGGCCATCAACAATAGTGGTTAGATGTTGCCAAAGTTGGCCACATGTGGTGGTTGCCGGAGCTGGCTGTCGGAGGTGGTCGCTGGAGTTGGCCGCAACAATGGTGGTTGAATGTTGCCGGAGTTGGCTGCATGTGGTGGTTGCCGGAGTTGGTCGTCAGATGTGGTCGCCGAAGTTGGCTGTCGGAAGTGGTCGCCGGAGTTGGCCGTCGCATGTGATTGCCGAAGTTGGTCGTCGGATGTGGTCACTGGTGATGTGAGCTGAGTGCACTATTGGTGGACATGATATAAAATGTCGGTGACATACGATGTTGGCCTCCCAAACGATGAGTTGAGTTTATATCCCAACTCATCTCATCTCATCTCCTCACCCCAAACACCCCCAAAGTGATTCGTTAGCTCTTACGACCTTCTTGGATGTCATTAGGAAGACAACATTGATGATTGAAAGTCTACCGCCTCATACACTATTTTTTTTGGCATGTCTCTGATTTCGAAGTCCTATAAGAAATAGGTAGTTGTTGTTGCTCGCTCAAGTATGAAAATTTGAGCGATCCTCTTGTCCACACCACTATTAAAAGTTACTTGGATTCGAAACATTTTATATGAACTTGGTTTTCCTTTGGTTGGGACCTCATCCTTGGGTGTAAAAATCTTAGTGCAGGTGCCCTTGTTGCTAATCTGAAGTTTCATGCACGCTCTAAACACATGGCTAGTAGTAATGTGACTGTCTATATGAAGCACAAACACTCTATTTAAGCAGAGTGTCCCTGTCAGACACGTTTCAAACACATGTTCGACACACAAATTTACATGTCTTATTTATTTATTTTTAATTTCAGACACGTTTGAGACACTTCCTAGACACATCAGAATTTGTTTTTAAAAGAGAAAATGCTCTAACCTTTCATGTTGGACCGAAATTTAAGGACAGAATCAATTAGATGTTAAAATAGAATTTAAAAAAAAGAAAAGAAGAAAAGCCCCCTTTTTTTTAACCAAAGATTAAAAAAAACAAAAACATAAAAAACTAAAGTTAGAAACCTAAATGTTCATCTCCTATAATTGTTAATTAACTTGACATTTATGCTTTTTCTTTAGTGGAGTGCATTTAGTATTTTATGTTAAATTTATATATTATTCTTTAAAAATAGTTATAAAAAAGTGTATCCTCAACATGTCCATGTCCTAGTTTTTGTCAAAATTAGGATATATTTTGTAGGAATAAATGAGTTCTATTGTTTCGTTTTTTTTTCGCTTAAATATTAAGTTTATTGATTTTCTTGTTGGCCAATTGGCGAGAAGCATAGTTAAAATTTCCATTGAAATCTCAAAATTTCGAGATTTCGGTAGGCTCAAAATTTTAGTAGGAGCAAAATTTCGATATTTTCCCAATTTCTCAAAATTTCTCGACATTTTGAAAATTCCATCGAAATTTTCAATTTTTTTTTTAATAATTAGCTATGCTAGCTCACTGATATTTTTTTCTCTCTTTTACCATCAAGAAACAACATATTTTCATTCAAATCTTTTCCATTGGATTTTCACATCATTTCAACCAAACTTGAATTGATGTGAGTTCTTTAATATTCCTCTAATTAGCTATGCTACTTCTAGAGTTTTTTTTTTTCTTCTTTCTTTTTCAGTATGTTGTGTTATGTTTAATGTTATGCTTTTTACACCCCTTATATTTTAATGTTATAATTTTTCTATCTTTATTGTGTTATGTTATTTTAGTTTAATGCTATTATTTTTCATTTTTGTATCCATTTCATTTTATAATAAATAATTTATAATTATTTTATATGCAAATATTTCATGTTCTTGAATTTTATAATTATTTTTCCATTTCTTTTTTAAATTTCTGCTCTCGCATTGACATTTACACAAATATTTTGCAATATACATCTAAATATTGTCCTACTTTATAGAAATAATCATTAAAAATGGTCAATAGTCTAGCTCAGTTACAATCATAATTTCATTAACTAATTATAACAATTTCTATTAATTTCCATCAATTTCAATAAAGTTTTCTGAAATTTCCATCGATATTTCCGTAAAATTAGGACCTCGATATTTCCATCAACATTGATATTTCGAACCTTGGCTAGAAGGCTTTTGTTTGCATTTCTTAGTCGTAGGTTTGAATCATAGGGGAATGAATTTCCTTTTAAAAAATTTATTTCATATATTTTTTTTGAGCCACTATTTCATGTATATTTACCTATTATTTTAATTTTTAATATATATTGTTAAATGATAAGATTAAATTTTCCTTCACCCATTAGCTTAAGGTTTTGAGTTTATCGACGATTTAAGATGGTATCAGAGAAGGTGGCCTAGGGAGGTCATGTGTTCAAACGCCTACATTGTTGTTTCCTCCCCAATTAACATTCATTTCCAGTTGTTGGGTCTTCTTCATATTTCAAAAAAATAGATTTGCCTTCACCCATCAGCTTATTTATATATAATTTTAGGGGATACAATTGCAATGTATAACGAAGAATGTGTTGAGGGTGCATTTCATACAAAGTCTCGTGGCAATAAACTTGAACATTATGATTATTGCAACAACTATACAAAAAAGTTCTATTGTATCAAAGAAAACCCAAGCTCTATATAACATCCAAAATTTTAAAAATGATTGTTTTTTTCCTCAAAATATTTATGTTATTTTACATTAATTTTGCATTTAAATTCTCATTCAACATATCTGCGGCCAATTTAAATTTATCAAACTCGTTGGACTTGTTAAATTAAAGTTGTGGGAAAAGTTTGGCTTAAAAGGCTCATTTTTTGGAGGTTGACCAAGTCATTTAGATAGCCAGGGTCTAGAAAAAGAAAAATGATAATTATTTTGAAATTGTATCATCTATGTATCGTCTCCCGCAATTTTTCTAATACTACGAAAGTACCATACTCCCTATATTCACATTATAAATTTGTTTTCATAAATTCTAATAGACCCCACATTAATATCAATAGGTCCCACCTTATTCTTAAAACCATGTTGACGTGGCACACAATAAGTAGAAGTCGTATGGAGAATTTTCCATACTACCGTAATATAGGAAATTTTCCCTCGTCTCCCTAATGACTCTCTCTCTCTTAATCATCATCATTCTAAATTGTATTTAGTCTCATCGTTTGATTTATTTCCTGCATTCTTTTCAATGCTTTCATTACTCTCATTGCATCTAAAATCAATCCATTTTATACAAATGCCTATCATTAAGAGGTTGTTTGGAGGCTAGGTTTGGAATAAGATTGATTGTAAAGTAAGCCAAAATTCATGTTTGGATTGAGCATTTTGGGCCCCATTTATAATATCAAATTTATTCTATTCTCACAGTTTTCATCCAAATCTTCATTTCCACTCTTTTCACGCTTCACGATCCCATTTTCATTCTTCCGTCCTCGATTTCTCACACATTCCAACACTATTCTGATTCCTAGTAATCCTAGTTACATTATTCCATCCTTCCAACAACCCCTAAATGCAATCAAATTAAAATATTTGTTCATAATTTCTTAAACCACTATCTATCGAAATTCTACTCTGGAATAGTTCTAAGTATTATTTTAAAATGGCTTGTTTATTGATTTTCTCTCAAAGGAAGAATATGAAATTTTAAAAGAGCTCAAACATACTCCTCACTATTGACTTTTTGATGCAACTGTTTCACCTCCTTAAAATTCATATTCGTATAGGCGGAGATAGGATTATTAACTCCTTTATTCTTATTATATTAATGATTATTTATTATTAAAATCATCGTTATTGAAGAGCAATGCATGCATTGCATACATGAAAACGAAGCCTGAAAAGGAAAATAATGACAAGAAATCAACAATAGCAATGGCAAACATGGCCACTCCCAACTTGTTTGCAGAATCCTCCTTTTTCGCAGCCAGAAATGCAATGAGTCCAACACTTTCCATCTCCCTAATCATCTACTCCAGGCTTGCAGGCACCAAGTTGAGGATGGTTGTTGCAACACAATTGAGCACTTGTATTCAAACTCCCTATAAGTTGAACCATCAGTTTGCAATAAAAAAATAAAATCATTCAAACCACTTTTAAAGTACTATTAACATAAATTGTAGCGAGTGTGTAAATGGTGAAATTTAATAAATTTTTATGGGGTTTGGGTTAGTTAAATAGGAGTGCTTTTAAAGCTTTTAAAAATAATGTGGAGGAACACTATATGAAAGTAATTTGTTATAATCTTCATGTTCATTTTTCTCATAAACCACTTGCTTTTGATTTATCAAGAGCATACTTTTGCATTATTTCTAAACATGATGTTTTGAATGGAATCACTGCAAAAATAATTCCCAAATATGAACTATTTTTATAGCATTTAAAAGAAAATTAATGTTCTTAATCTAAATCATCTATTATTTAAAAATATTTACAAACTAAATTATAAGAGAAGTTAGACCTGAATATAAGACGAAGAAGGTTATCAGGATCCAAGTAGAAATTGCTCCTAATTTAGCCATTTTTTTTACTTTGTTATACAAATTGGTTGGAATGTATAATGCAATTGCAAAGGAATATGATTTTGTTTTTATAGTAAAATTCGTGCAATGTATGAAGTACACATTTTATAATAAATGAGAACAGTTTCCTTTAAAGGTTTTCATGCATTAAACAATGGTTAATATTTTTCTAGAGGTTATACATTCATTTTCATTTTGATTGTCATTTTTATTGCAAGTTATATATGGTTATATTTATGCATATCATAGTAATTACCTAAAAATTTGAAATATTTTTTACCTGATGTATTATTCTTAAATAGTTAATGTTGTCTTATAGGTTATGGTTTCATTTCTTTTTCAGTTTCGATTTAATTTTTATTGCAAGTAATAAATAGTGATATTCATGCATCTCAAAATAACTTAAAATTTTATGAACATGAATATATTCTCTACTAAAAGATAAGATGTTCAATCCTTCAACCAACATATTTTATTTAAATATTAGGAAAAAGTTTTGCTAATTTTCAAACAATTGCACGAATTGTAGACTATTGCACCTAGAGAGCATGTCAAATCTAAAAAAAATATAAAAATAGAAATTTAAGTATGAGTAATCATATTAATTAAAATCCTATTGTCTTCTCATTCAACAAAGTGATTCGTTAATTTTTACGATCTTCTTGGATGTCATTGGGAAGACAACATTGATGATCGAAAGTCTACCGCCTCATACTCTATTTTTCGTGGCATGTCTCTGATTTCATAGTCCTCTGAGAAATAGGTACTTGTTATTGCTCGTTTAAGTACGAAAATTCGAGGATCAATCCTCTTGTCCGATCCACTACTGAAAGTTACTTGGATTCGAAACATTTTATATGAACTTGGTTTTCCTTTGGTTGGTACCCATCCTTGGGTGTGAAAATCTTGGTGCAAGTGCCCTCGCTGCTAATTCGGTGTTTCATGCACGCTCTGAACACATCACTAGTAGCAATTTGATCATTTATATGAAGCACGAACACTCTATTTTAGGCAGAGCGACTTGTGTTCGACACACAAATTTACATGTCCTATTTATTTATTTTTAATTTCAGACACGTAGGGACGCGTTTGGGACACTTCCTAAACATGTTAAGAATTTCTTTTTAAAAGAGAAAATGATCCAATCTTTCATGCATGTTGTACACCCATATTTAAAGTTCAAATCAATTATATGTTAAAAATAAGATAAAAAAATAAAAATAAAAAAATCACATGTTTATAGCCAAAGATAGAAAAACATAAACATACAAAACTAAAGTTAGAAAGCTAAATGTTTCATCTCTTATAATTTTTAATTAACTCGACATTTATGCTTTTTTAGTGGAGTGCATTTACTATTTTATGTTAAATTTATATATCTTGTAAAAATAATAATAATAATAAAAGTGTATCCTCAACATTTCCATGTCCTAGTTCTTTTAAAATTAGTGTATCGCGGTATTATATATAGTTTATCGTGTTTGTGCTTCTTAAGTGACAGTCAAACTGTTGACTTGACACAGTTGTCTGTTGATGTGTGACTCACCTCAACATTTTAATACCTTTACACTTTAATAATATTTCTTTATTCTATGGCAATTGTATATAAAGTTAAGGTTCTTTATGCCCTAAATGTGAGGGTGGCGAGTGAGAGAGATGTTCTATTATCCTTGGTTGTAAGACCCAAAATTATTGTTGCCGCTTTGGAAGTCCTATAATATAATAATAATAAGAGTGAAAACATTCAAAAAAAGTTCTATTATACTAAAGAAAACCAAGCTCAATATAACATCCCAAATTTCAAAGACGATTCTTTTTTCCTAAAAATATTTATTTTATTTTACCTTAATTTTGAATTTTAATTCTCATTCAGTATATCTATGGCCAATTTAAATTTATCGAACTCGTTGGACTTGTTAAATTAAAGTTGTGGGAAAAGTTTGGCTTAAAAGGCTCATTTTTGAGAGGTTGACCAAGTCATTTAGAGAGCGAGGGTTAAGGAAAAAAAATGATAAGTATTTTTAAATTGTATCATCGAAACATCGTCTCTGTAAATTTCTCTAGTACTATGGGAGTACCATATTGTTTCACACTATAAATCTGTCTTCATAAATTCTAGTGGACCCCACATTAATGTCAGTAGGTCCCACCTTATTCTTAAAATCATGTTGACGTGGCACACAATAAATGGAAGTAGTATGGAGAATTTTCCATAATACCGTATTATAGGAAATTTTCCCTCGTCTCCCTAATACTCTCTCTCTCTTAGTCATCATCATTCTAAATGGTATTCCTTTCCATCATCATTCTAAATTCGAGTACCAATCCTTTTGTCCACACCACTACTGAATGTTACTTCGATTCGAAACATTTTATATGAACTTGGTTTTCCTTTGGTTGGTACCCTATCCTTGAGTGTGAAAATCTTGGTGTAGGTGCCCTCGCTGCTAATTTGGTATTTCATGCATGCTCTAAACACATCACTACTAGCAATGTGACCGTGTCTATATGAAGCACAAACACTCTATTTTAGGCAAAGTGTCCCGGACACGAGTCGGACACGCTCCATACACGTGTTTGACACACAAATTTACATGTCCTATTTATTTATTTTTAATTTCAGACACGTGGAGACACATTTGGGACACTTCTTAGACACGTAAGAAATTTGTTTTTAAAAGAGAAAATGGTTCAACCTTTCATGTTAGACCAAATTTAAAGCCCGAATCAATTATATGTTAAAATAAGATAAAAAAAAATAATAAAAGAAAAGCCCCTTTTTTTAACCAAACATAAAAAAAATAAACATAAAAAACTAAAGTTAGAAACCTAAATATTTCATCTTCTATAATTGTTAATTAACTTGACATTTATGCTTTTCTTTAGTGGAGTGCATTTAGTAATTTATGTTAAATTTATATATTCTTTAAATATAATTATAAAAGAAGTGTATCATCAACATGTCCATGTCCTAATTTTTTCAAAATTAGCATATTGTCGTATCGTATTGTTTATCGTGTTCAAACGATTGACTTTACCTAGTTGGTTGTTGATGTGTGATTCACCTCAACACTTTACCTTTACAATTTAATAATATTTCTTTATTCTATGGCAATTGTATATAAAGTTAAGGTTCTTTTGCCCTAAATGTGAGGGTGGAGAGTGAGAAATGCTCCATTATCCTTCGTTGTAAGACTTAAAATTGTTGTTGCCGCTTTGGAAACCCTATAATATAATAATCATCAAGTGAAAACATTCAAAATTCATTGGACTGTCTTTATTTGGAATGTATATACTTTGTATTTTGTAGGAATAAATGAGTTTTATTGTTTCGTTTCTTTTTCTTCACTTAAATATTAAGTTTATTGATTTTCTTGTTGGCCAACTAGTGAGAAGGCTTTTGTTTGCATTTCTTAGTTGTAGGTTTGAATCATAGGGGAATGAATTTCCTTTTGAAAATTTTTATTTCATATATACTTTTTTTTGCCACTATTTCATGTATATTTACATATTATTTTTATTTTTAATATATATTGTTAGATGATAAGATTAAATTTGCCTTCACCCATCAACTTAAGGTTTTAGGTCAATCGACAATTTCAAATGATTTCAGAGTAGGTGGCCCAAAGAGATCCTATGTTCTAGCGCTTGTATTGTTTTTTTCTCCCCAATTAATATTCATTTTTACTTGTTGGGTCTTCCTCATATTTCAAAAAATTAAATTTGAATTCACCCATCAGCTTATTTATATATTATTTTAAATTTTAATTTTAAGGGATACAATTGTAATGTATAACGAAGAATGTGTTGAGGGTGCATTTCATACAAAGTCTTGAGGCAATAAACTTGAACATTATGATTATTGCAACAACCATACAAAAAAGTTCTCTTGTATCAAAGAAAACCAAGCTCTATATAACATACAAAATTTCAATAACGATTATTTTTTCCCCAAAATAGTTATTTTATTTTACATTAATTTTGAATTTTAATTCTCATTCGACATATCTATAGTCAATTTAAATTTATCGAACTCATAGGACTTGCTAAATTAAAGTTGTGGGAAAAGTTTGGCTTAAAAGGCTCATTTTTTTTAGAGGTTGACCAAGTCATTTAGAGAGCTAGGGTTAAAAAAAAAAAGAAAAAGAAAAATGATAATTATTTTTAAATTATATCATCTAAGTATCGTCTCTGGGAATTTTTCTAATACTGCGGGAGTACCATACTCCCTGTGTTCACATTATAAATCTGTCTTTTGTTCCCATTTCTTAGTCGTAGGTTTGAATCATAGGGGAATGAATTTCCTTTTAAAATTTTTTATTTCATATATAATTTTTTTTGAGCAATTATTTCATGTATATTTACATATTATTTTAATTTTTAATATATATTGTTAGATAATAAGATTAAATTTTTCTTCACCCATCAACTTAAGGTTTTGGGTCAATCAGTGATTTAAGATCGTATCAAAGTAGGTCGCCTGTACTGTTGTTTTCTCCCCAATTAATATTCATTTCCACTTGTTGGGTCCTCTTCATATTTCAAAATATTAAATTTGTTTTCACCCATAAACTTTTTTATATATGAATTGTAATGTATAGCAAGGAATGTGTTGAGGGTGCATTTCATACAAAGTCTTGAAGGCAAGAAAGAACATTATGATTATTGCAACAACCATACAAAAAAGTTCTATTATACCAAAGAAAACCAAGCTCAATATAACATCCCAAATTTCAAAAACCATTATTTTATTTTGAGTACATTAATTTTGAATTTTAATTCTCATTCGACATATTTATGGCCAATTTAAATTTATCGAACTTGTTGGACTTGTTAAATTAAAGTTGGGGGAAAAGTTTGGCTTAAAAGGCTCATTTTTTAGAGGTTGACCAAGTCATTTAGAGAGCTAGGGTTAAGCAAAAGAAAAATTATTAAGTATTTTTAAATTGTATCATCTAAGCATTGTCTCCGAGAATTTTTCTAGAATTACGGGAGTACTATACTCCCTGTGTTCACACTCTAAATCTGTTTTCATAAATACTAGTGGACCTCACATTAATGTTAGTGGGTCTTACCTTATTCTTAAAATTAAAGCATGTTGAGGTGATACTGAAAGTAGTATGGAGAATTTTTCATACTACCGTACTATATGAAATTTTTCCTTGTTTCCCTAATGACTCTCTCTCTCTTAGTCATCATCATTCTAAATTGTATTCCTTCTCATCGTTTGATTTATTTACTACATTCTTTTCAATGCTTTCATTACTCTCATTGCATCTAAAATCAATCCATTTTATACAAATGCCTATCATTAAGGGGTTGTTTGGGGGCTAAATTTGGAATGATATTGGTTATAAAGTAATCCAAAATTCATGTTTGGATTGAGTGTTGTAGGCCCGATTTGTAATATCAAATTTATTCCGTTCTCACAGTTTTCATCCAAATCCTCTTTTCCACCATTTTCATGCTTCACAAACGCATTTCCATTTTGCCCTAGATTCCTCACCCATTCTAAAACTCCTATGATTTTCCATAATCCTAATTGCATTTCAGCCTTCCAAACAACCCCTAAATTAAATCAAAATATTGGTTCATAATTTCTTAAACAATTATCTATGGGAATTCTATCCTGGAATGGTCCCAAGTATTATTTTAGAATGACTTGTTTATTGAATGTCTCTCCAATGAAGAATATGAAATTTTAAAGGAGGCTACACATACTCCTCACTACTAATTTCTTGGTGCAATTGTTTCACCTCCTTAAAATTCATATTCATATAGGTGGAGATATAGGATTATTGACTGATGGGGGAATTACAAATAATAGAGGAAAAATAGAGTAAATATGAGAAATAGACACGTAAACAATCAGGTTGAGGTGTGGATATCTCGCTCTCTTTAAGGAGATTCAAGCCCTCTGCGGTGTATATTGAAATACTTTAATATCAACCGCCGGTGCAACAGATATTCTATGGTCTGTCCCCTCCAGGATACAACAACCCAACTGAAACGTTGTGTAGCTCAAACCACTCTGCACTGAAAGGTTGAGCTCAAAGCTCCACAACTAAAAACACTCTTCTTTTGGCCAATTGCTCTTAAAAGAGCTAAGATTAGAAATGAGTGAAAGCAAGAGAGAAAGATGTATTTGTTGGTTGGTTGGTATTCAGAGAATAGAGTGAAGTATTTATAGTGAACCTTGCATCTTGAAAATTTAAGTTAAAAGCTGAGTAATAAATGTACAAATGTTGTAAGCATAATAAATGTACGAATGTTGTAAGCATTTTTTGCAATTACGTTTTTTCTCTTTTTTAATGAAAAAATGCTCGAGCCTTTAACTTGATATTTAAAAAAGGTATTAAATATTAAAAATGTTACAACATTCCCCCACTCATTTTTAATATTTAAAATTAAACATCAAAATAGAATTGGCTAAAAGAAAGATAATTGTGCATCATAAAGGTGTGACTCTGCATTGAACCTTTACTAGTGAAATAATAATCTCTATTCCAGCGTTAGTAGTGGTCTCTAACTTGAACTATAACACTAAAGGGAAAATAGAAAACTTACTATCCACACATAATTATCCAGGTATTGACATGAGCTTTATTGGTTAGCACTTTAGGCCTTGTGCTAATCCCGATATTTCATGAGTATATTTGAGAATAAGCCCCATATTCTCATAGAGAGCGGCCTCACTCTCATACTCATATAGGTAAAATTTGTCAAGGGTCCTCCTATAACATAACACACCCCACTCATAAGAGCTACAAATTTTATTAAGAGTTTATTGAAAAACTCAACCCTCCCCATCGTTATAGGATAATGCACTTACATCATAGGGATGGATTAAAATATAAAGATAGTGCATTTCTCGGCCACCTTATAATTCGTTTTTCTCTTTGAACCTAGTTCTCAGGATCTCTGATCACTAGGTGGGTATCCTTATATATGGCTCATGACAATTATAAGGGCTTCAACCCCATCCCCCTTCGATGTGTTCCAGACCCTTTCTCTAGTTAAGGCCTTTGTTAATGGATCTGCAAGATTATCACAAGATTTAATGTAATTCACATTAATGATCCCGTTATTTGAATAAGATCTCACAGTACTGTATTTTCGTCTTATAGGTCTGGATTTACTGTTATAAAAACGATTTTTTACTCTACCAATTGTGGCAGTGCTATCACAATTGATCAAGATAGGAGGTATTGGTTTTTCCCACATTGGAATTTCATATAATAAATCTCTTAGCCAACTTGTTTCCTCACTGGCTGAAGATAGAGCAATAATCTCATGGATGTGATTCTTGTAACCGGAGAAAAGGTATCAAAGAAGTCTAAATCTTCCTTTTGTTTGATACCTTTTGCAACAAGTCTAGCTTTATACTTGTCTATACTACCGTCCGGTTTGAGCTTTTTCCTCATAACCCATTTACACCCAATAGTTTTACAACTTGGTGGTAAATCAACTAATTTCTAAGTTTTATTAGAAATTAGTGATTCTATCTCATCATTTACAGCCTCCTTCCAGAAAATTGCATCTGGAGATGTTAAAGCTTCTTGCAAAGAAATTGGTGTCTCCTGAATATTATAAACATAAAAATTAAGACCAAAATCCTTCATAATTCTATCTCTTTTACTCTTCCTCAATTCTAGAGAATTGTTTTCATTATTATCATTAGGAGTAGAGGAACCAAACTTAGAAGTTTGTTCACTACTTTGACCCCCACTATTTCTTGAATTGAAAGGAAATTTTTCTTCATGAAAAATAGCATTGCTTGATACAAAAATCACATTATGCTCAACATCAAGAAATCTATACGTTGTACTATTAATTGCATATCCAAGAAAAACAGAAGTGATAGCTTTAAACCCTAATTTTGGTCTTTTAGGATCTATTAGCCTTACAAAAGCTAAACATCCCCAAACTCTTAGATATTCCAAATTTGGCTTATACCCTTTCCATAATTGAAAAGGTGTAATCTTTGTCTTTTTATGTGGCACTCTATTTAACACAATGGGCCTGAGTATAAAATACTCAGGCCCCGTTTGGTAACCATTTCTCGTCTGTTATTTTTGGTTTTTGAAAATTAAGCCTATTTCCTCCCCCTTTTTTTTTACAATGGTTTACATCTTTCTTAAGTACAATGGTTGAATTCTTAGCCAAATTCCAAAAATAAAAACAAGTTTTTAACAACTACTTTTTTTAGTTTTCAAAATTTGGCTTGATTTTTTAAATCATTGGTAAAAAATAGATAACAAAGGAAGAAATTTAGAAGTGGAAGTAGTCTCTATAGACTTAATTTTCAAAAACAAAAAACCAAAAACCAAAAACCAAATAGGGTAGATCATCAATTTAGTGTGTTTCTTAGTAACTAAAAAAAATGAGATCATAAAACATAAAATGGCAACGGAGAATTGATTCTCATTAACTAATTTTCATGTTCTTTTAATAGGACAATTATAATGGATGAAATTTTTTTTTTTTAAATATAGCAGAATGAGTCAAAATATTTACAAATATAGCAAAATGTCATTATCTATCAGTGATAGACATCTATCGATTATCACTGATAGATAGTGACATTTTGCTATATTTATAAATATATTTAGCAGTTTTGCCATTTAAAACAATTACTCAAAAAATTACTAGTTACTATCGTCATTAATATATCATTAACGCCTAATTAAAGAATATTACTAGTAGAAAATACACATATTTGTAAAGTAGGTCACTATATACTCAACCTAATTAAAGTGTGTATATATATATATAATATACCACTTTTGTATCACAAATCAAACATATTAATGATATCGCTAATATATTAAATCAATGATATAAAATATTTGTATCATGTCATGGGATTTTATAAAACTCACATGTTATTGGGAAAAATAATATAAATATAGTGCTTATCTAAAATCAAGTTGGAATAAAACTCATTTAGTTTTACAAAAATATAAATTTATATATTATAAAAATAAAGATCTCTAACGAGTTTTAAATGTATCACTCGATGATTATTATAGGGCTTCCAAAGCAGCAACAACAATTTTGAATCTTACAATGAAGGACAATAGAGCATCTCTCACTATCAGAGATCCAAAAACTTCACTCGATGTTCAATAATTTTCTATTTATTCATTGTTAGAGCTTAATTTAATAATTAAGAGAGATTATTATATATCTTGCTTGTTATATGTAGATGATGCAGGTAATTTGACATTGGTACTAAATGTTTGAGTTATTAGTAATTAATTTGTTGTCTTTGCTCTTTGTTTCAGAATTATAAACATATTTTTTAGGCTGAGTTTGATCCTAATTAATTAGCCTCTTTTCGGGCAAGTGCTTGTCCTTCTAAGGCTGAAATTAAGCTATTTTTAGGGGAGAGAAAAGTGCTTTTTGTACTCATTTTTGTCTGAGTTCTTTTATGGTACTTACGTATACGTTTTGATAGTAAGTAGTAAGGATGAAGAATGCACAGAAATTAGAAATTTCCCTTTAGAGAAGCTTCAATATTGAATACTCTGCACACTCAACTCATATTTAGGGCAAAAAGAACCTTAAGTTTATATAATTGCCAAAGAACAAAAAAATATTAAAAAGTAAAGGTAAATATTCAGGTGAATTTGGCAAATTGTTCATTAGAGGGAATGTAGCGCATGTCCAGCAACTTGTTGAATATAGTGCATATCAATTTCGATGTGTTTAGAGTGTATGAAATACTAGATTAGTAGCTTAAATATGAGTGTGGAAAGTATTCAATATAAAAGCCTTGAAATCTAAGTAGATTTCGTATTTGGCATTTTAAATAATTTACAATTATTTACGATTATGACCCTAGGGTTTAGAAAGTGTATTATATAAACTCTCTAACCCTAGAGGCGCGACTATTCTGTATTCTGTAACATTCTTTCTAATAATATTGTTCTCCCTCTGCTCGTAAATCTATATGTCGATTCTCCTCTATTTTACGTTTTTTTATTCTTTATTGTCGATTTTATAATATTTTGAATCCAAGTGACTCTCGGAAGTGGTGCGGAAAAGAGGCTCGACACTCGAATTTCATATTTCAACGAGCAACAACAACAACCTATTTTTTGGAGGACCATGAAATTAGAGATTTGTCAAGAAAAATACAGTATGTGGCAACATACTTCCGATTATCAACATTGTCTTCCCAATCCGCATTAGAGAATGTCGTAAGAGTTAAAGTATAGCTTGTTTGAATGAGAAAACCATAGGTGGAAGTCCCTTTTATGATATCATAATAACCTTTTTGTAGCTTGCACGCTAGTGTACATACTCGATTTGTTGACAATGAAGAAGATATTCGATGTGCCTAATTGCACCTGAAAAGAAAACACACTCTTAAATAATTTGTCCTTAAACTCCAACTCCACCATCAAGTGTACCTAATTGCATAAAACTCATTAATCTGTTCTAAAATCGACAATCATAACATAGTCATAAATCAACGATGGAAAAACATTGAGGTTTCAATATAAACTATCATAAAATTGACAAAAGTAATGCTAGCCATTTTGATTTCAAAGACTAACAAATTACTAAATTTTGAAATGCGTGAAGAATCGAGGGCGGAATGAAAATGAGATCATAAATAAAACTCATTTATTCTAGCAAAATATAAAGTATATACTATACACAATGATAATTATAAAGGTTTCCAAAGCGGCAACAACAATTTTGGGTCTTACAACAAAGGATAATGGAGCATCTCTCACTCTCCACCTTCACATTTAGGGCAAAAAGAACCTTAACTTTATATACAATTGCCATAGAATAAAGAAATATTATTAAAGAATAAAGGTACAATGTTGAGGTGAATCACATATCAACAACCCACTAGGTCAAGTTAATAGTATGACTGTCACCTAAGAAGCACAGACACTATAAACGACACGATATCGTGATACACTAATTTTTTTTTTTAATTTTTAAAAAACTAGAACATGGACATGTTGAGGATACACTTTTTTTTTATTATTATTATTTAAAGGATATATAAATTTAACATAAAGTACTATATGCACTCCACTAAAAAAAACATAAATGTCAAGTTAATTAATAATTATAGGAGACGAAACATTTTAACTTTAGTTTATCTTTGGTTAAAAAATGAACTACTTCTATTTTTATTTTTATTTTTAATTTTAGTTAAACATATAATTGACTTGGGCTTTAAATTTGGGTCCAACATGAAAGGTTGGACTATTTTCTTTTTTTAAAAACAAATTCCTGACATGTCTAGGAAGTGTCCCCACGTGTTTGAAATTAAAAATAAATAAATAGGACATGTAAATTTGTGTGTCTAACACGTGTTCGGAGACACTCCGACACGTGTCTGTATTCGACACATGTTTGGGACACTCTACCTAAAATAGTGTTCATGCTTCATATAGACGGTCACAATACTACTAGTGATGTGTTTAAATCGTGCATGAAACATCCGATTAATAGCGAGGGCACCTGTACCAAGATTTTCACACCTAAGGATGTGGTACCAACCAAAGGAAAACCAAGTTCATATAAAATGTTTCGAATCCAAGTAATGACTTTCAATAGTGGTGTGGACAAGAGGTTCGATACTCAAATTTTCGTACTTGAGGGAGCAACAACAACTACCTATTTCTTAGAGGACTACGAAATCAGAGACATGCCAAGAAAAATAGAGTATGAGGTGGTAGACTTTCAATCATCAATGTTGTCTTCCCAATGACATCCAAGAAGATCGTAAGAGTTAACGAATCACTTTGTTGAATGATAAGACTATATGATTTTAATTAATATGATTAATCATACTTAAATTTCTATTTTTATAATTTTTAGATTTGACATACTCTCCAGATGCAATAGTCTACAATTGGTGCAAATGTTTGAAAATTAGTAAAACTTTTTCCTAATATTTAAATAAAATACGTTGGTTGAAGGATTGAACATCTTATGTCGAGAATATATTTATGTTTATAAAATTTCAGTTATTTTGAGATGCATGAATTTGACAATTTATAACTTGCAATAAAAGTTAAATAGAAACTGAAATAGAAATGAAATCATAACCTATGAAACAAACATTAACTATTTAAGAATAATACATCGAACTCAAGTCAAATCTATTTCAAATTTATAGGTAATTATTATGATATGTATAAATATAACCATATATAACTTGCAATAAAACTGAAAATGAATGTATAACCTCTAAAAAGTATTAACCATTGCATTACATTTTAAAATGAAACTTAGGTCAAATTAATGCATGGAAACCTTTAAAGGAAATTGTTCTCATTTATTATAAAATCTGTACTTCATGCATCGCACAAATTTTCTTATAAAAACAAGATCATCTTCCTTTGCAATTGCATTATACATTCCAACCAATTTGTATAACAAAGTCAAAAGAAATGGCTAAATTAGGAGCAACTTTTACTTGCATCTTGATAACCTTCTTCGTCTTATATTCAGGTTTAACTTCTCTCATAATTTGAGCTTGTAATTAATTTTAAATAATATATTTAGAAACATTTTTTCCTTAACTACTTTAAAAATAGTCCATGTTTGGGATTTATTTTTGTGGTGATTCAATTCAAAACCATCATGTTTAGAAATAATGAAAAAACATGTTTTTATAAGTCAAAAGTAAGTGTGGTTTATGAGAAAAAGAACATGAACATTATGAAAACTACTTTCTATCTAATCTTTAAAAGCACTCCTATCTAACTAATTCAAACCCCATAAAAATTTATTAAAATTCACAATTTACACACTTGCTTTAAACTGATATTAATAGTATTTTAAAAGTGCTTTGAAGTGTTTGATTTTTTATTGAAAATTTATGGCACAAATTATAGGGAGTTTAAATACAAGTGCTCAATTGTGTTGCAACAACCATCCTCAACTTGGTGCCTGCAAGCCTGGAGTAGATGATCAAGGAGATGGAAAGTGTTGGACTCATTGTATTACTGGTTGTGAAAAATGAGGATTCTGCAAACAAGTTGGGAGTGGCCATGTCTGCCATTGCTATTGTTGATTTCTTGTCATTATTTTTCTTTTCAACCTTTCTTTTCAGGTATGCAATGTCATGCATTGCTCTTGAATAATGATGATTTTAATAATAAATAATCATTCATATAATAAGAAATAAGGAGTTAATCCTATCTCGGCCTATATGAATATGAATTTTAAGAAGATGAAAGATTTGCACGAAGAAATCAATAGTTAGGTCTATGTCTGAGCTCTTTAAAATTTTCATATTCTTCATTTGAGAGAAATTCAATAAATAAGCCATTTTAAAATAATACTTAGTACCATTTCAGGGTAGAATTCCCATAGATAGTGGTCTAAGAAATTACGAACACAGGACCTCCCACACAGAATCTCCCTGAGCCACCTGCTCTGATACAATCTTAAATCACCGATAAACCCAAAACCTTAACTTGATGGGTGAAGGCAAATTTAATCTTATTATCTTACAATATATATTAAAAATTAAAATAATATGTAAATATACATGAAATAATGGCTCAAAAAAATAAAATTTTTTAAAAGGAAATTCATTCCCCTATGATTCAAACCTACGACTAAGAAATGCGAACAAAAGCCTTCTCGCCAGTTGGCCAACAAAAAAATCAATAAATTTAACATTTAAGTGAAGAAAAAGAAACGAAACAATAAAACTCAGTTATTCCTACAAAATATAAAGTTTATACTGCCCAAATAAACACGTCTAATGAGTTTTGAATGTTTTGACTCGATGATTATTATATTATAGGGCTTCCAAAGTAGCAACAACAATTTTGGATCTTACAACGAAGGATAATGGAGCATCTCTCACTCTCCACCCTCACATTGAGGGCAAAAAGAACCTTAACTTTATATACAAGCCATAGAATAAAAAAAGATTATTAAAAAGTAAAGGTAAAACATCGAGGTGAATCGCACATCAACAGCCAACTAGGTAAAGTCAATCATTTTACTGTCACCTAAGAAGCACGAATATGATAAACGATACGATACGACGATACACTAATTTAAAAAAAAAAAAAAACTAGGACATGGTAAGGATACACTTTTTTTTAAAGGATATATAAATTTAAAATAAAATACTAAATGCACTCCACTGAAAAAAAAAACATAAATGTCAAGTTAATTAACAATTATAGGAGATGAAACATTTAAGTTTCTAACTTTAGTTTTTTATGTTTATGTTTTTTTTTTATCTTTGGTTAAAAAAATGGGCTTCTTTTTTTTTTAATCTTAGTTGAACATATAATCGATTCAGACTTTAAATTTCGGTCCAACATGAAAGGTTGGACCATTTTCTCTTTTAAAAACAAACTCCTGACGTGTCCATGAAGTGTCCCAAACGTGTCTGAAATTAAAAATAAATAAATAGGACATCTAAATTTCTGTGTTAAACACGTCTCCGGAACATGTCCGACACGTTTTCGGGACACTCTACCTAAAATAAAGTGATTATGCTTTATATAGATGGTCAGATTGCTACTAGTGATGTGTTTAGAGCGTGCACGAAACATCAGATCAATAGCGAGGGCGCTTGCACCAAGATTTTCACACCCAAGGATAGGGTACCAACCAATGGAAAACCAAGTTCATATAAAATGTTTCGAACCCAAGTAACTTTCAGTAGTTGTGTGGACAAGAGGATCGATACTCGAATTTTCATACTTAAGTGACAACAACAACTACCTATTTCTAGAGGACCATGAAATCAGAGACATGCCAAGAAATTGTTTAATTAGTATGAGGCATTATACTTTTGATCATCAATCTTGTCTTCCCGATGACATCCAAGAAGGTCGTAAGATTTAACGAATCACTTTGTTGAATGAGAAGACCATAGGATTTTAATTAATATGATTACTCATACTTAAATTTCTATTTTTGCAATTTTTAGATTTGACAAATTCTCGAGATGCAATAGTCTACAATTGGTGCAATTGTTTGAAAATTAGAGAATCGTGTTAAGAATCCTTAAGTTAAATTTAAAATTTGAGTAAATTTTTTTTCCTAATAATTCAATAACATATGTGGGTTGAAAGATTGAACATCCTATCAGAGTATACTTATGTTTATAAAATTTTCCGTTATTTTGAGATGCATGAATATGACCATTTATAACCTACAATCAAAATTAAATCGAAACTGAAATAGAAATGAAATCATAACTTATGAGATAACATTAGCTATTTAAGAATAATACATCAAATTCAGGTAAAATCTATTTCAAATTTCAGGTAAATTACTATAATGTGCATAAATATAACCATATATAACTTGCAATAAAAATGACAATCAAAATGAGAATGAATGTATAACCTCTAAAAAATATTAACCATTGCATTAAATTTTGAAATGAAACTTAGGTCAAATTAATGCATGAAAACCTTTAAAGGAAATTGTTCTCATTTATTATAAAATGTGTACTTCATGCATGGAATGATTTTTCCCTATAAAAACAAATCATCATCCTTAGCAATTTGCATTATACATTCCAACCAATTTATATAGCAAATTCAAAAGAAATGGCTAAATTAGGAGCAATTTCTACTTGGATCTTGATAACCTTCATCGTCCTACATTCAGGTCAAATTTCTTTTATAATTTTTAGTTTGTAAATATTTTTAAATAATAGATTTAGTTTACAAACAATTTTTTTCCTTTAAATGCTATAAAAATCGTCCATGTTTAGGAGTTGTTTTTGTAGTGATTCCATTAAAAACCATCATGTTTAGAAATAATGCAAAAGTATGTTTTTGATAAATCAAAAGCAAGTGGTTTATGAAAATTACTTTCAATATAGTGTTCCTCCACATTATTTTTAAAAGCTTTAAAAGCACTCTTATCTAACTAACCCAAACCCCATAAAAATTTATTAAATTTCACAATTTCCACACTCGCTTCAATTTATGTTAATAGTACTTTAAAAGTGGTTTGATTTTTTTATTGCAAATTGATGGCTCGACTTATAGGGAGTTTGAATACAAGTGCTCAATTGTGTTGCAACAACCATCCTCAACTTGGTGCCTGCAAGCCTGGAGTAGATGATCAGGGAGATGGAAAGTGTTGGACTCATTGCATTTCTGGCTGCGAAAAAGGAGGATTCTGCAAACAAGTTGGGAGTGGCCATGTTTGCCATTGCTATTGTTGATTTCTTGTCATTATTTTCCTTTTCTGGCTTCGTTTTCATGTATGCAATGCATGCATTGCTCTTCAATAACGATGATTTTAATAATAAATAATCGTTAATATAATAAGAAACAAGGAGCCAATCCTATCTCTGCCTATATTAATATGAATTTTAAGGAGGTGAAAGAGTTGCACCAAAAAATCAATAGTGAGGTCTATGTCTGAACTCTTTTAAATTTTCATATTCTTCATTCGAGAGAGATTCAATAAACAAACCATTCTAAAATAATACTTAAGACCATTACAGGGTAGAATTCCCATAGATAGTGGTTTAAGAAATTATGAAAGTAGGACCTCCCTAGGCCACCTGCTTTGATACCATCTTAAATCGCCGATAAACTAAAAACTTAACCCTGATAGGTGAAGGCAAATTTAATCTTATCATCTAACAATATATATTGAAAATTAAAATACTATGTAAGTATACATGAAATAATGGTTCAAAAAAATTAGGAAAAATTTCACATATAGAAAAAATGTCAAACTATTTAAAGAAAATAACAAAAAAACACTGATAGATATTGATAGACTTCTATTAGCATCTATCACAACTATCTAAAATTTTTGCTATTTTGTGTAAATAGTTTCTCTTATTTTTCTATTTTTAAAAATTCTCCAAAAAATTGTATATGAAATAAAACTTTTTAAAAGGAAATTCATTCTTCTATGATTAAAACCTACGACTAAGAAATGCGAACAAAAGCCTTGTAGCTAGTTGGCCAACAAGAAAATCAATAAACTTCATATTCAAGCGAAGGAAAAGAAACGGAACAATAGAACTCATTTATTCCTACAAAATATAAAGTATATACTGCCCAAATAAGGACGTCCAATAAATATTTGAATGTTTTCACTCGATGATTATTATATTATAGGGTTTCCAAAGCGGCAATAACAATTTAGGGTCTTACAACCAAGAATAATGGAGCATCTATCTCACTCTCCACCCTCACATTTAGGGCAAAAAGAACCTTCACTTTATATACAATTGCCAAAGAATAAAGAAATATTATTAAAAAATAAAGGTAAAACGTCGAGGTAAATCAGAAGCACGAATACGATAAACGATATGATACGACGATACATTAATTTTCAAAAAAAAAAAAAAACTAGGACATGGTAAGGATACACTTTTTATTATTTTTTTTTGAAAGGATATATAAATTTAACATAAAATACTAAATGCACTCCACTAAAAACAAACATAAATGTCAAGTTAATTAATAATTATAGGAGATGAAACATTTAAGTTTCTAACTTTAGTTTTTTATGTTTATGTTTTTTTATCTTTGCTTAAAAAAATGGGCTTCTTTTTTTTTTTTAATCTTAGTTTAACATATAATTAATTTAGTCTTTAAATTTTGGTCCAGCATGAAAGGTTGGCCCATTTTCTCTTTTAAAAACAAACGCCTGATATATCCATGAAGTGTCCCAAACGTGTCTGAAATTAAAAATAAATAAATAGAACATGTAAATTTTTGTGTTAAATACGTGTCCGGAGCGTGTCTGACACGTGTTCGGGACACTTTGCCTAAAATAGAGTGATTGTGCTTCATATAGATGGTCATATTGCTACTAGTGATGTGTTTAGAACGTGCATGAAACATCAGACTAGCAGCGAGGGCACTTGCACCGAGATTTTCACACCCAAGGATAGGGTACCAACCAATGGAAAACCAAGTTCATATAAAATGTTTCGAACCCAAGTAACTTTCAGTAGTTGTGTGGACAAGAGGATCGATACTTGAATTTTCATACTTAAGTGACAACAACAACTACCTATTTCTAGAGGACTATGAAATCTGAGACATGCCAAGAAATTGTTTAATTAGTATGAAGTAGTAGACTTTTGATCATCAATGTTGTCTTCCCGATGACATCCAAGAAGGTCGTAAGATTTAACGAATCATACTTTATTGAATGAGAAGACCATAGGATTTTAATTAATATGATTACTCATACTTAAATTTCTATTTTTGCAATTTTTAGATTTGACAAATTCTCGAGATGCAATAGTCTACAATTGGTGCAATTGTTTGAAAATTAGAGAATCGTGTTAAGAATCCTTAAGTTAAATTTAAAACTTGAGAAAAAATTTTTTCCTAATAATTCAATAAAATATGTGGGTTGAAAGATTTAACATCCTATCTTTTACTCGAGAGTATACTTATGTTTATAAATTTTTTCGTTATTTTGAGATGCATGAATATGACCATTTATAACCTACCATAAAAATTAAATCGAAATTGAAATAGAAATGAAATCATAACCTATGAGATAAAATTGGTAAAATCTATTTCAAATTTTCAGGTATAAATTACTATGACGTGCATAAATATAACCATATATAACTTGCAATAAAAATGGCAATAAAAATGACAATCAAGATGAGAGTGAATGTATAACCTGTAAAAAATATTAACCATTGCATTAAATTTTGAAATGAAACTTAGGTCAAATTAATGCATGAAAACCTTTAAAGGAAATTGTTCTCATTTATTATAATATATGTACTTTATGCATGGAATGAATTTTCCCTATAAAAACAAATAATCTTCCTTAGCAATTTGCATTATACATTCCAACCAATTTATATAGCAAAGTCAAAAGAAATGGCTAAATTAGGAGCAATTTCTATTTGGATCTTGATAACCTTCCTCGTCCTATATTCAGGTCTAACTTCTTTTATAATTTTTAGTTTGTAAAAATTTTTAAATAATAGATTTAGATTACGAACAAATTTTTTTTCTTTAAATGCTATAAAAATAGTCCATGTTTGGGAGTTATTTTTGTAGCGATTCCATTAAAAACCATCATGTTTAGAAATAATGCAAGAGTATGTTCTTGATAAATCAAAAGAAGTGGTTTATGAGAAAAAGAACATGATGATTATGAAAATTACTTTCAATATAGTGTTCATTCACATTATTTTTAAAAGCTTTAAAAGCACTCCTATCTAACTAACCCAAACCCCATAAAAGTTTATTAAATTTCACAATTTACACACTCGCTTCAATTTATGTTAATAGTACTTTAAAATTGGTTTGAACGGTTTGATTTTTTTATTGCAAATTGATGGCTCGACTTATAGGGAGTTTGAATACAAGTGCTCAATTGTGTTGCAACAACCATCCTCAACTTGGTGCCTGCAAGCCTGGAGTAGATGATCAAGGAGATGGGAAGTGTTGGACTCATTGTATTTCTGGCTGCGAAAAAGGAGGATTCTGCAAACAAGTTGGGAGTGGTCATGTTTGCCATTGCTATTGTTGATTTCTTGTCATTATTTTCCTTTTCAACCTTTGTTTTCATGTATGCAATGTCATGCATTGCTCTTCAATAACGAGGATTTTAATAATAAATAATCATGAATATAAAAAGAAGGAATGAGTCAATGTTGTAATATTTTTAATATTTAATACCTTTTTTAAATGTTGAGTTAAAGGCTCGAGTATTTTTTCATAAAAAAAGAGAAAAAAACGTAATTGCAAAAAATGCTTAGAACATTCGTGCATTTATTATGCTTACAACATTTGTACATTTATTACTCAGCTTTTAACTTAAATTTTCAAGATGCAAGGTTCACTATAAATACTTCACTCTATTCTCTGAATACCAACCAACCAACAAATACATCTTTCTCTCTTGCTTTCACTCATTTCTAATCTTAGCTCTTTTAAGAGCAATTGGCCAAAAGAAGAGTGTTTTTAGTTGTGGAGCTTTGATCTCAACCTTTCAGTGCAGAGTGGTTTGAGCTACACAACGTTTCAGTTGGGTTGTTGTATCCTGGAAGGGACAGACCAGAGAATATCTATTGCACCGGTGGTTGATATTAAAGAATTTCAATATACACCGCAGAGGGCTTGAATCTCCTTAAAGAGAGCGAGATATATGCGCCTCAACCTGATTGTTTACGTGTCTATTTCTCAATATTCACTCTATTTTTCTTCTATTATTTGTAATTCCCCCATCAATTTTAAGATGATTCATTGATGGAGTCTACTATTGAGAAACCAAATGAGAATGTCGGAGATCTCAACAAGCCATTTTGATTTAAGGGAGCACACTTCAAAAGATGGAAAGGGAAAGTGTTGTTCTACCTTAATCTTCTCAAAGTGGCCTATGTCCTCACAGAAAAGAACCCAAAGAAGATTGATACTGAAAGCATGGACCTTGAAGAGTTCATGGGACACCAAGAGAAAATTGACAAGTATGAGAAAGATGAGTATAATTGTCGGTATTATCTTTTAAACTGTATTGCTGATCATTTTTATGACTATTATGATACTACTTTCACGTCTGCCAAGAAAATATGGAAAGCCTTGCAGAATAAATATGATATTGAAGAAGCCGGTGTGAAAAAATATGCTGCAAGTCGCTTTTTTTGTTTTCAAATGGTGTTTGGAAAATCTATGGTAGAGCAAGCACAAGCCTTTCACATGATAGTGGCTGAAGTAGCATCTGAAGGAATTAAGATTGTAGACAATCTTATTGTTGCCGACATAATTGATAAACTTCCACCATCATGGAGAGAATTTCAGAAAAATATGCGTCACAAGCAAAAGAAAATCTCTCTGGAAGTATTAATTACTCGCATCCGTGTAGAAGAAGAGGCAAGAGGGCAAGATGGTTTGATTCAAGAAGGCAATGAAAATCTCACAAAGGTAAATCTAATCTCTTCTAATGATATATCTAATGGTCAGATTCCTAAAAATGGTCATTTAAAGCCAAAGAAGAATAATATGAAAAAGAAGAATAAATCTCACTTTTCTACTAACAAGAAATATCCAAATCAAGTGAATAACAACCAAGCACATTCTCAACACTCCAAACCATTTTGTTTTGTTTGTGTCAAAAGTGGGCATATTGCTCGAATTTGCAAATTTCGAAAACGATAACATGTACCTCAGGCTAATGTTACCGAAGAGCCATTTGTGGCTATGATAACTGATATATATATGGTTCAAAGTGTTGAAGGATGGTGGGCTGATTCTGGAGCCAATAGACATGTTTGTTATGACAAAAATTGGTTCAAAATTTATACTCCTTTTGAGGAGCCTAAAATAATAATGCTTGATGATTCTCATACCACCCAAATTTTGGGATCTGGTGAGGTTGAATTAAAATTCACCTCTGGAAGGGTTCTAATTTTGAAAGATGTGCTTTACACACCCTCCATGAGGAAGAATTTAATGTCGAGTTATCTTCTTAATAAAGCTAGCTTTAAACAGACTATGAAATCTGATCAATATGTGATAACAAAAAAGGAAATTTTCATTGGAAAAGGGTATGCATGTGATGAAATGTTCAAATTAAACATTGAAAATATCAATAAAGCATCTACCAGTTCGGTTTATATGCTCTCTTCTTTAAATTTTTGGCATGCTCGATTATGTCATATAAATAGTAAATATGTGGGGATAATGAGTAGCCTTGGATTAATTCCTAGCTTAAAAAATAATTTTGAGAAATGTGAAATATGTAGCAAAACTAAGATTACAAAAGGACCTCATAAAAGTGTTGAGAGAAATACCGAATTATTAGAATTAATTCATACTGATTTGTGTGAATTTGAAGGAATTTTAAATAGAGGAGGAAATAGATATTTTATCACTTTTATCGATGATTTTTCAAAATATACTCATGTTTATTTATTGAAAAATAAAAGTGACGCTTTTGAGAATTTTAAAATATTTCTCCTTGAAGTTGAAAATCAATTCAGTAGCAAAATTAAAAGAATTAGAAGTGATAGAGGTCGAGAATATGAATCATTTGAATTCAATTCATATGTTGAATCATTAGGAATAATTCATGAGACTACTCCCCCATATTCACCTGCTTCTAATGGAGTAGTTGAGAGGAAAAATAGAACCTTAATTGGTTTGACTAATGCAATGCTACTAGAATCAGGTGTATCTTTTAATCTTTGGGGTGAAGCAGTTGACTGAGTATTTTATATACCCATTATTTTCTTAAAATGTTTTTTAGGTAAAAGGAAGAACATTCCAGGCGCTTGACGATGATATCTATTGACAGTGTCATAAGACTTGTAACGTTTTGCTTCAGTATAGTTTCATTTCTTCAAGATTGTTTTGGATGTTTTAATGGGAATCATTGAGTATAACAGTTTTATATTGAAACATTTTATATTTCATTGGGGTGGTTGAGGGATCCAAACTAAATTTTGTTTTAGTATTTTTAAAATTATTTAAGTGAATTTTTTTTTTTTTAGAAAATCTTTATTTTGAATTAAAATGGTCAACTTGTTAATTTTGAAATGGCACGCAGGGTACTAATGACCTCATTTAGAAATTTCAAAAAGTCGGATCGTTACGATTATTAATTTTGCATATCAAAACTTATTTGTATTAGAGTATGTAAGACTTTTGATGATTTCTTTTTATTTCTTTTAGGGGTTGTTATATATTTTCATATTATATAACAAAAGTATATATAATCTCGACTCACATAAATACGTAATATTGATCAAAAGAGATTAGAGATTTCAAATCTACAAAACAAGAACGTTATCAAACGAGTTTAAAAGTATTATATACCAATGCTCTGGTGATTGATATTGTGAAGCCAAATCACCCACGCATGATTGAAGCATATCTGTGTTAATGACACCTGGATCTAAGGCAACAATTATCATTCCCTCTGGTAATTCTTTTGCTATGGATTTGCTTAGTCCTTCAATGGCCCACTTTGATGCACAATATGGTGTAATCTACATTATATAAACTCAACTTTAGTATTATTTTGATTCTAAATTGTTCATAATAAATGTGTTAAAGAATTCAAAAAAAATATGCACAAATAAAAAAATATGTGGTTATGTCAAAATGAGCATAGCTCAACTACATAGTGCTTGTAAAGCTGTACTATCAACTTCGAAGTGAGAGGTTTGATTCTGTCACACCCCACCCCGTTACCTAAACTACTCTACCAAACCTAGGACGTGGAATGACAACAATAGATTCCAATTTAACTATGAAATCTATTGTCAACTCTAAGAACCTTTAAATAAATTTAAGGTGGCTGGCATGTTTTTGAGGATATAGTAACACTTTTTTATTTGTGATGGATTGTAAATATGGTTGTGTATGTTATATATTGAAACCAAAAAAAAAAAAACTTCCGGAGGAAGCTTTTGAAAAAAAAAATGATTTCAGGGTCTAACAATAGATTTCATAGTTTAGTTGAACTCTATTGTCGTCACGTTACATCCTAGGTTTGGCACGGTGTGACAGATTCTCACATCGTATAAATTCTCAAACAAGAAAACATGTGATTATACTACGTGCATATATAAATTGTAGAAACTATTCCATAACTTTTATATGTTTAAATTTAAATAATAATAATGGCTCTTTTCAATTATAAGTTTTGAAAATGTACATTTTTTAGTTCTCGAATTTTTAAGAATAAGTGCATTTGGTCCCTGAATTTTTAAAATATTTCCTTTTAGTCCCGGAACTTTTAAGTATAGGTTTAAAATGACTTGAAGTAATTCATTTAGTTATCTTAAATAATTATAAGATACTTAACATTATGAAAATATTTTTAAAGAAAAACTATGAGAACGAAGATAATTTTAAAAACTATTTTTTCTAATTTAAAATGCTATATAATTATGGATGTTTTCAAACATAGAAAAATGAGTAAACTATTTATAAATATAAAAAAATTCCACTATCTATCAGTGACAGACCGCGATAGACTTTTATCACTTGAGCGATAGACTTCTATTTCTATCGCTGAGTGATAGAACTCTATCGCGGTCTATCGCTAATAGATAATGAAATCTTTCAATATTTGTAAATAGTTTGATATTTTTTCTATTTATAATAATTTTTCATATAATTATTTGAAATAATAATAATAAATTATTTGAGGGACATTTTAAACATATTCTTAAAAATTCAGGGACAAAAAATATATATTTTGAAAACTTAAGAACCAAACACACTTATTCTTAAAAATTACTTGGAGACTAAAAAGGTAAATTTTGAAAACCTATGGACCAAACACACCTATTTTGCAAAACTCGATAACTTAAAAGGTAATTCCACCCCTTAAAAAAAAAAAGAAGAAGAAGAAAAGAGATTGTGTCTTCAAAATTCGAATCGAAACCCAATTAAAACAACATTCAATACGTTTAGAAAAAAGAAAATTTTCACAGATAAAAAAAATATCAAACTATTTACAAAAAATAGTAAAAATAATACCGACAGACATTGATAGACTTCTATCAGCATCTATCAGTGATAGACTTCTATCATTTCTATCACTGATAGAACCTGATAGACTTCAATCAGCGTCTATCACAACTATCTAAAAATTTTACTATCTTGTGTAAATAGTTTCTCTTATTTTTCTATTTTTAAAAATTCTCCTTAAAAACTTGTTTCCATTTTTTTAATTAGAAATCGAGAAATTGTTATTTAATAAAGCCTTAAATATTAGTAGACGTACCAGTTTATATGGATTCTTTCCAACATCAGAAGACATATTGACGATAATTCCTTGGTTGTGAGGAATCATAAGAGGAATGAAGTGACGTAGAATGTTTGCTGTCCCTTTGATGTTAGTATCAATCACATTATCAAAATCTTCAACATCAATCTCCCACATATTACCTTGTTTATTAACCACACCTGCATTATTCACTGTGAACAACAACCAACCATAGAAAACTTTACTTTGTTCAATGTTATTTTAAAATAAGGTTCTTAGGTTTTGGGTCTATAAAGTTTATCCTTTTCGGTCCCTAGCTAGGTTTTAAAACGTTACCTTTTTTTTTTGTTAGCTGTGAGTGTTTGAGATAGCTTACGCACACATCGACTAATTTTATGGAACAACTCGTCTGATCCTACAACATTTACATGTCAAGGATACCCGTAAGATTTAGGTCATACCGTCTATTTATCACTAGACCAACCCATGATGGTTCGAAATGTTATTCTTTTAGTTCTTAAGTTTTGAGTTTGATTTCAATTTAGCCACTAAATTTTAAAATGTTACAATTTTACCTTTGAAATTTAAGTTTTGTTTCAATTTGGTCCTTAGATTTTAAGATTTACACTTTTAACCTCGATCTTACACTAAATACTCACGTTAATCCCTATAAATTAATTTAAAATAATTAAGAAGTGAGAATTATATTCAAAATTAATTTTAATATAATGATGAAGAAATAGTGAAAATTAATTACTTATAATCTTTTAAATTAATTAATAGACATTAACATTTAAGAATGAAAGTGTAGTGGAAAATCAAGGTTAAAATATAAATCTTGAAAAACATAAGGACCAAATTTGAAACAAAAATTTAATCTCAAGGAAAAAATTGTAACATTTTAGAGATCCATGGACTAGATTGAAATCAAACTGAAAATTTAAAAACTAAAAGCGTAACATTTTGAAACTAAAAATACTTAGGTGCATCTCAGGCTAGCTAGTTACACCCATCTTTGTGCAACCCGTATCCAGGTGCCCAATCACAAGTTGGCTCGTTGTTTTCCTTTTCTTATTAAAGGAAGTGTGATTGGGCCTCGCTATGGTATAAACCTCGTGAATTAAGCAAACTACTAAACTGAAGATTCATTCTCTCTCTTGAACTATATAGTATGTTATATATTCTTTCTAGCAACTCAATCAAAATCAAAGCAAACTTATTGCAACTACATCAACAATCGGAGGAAATTTACTAGTGTCCTACCTACTAACGCTAATAAGGTTGAAAGAAGGATGCATCGAGCAAGCAATGCGACCTCCGATTCTACTTAACTAAGCATCATGCTTATACCAAGAAGGTAGCCAATCCCACCAACTTGAATGACTTTTTTTTCTAGTAGTATACCCTTTGCTTTTAACATGGACGAACAAGCTCAACAAACGTGATCAGGCTTCTCATGAGAGAATTTTGAAAGAAAAAAAAAACTCTTCCTTAGCTCAAGCGCTAAGTAAGCAAGCTACCTTTCTTTCTTCTTTCTCAAAAGACCTTGATGGAGCAAAAGATAAAAAGAAAGAAAACCATAACCATTTGAATGAAATGCATGAAGATGAATGTAGTTTGGACTGCACCAAAATATTACTCTATTCTTGAAACTCAAAGACCAAATAGAACAACTAGCTAGACCCAAAACCTAGGAACCGAAAAGACTAAAATTACCAATGATATGGGGAACAAGATTATTTTTCAGGACAGTTCTTGCAAAGTCTTCAACACTACTATTCGATCTCTACCAAAAAAAAATGAAAATTATGATAAGTTCTATCTAAGTGAAAGTAGGAAAAAAAAAGTAGGAAAAAACTAAGTAGAAAAGAGATAGTTTAGTTATAGACCACATCGATGTTGAGAAGCAAATGGTTTGTAGTAGGAGAAAGGTTAGAGAGTTGAAGTTGAAGAGAATGAAGTTTAGTTTGATTGCGTGAACAGCCAATAATAGTATGGCCATAATTAGCCAATTCCAAAGCTAAAGCTCTTCCTAATCCTTTACTAACCCCCGTTATCAATACTTTCTTCGAACCACCACCCATTGTTTCTTCCTCAGTTGTGGCCATGGTGTTGGAGCTCTTTCAAACACAAAGGATGACACACTTAGCTTCCCAATGTTTGGGGATATGGTTTGGTTGGTCTACCATGTCAGACTTATCCCATATTCAATTATTGGATTATTGGGATTTCCTATCTTTCTTTTTTTTTTAGTTTTTTTTGAATGGACCACATTGGCAAACTAGACACGTGGCTATTCAACTTGCATGCAAAATAGGCCACGTGTCTAACCTACCGAAATCTGGATGTATCCAATGCAAGTTTTACTTTTTTTTTTTTTTCTTCCATATGTATGTGTCTATTGTGATAGATATGTTGGGAATTTAAACTTAGAAATAAATAAAATGTGGAATAATAAAATTATATCTAAATTCTCACTCCACATATTAGAGTCCAAAAGATTAACCATAAGGGAAAAGGAGAACGATACCGAAAATATACTGGTTCGCCCCAAACTCGCGACTACGTCCAGTTTTCTACAACTGCAGGTTCTACTATGTGAAGATTGCAAAGTTTCAAAACTCGTGCTACAAAACTCTCCCAAATAGTCCAACGCCAACTATTTGAATCCAAGTACGGATTAATAAAAGAGAAACACCATAAATCCAAAAGAAACTGCTCGCTGTATTTTAATTTTGCTCACTGCCGCCACTCTAAAAAATGTTGTCGGACTGCCTTTTCTTTTTAATTTTAAAGTTTATTTATAAAAAAAATCCCCTGAACTATGCACTTTGTGTCAAAAATAACCCTAAACTTTCAAAAGTTTCAAAAATACGTACCCTTTAACTCAAAAAAGGTTAAAAAATACATTTACCGTAAGTTTATGAATAGAAACCGTTAGTACCTCATTGCAAAAATAACTTTAAAATTTAAAAAAAAAAAAGTTTAAAATTGCTGCTAACATTAATATGGTGATCAATTTGTTTGAAGTTTTTTTAAGTTTGAAAAGAATGAACTTTAAAATAAATTATAAAAATATCCTCATTTGTTTTTTTTCATATACATACTCTCATTTTCTTCTTAACTTTCTAATTCTTAGCTTACATTAATTTTTTCTAGAACTAAAATTTTAAGTTAAAACATAAAATCTCACAAAATTTTAAAACCAAAATCCCCACTTAAACAAACCAAAACGATAAGAAAAAAATGTTAATAGTTGAGTTTGTTAATAACTAAATAATCAAAATCTCCTCTTAAACAAACCAAAACAATAAATAGTCAAATAAAAGGAATGTATTCAGTTATTAACAAACTCAACTAGTAACATTTTTTTATCGTTTTGGTATGTTTAAGTGCAGATTTTGATTTTAGCATTTTGTGAGATTTTATGAGATATTTTATGTTTTAACTTAAAATTTTAGTTGGTGAGAAAATTGGTATAAGTTAAGAATTGAAAAATTAAGTGAAAATAAGTGTATTCATTATGAAAAAAAAATGAGGATATCTATATAATTTTTTTTTAAATTCACTATTTTTTAACTTAAAGAAAACTTCAAACAAATTAAATTATAAATTTTTTTAAAATTTTAAAGTTATTTTTGTAATGAGGTATTAACGATTTGTGTTCATATATTTAAGGTGAAAGTATTTCTGAACTTTTTTTAATTAAGGGTATTTTTTAAACTTTTGAAAAGTTAGAGGTATTTTTTAAACAAAACTTTTACAGTTTCCATTCAAAACTAACGGCAGGGGTAATTTTGAACTCTTTTTAAAAATTTAAGGGTAGTTTTAAAACTTTTGAAAGTTTAGACGTATTTTTGACACAAATTAAAATGCATAGTTTAGAAGCACTTTCTATAATTTAACCCAATTTTAATCAGAGGCACACCCCACAGTTACAATTACTTCCCCTCAACACAAAACATATATATAACAAAACATATGACCTAAGCCATTAATGGGCGTAAGCCCAAAAACTACACATATATATATAATAATAATAATACATGTAAAGATGTCAATTGTTATTATTAATATTATTTTGTTGTCTTCTATTGCCTATACTATATACAAATTTTTAATAAATTTGTATAAACAAATTACTAAATTATGAATATAAAATGATTTGTAACATTCATAAAAATGGTTCTAGATCTCAACCTCTATAGTCCAATTGGATACTCGATCTAGTACTACCTAGAGAATTTTTTTTTGAAAAAAAGATTGAACAAATAACCTAGTGAATGGTAAGATTATAAGAAAATAATTTTAAGAAAACTCTTCTCATTTTGAATAGAAATTTCAAAATTCATCAATAATGTAACTCATGAATATTTTAAAAGTTCAAGTTAAATAAAATACAAATAAACATTTTAAAAATTCGAGTTAAATAAGGTGCATAGAAATTATGTAAAAGTCGCTAAATTGATAGTGTTGTTTTCAAATATATAAAAATGAGTCAAACTATTTACAAATATAAAAACGATATAAGAATTCTATCGCTGATAGATAATGAAATTTTTCTATATTTATAAATAGTTTGATATTTTTTCTGTTTATAGTAATTTTCCAAATTGTTGATAAGTAGATAACTTTTTAATTTCCTACCCTAACCCAAAAATGATTAAATTATAAATATCTTACCATCTTTTTCAGATCAAATTTATTTATTATCATTTAAATTTTAATATAAATTACAATTTTCAAATTTTGTTTTTAAACTATTTACACACGGTCGGTTATTATGAGATGCATGAATAAGACCATTTATAATTTGCAATAAATTAGTTCGAAAATGAAATGAAAATGAAATCTTAACCTATGACACAATATTAAATAGTTAAGAATAGTACATCGAATTCAGATCGAATCTAATTCAAGTTTTTAGTTAATTACTTTGATTTATATGCGTAAATATAATCATGTATAACTTGCCATAAAAATGACACTCGAAATGGAAATGAAGGTATAACCTCTAAAAAAATAATAATCATTGCACTAAATTTTGAAATGAAATTAGGTAATTCTAAACAATCAAGTTTAATGCATGAAAACCTAAAAAGGAAATTATTCTAATTTATTGTCTATTAAGAAAATATGTGCTTTCATGCATTGCACGAATTTTTCCTATATAAACATATCATCTTCCTTTGCAATTCTTCCAACTAATTTATACAACAAAGTCAAAAGCAATGACTAAATTAGGAGCAATTTCTACTTGGATCTTGATAACCTTCCTCGTCTTATATTCAGGTCTAACTTCTCCTATAAATTTAGTTTGTAATTATTTTTAAAATAGTCTATATTTGAAAGTTATTTTTGTCGTGATTCAATTCAAAATCATCATACTTAAAAATTATCAAAAAGTATGTTCTAACTAACCAACTTCCTAAAAATTTGTTAAACTTCACAATTTACACCGAACTCATGTTCATACTATTTTCAAAGCAGTTTGAAGTGTAATATTTGTCATTAAAAATTAATGGATCTAATTACAGGAAGTTTGAATACGAGTGCTCAATTGTGTTGCAACAACCATCCTCAACTTGGTGCATGCAAGCCTGGAGTAGATGATCAGGGAGATGGAAAGTGTTGGACTCATTGCATTTCTGGCTGTGAAAAAGGAGGATTCTGCAAACAAGTTGGGAGTGGTCATGTTTGTCATTGCTATTGTTGATTTCGTGTCATTATTTCCTTTCCAACCTCTACTTTCATGTATGCAACGTCATGCATTGCTCGTGATCAATGATGATCATTTTAATAATAAAAATTATTAATATAATAAGAAAGAAAGGGTCCAATTTTATCTCAACCTATATGAGTATAGATTTAAAGGAAGTGAAAGAAGTTGCACCACGACATCAATAGTGAGGTCTTACCTCTTTTAAGATTCCATATTCTTCATTTGAAAGACATTCAATAAACAATATGTGGAAGATGGTATGAAAATGTATGAAGGGCATAAACAAATATTATGATTTCATTGAATGGTACCTTGTTTTACAAAATGGATTGAATCGATGGGTAACTTAGGCTATCCACGTTATTAAATCGACTTAGCTAGATTACCTATCTTAATGCGGGTGATTAATTGATATGGACACTAATGAACCTAATTAGTTGAGCATCTAAGTTGATTAAGAAATTAATCGATGCATTAGGACATGTAGCTTTGGTCTTCTAGAGCACATGAGTTAAGATTAAATTAAGCTAGCATGGCATGATTTTAGAAGTTCTATGATCAACCAAGTGAATGGGTAGATTCTAAATCCTTAGGTTATGCCTTTTAATCAAATTACTTCCCGTTTTAATTACGCTTTTACATTCATGATATTTAAATTCAATTACAAACAATTCAACTCACAAATCACCCCTGTGACCATTCGAATTCATCAATAGGTTTTTACATCTTGATTCCATGTAGAGACGACCTATTTCCACTAGCTGCAAGCTCTTGAGAACGATTTACAAAATTTATTTGTTTGGAGTTCGACACCCTTCTAACAATCACATCTCCGAAGCCTGTTTTATTTTTGATTGAGAACCATAGTGTTACAATTTAAATTTTACTATTTCTTTTTCTTTAACATTTTTTTAGGGACCCAAATAAAAATTTTGCTTTGGCTTTCATTAAATTGTCTCGACAATATTTTGATTATTTAGTAATTTTTTATGTGAAATTGGCCAACTAGTTTTGATTTTAAAAATTGCATACATGTAACACTGACGTCCGTTAGAGAAATCAGAAAATTGGATCATTACACTTTCTTTGTGTATGTGGAAGCTTATAAATTTCTTTGCATTTGTTTATTTGGTAAAAGTATGAAGAATTTGATATTATATGGATGTTTGAAGCTATGGATAACCCTTCTTTGTTTATTACTCAAGGCCCACTTCAACTTTTGGCCCATTTCATAAAAAAATATATATTTAGACGGACAATTCATTCTACATCAAATATTTCAAAAATGTCTAAAGGAATCAAATAAGTTAACAAAAAAAAATTAAAGTGATAATGTAAAATTTAAAAATTTACAATAAATTTAAATCTAGAAGGAGAGATAAAAATCAGAGATTGATTTATTTTGAATGGATTTAAAAAATGGTTATAGAAATCAAATCTGTGGAAAAACTATCCATCCAAATTTTCTCTAACATCTCCAGGGTTTAAAATTGATAACGGACTCAGTTACACTATATTTCCATTATGAATTGATTCACGCTACATCAATTACACTGTATTCAATATTTTTTATGGAAGACCTCATGAAGGGCAAACTAGGTATTATAAAAAAAAAATGGCCTCACGTGAATGGCACACGTTTTGCAAAAAATCTTATTATTTTTCGATTTTACCAAAAATCCAAACGAAACTCAAAATCTTGCTATTTCATCCAATTTCCCTTATTTGTTTATTACTCAAGGCCCATTTTAACTTTTGGCCCATTTCATTAAAAAGTAAAAATAAAAATTAAAAGAAATATTTACACGGACAATTCATTCTACATCAAATATTTCAAAAATGTCCAAAGATTTGATTTATTACATAAACGTATTTTAGCAAAATTTTGGACAAATTTAACCTTCGTCGAAAACATTATTTGCAACAGGAAGTGTCCAACACACCCCTCGGTTCAACAAGTCTACCAAACATCTGATGACATGATTTCTTAAAAGAAACAAGAAAAGACTTAGGTCAAATCCTACTATAAATATATCGTTATAACTCCCAAAGTAGTAATTTTAATCCTACTCTCAAACTCACTAGCATTCACACTCTTTCACTCTCTTACTGAAGTACCAAAACTGTCTATGACAAACAGAATACATGTGTACACGTTTTTTCTTTTGTAGGCTACGTTTTTTTTTTCCTTCTATCAAATTCACTACTAGTGTCACGCAAAGTTCAAGTAAGTTTTCTTTTCTTCGAATTTTAGCATCAACAATCATGATTTTAAGTTTTATGAATTTTCCAAAAGCGGGCGCATTTGTAATCCATCGTCTTTTCTCTTCTTATCTTTTAACAACATTTATTTCTCTTACAATTTTTCTTATTTTCTAACCGTATTTATTATTTTATTTTTTTCAAATACCCACCCAATCAAATTAATTTGTTGTGTAATAGGAAAAATTAGCATCAGAAGATTTTAGCAGGCTACTACTTCGAACACAAACGTTCTAGTCACTCTTCACTATCATTTGCAAACCACTTCCTATCTTATAGTTTTTTCAAGCCAACAAGAATTTGGTCCAAATGTGTTAGGTGATATACCAAATAATAAAAAAATAAACTTCTACCAAAATTTATTACTTGATGGCACACAAATTACTATCTAATTCTAGTGGTTATTTCGTAACGTTTTTATTTCATGTTTCTGATTTTTCGTTTTCTATTTTTGAGTTTATATTTTTTATTTTAATAAATAATATATTTTAAGGTCCTAGATAATTATTTAGTTTTTTTAATTAAGTTTATAAGCATTATTACTTCCATCCCTAAGCTTCTATGTTTTGTTAAGCTTTGGAAACTAAAAAAAGCTTTTAAAAAAACATATTTTTTATTTTAAAATTTGATAAGAAATTCAAATATTATTCTTAAAGATTGATGAAAAAAAATAATTCTAGAAGGAACAGGCATAAATTTCAAAAATAAAAAATTGAAATTGAAATTATTATTAAAAGGGGCATTAGTTTTATTTCTTTTTTTTTTAAGCATATAAATATCACTTTCACTTATTGGTTTATTTATTTATTTATTTATTTATTATTACTATTTAGAGTACAATAGTAGATAGAGAGATTCGAACTATAGACTTCTTGGTTTTTAACACATTTGTATGTCAATTGAGTTATACATGCTTTACTTTACTCCAGTAGGGTAGGTTTTTTTTTTAGCATGTTTTCAAAATCCAAGTCAAGTTTTGAAACTTAAGAAAGTAGTTTTAAAGAACTTAAATTATTTATTTATGTCAAGAATTCAAATGTTTACCTATAAAATTATAAAAATTATGGTAAAAAATAGTGAAAAAACAAAAAATAATTTTCAAAACCAAAAACCAAATATTAATCAAACAGAGTCTAGGTTATTCCATAATTTTTTCTTGTTTTCTTTCCTTTAAAAAAATACATAAATATGTTGCATAATATAATATCTTGTTTCTGGGTCTCTAATTTTTTAAATTAAAAATGTGGAGTACTTTATGTAAAAATTAGTTGTTAAAATAAAATATCCAAAAAAAAAAAAAAAGTTATGTTATAGTTACTTTAATTTTGATATTCTTTAGGAGGGAAATTATTATAAATGAAAAAAATATCAAACTATTTATAAATATAGAAAAAAATTTATTATCTATCAGCAATAGACGTGATAAACTGCGATAAACTTCTATCACTGTTGATAGACTGCAATAGAAAGTGATAAAGTTCTAGCACTGAGCGATAGAAGTCTATCGCAGTCTATCATCCAATAATAAAAGTCTATTACGGTCTATTATAGTCTATCGCTTATAGACAGTGAAATTTTTTTATATTTATAAATATTTTGGATCATTCTGTCTATATTTGAAAATAACTATTTTATAACTCAGAAATGACAACATATTTTAAAAAAATATGAAAAGAAAACTTAAAAATCAATTTGTGAGCACTGATATTTAACATCTATAATTATATTTTTATAATAAACCTTCATAATAAAAGCTATGCATAGGAAATAATGAAATACCACATTAGAACATACATTATTTAACTTAGCTTTCTATAACAACTTATTCTTAGCTTTTTGACCATTGACCAAATCTTAAATGTATCATCGATGGTCCTGCACTTAGGTATGTACTAAAATAACCATTCATTACATTTTAGAAATATTGTCCAAATTGGGTTAATTAATTACAAGTATTATAAAACACTTACATTACCATTTTCCTCAAATAAATTATTTTCTTAAAAATATATATAATTCATTAAGAAATACACATTAGATATGCATGTACTCATAAATGATTGAATATAAAATTACAAATATTGATAGACCATAAAAGTCCATCAACGATAAAAGTCTATCAGTAATATATTCTAATACTTGAATCGGATGGCTATATTTGCAATTTTTTTATATATGCTAATACTTTGAATCTGATTGCTACATTTGCAATTGTCTCTAATTTAAATTAATTGATGGCATAACCTTCAAATTCATCTCAATCCAATAAGCCAACTTCAAGCCCTCAATGATAGTTTGAGCTCAGCACAGATAATATAATGCTTTGATTTTCACCTATTTGACTTAAGTACTTAATTTTATGTAGAAATTATTTTAGATTAAAATACTTTTTTGTTCCTATACTTTGATGTTTGTTCAGTTTTAATCCATATATTTTCAATTGTCCAATTTTAGTTCATGTAGTTTTAACAAATCTTAAATTTAACTTCTACCTTATTAATTTATTATTGTTTTTTTTAAAATCATTTTGTTAACTATTAACATTTTTACTACATATTCAGAAATTATATTTTATTGCATGAAAATTACTATGATTATTTGGACCAACTTCCTAAAATTTTAGCAACTTTGAGAAAAGTAGAAGACTAATTTTTTCTTTCTCAATCATTTAACAAAGTTAAAACTATTTTGAAAGTCTAACACCTATACCCTACCATATATATGTGGCCTCAAACATGTATCAATTCATAGAGAGATCTAATTGATCAAATAAAATGGGCAAATTTTTGTCAACCTTTTATTAAATAGTTCAATAAAAAAAAATTAAAAAAAAAAAACAAATCAAACATAACTAAAAGAAATCCTAGACTAAAATAATATATACTTTCAAAATATTGCATGTGGTATCTAACATTCTCATTTCTTTTTTCCTTGAATGTTGTTTTTTGTTTTATATTATATATTTTTATATAAAAACAAAAGTTTATGTTGATTAATTAGTTATTTTTTGTTACTTGTTTTTTCTCTTTTATTTTTATCATAAATAATAAATAACTACAATGTATGTGATTGTAACATGTTAAGTCTAGAACTTAGAAGTCGAATTTAGCATCTGTGCATCTCCTATGACTTAACTAGATTACTTTATTTGTCTTAGACAACTTGCTTAAAATGAAGTCGGAATATGACAGTGTGGTTAAAAAATCTTTAAAAAAAAAAAAAAAAAACCGATAGTTAGTTATTTTTATATCAGATAGGTCATTCAATTCCATATTTGATAGGTCATTGACATATTCAATATTTACGAAGACCTATTGGCATAAAATCAAAAGCTTAAACATTTATTAGATTCAAAATCAAAAGTTCAAAAATTTATTATACACTTTGTAAAGTTCATACGCTTATTAAACATAAAAATGAAAGATCATAGACTTAGATATTTTTCAAAATATAAGAACTTATTTGGTATTAAAAAAATTCAAGGACTAAACAAAGTAATTTAACTTTTTTAAAATAAAATATTCAAAATGGTAGGTTATGTGTCACATTTTTTTTACTATTTTTACGAATTTCAAAATTAATGCTTTTTTATGATTTTTGAAAAAGAGAAATTGCAATGGGTGGCAATTTGAATATGATATTTTGTAGGTGTATCACTCATATTTGATATTTTATAAATATGGCAAAAACTTCAAATCTAGATTTCTAATTATATTTTATTCTATATTTTTCCTAAATAATCAATTGATAGAGAGAGAGGAAAGTGGCAACCGAACATGCGACTATTTACGGAGGTAAGGACAGGGAGGTGGAGCGTGTGCAGTAGCAAATGGTGTGGAGCAGTGTTAATAGGTGAAAGAGAGATGTTGGGGAAAAGAAAGATAGAGAGAGAGAAAAAAAAAAGCGGCGATCGAAGGTGCGTTGGTCGATGGAAGTAAGTGGCGGAGAGGTGAAGTGGTGGCCGATGGCAGATGGGGTGGAGGAAGTGCTGATTGGTGAAGGAGAGATTGGGAGGGGGGAGTTTTGTTGCTGTGAATAAGAAGAGTTCTTTTTTTTTAATCTAAGTGTATCATTATAAAGTATATCAACTCAGTCAAGTGCATCATTATCAAGTTTATCAACAATATATCAGTAGTATCTCGGTCAAATGTATCAACATTATAAAAGAGAGCATCATTATCAAGTTTATTATCAGTATATCAGTCAAGTGTATATTTATCAAGTATATCAATCAACTATATCAAGTTTATCAGTAGTATAAACGTGTGAATATGATTGACAAATTTATCAACAGTTTATCTGTCAAGTACATCATTTTCAACTCTATCAAGTATATTAAGTTTATCGACAGTATAAACGAGTACATAATTGACAAGTATATCAAATATATTAGTCAAGCACATCATTATCAAGTATATCAAATATATTAGTCAAGTGTATATCAGTAGTGTATCAAGCGTATCAGGTGCATCAAATGTATATCCAATAGTGAGGGCATTTGCAACGTTTTACATCTTTTATATGTGGGTTGAGCTACGTTTTTGCCATTTTTACAAACAACAAACATGTATTTCATACACCTAATTAATGTATTTTGTTTTGCCCTTTTGTAAGTACTCATTTAAAGAACTTAAAAAGGAAAGGAAAAATAAATAGAAACAATGAAACGTTATCAATCCGACCGTTGGATGATTAAAACAAAATAATTAAAACATGAAAATCTAGAAACTAATATAATATAGTTATAATTTAAATTGAGGAAAAAGGTCTATTGCATTATAAAAAAAAAAAAAAATACTAAAATTCATAAACTTATGCTCCTTCACTTTCTTTCTATAAAAAATAAAAATAAAATAAAATAAATTATTTTATCTCTCTAGATGACTGTCTATGTCTCTCTAGGTGTTTACACATGAATCAATAAAGTGATGAGAGAGAGGAAGAGGAAGAGAATATTTGAAAGACAAGCAAGCAATATAAAGGGAAAAAGTGGATTTGGGTATGTCTTAATGTTGGAGATGAATATGAATAAGGTAAGTTTTTTTCTTTTCTTTTTTTTTTTCTTTTTTTCTTTTTTTAAATTAAAAAAAAAAAGAAAAAAAAAAGACCCTCTTTTCAGTCTCAACTTATGAGTTAATGTTCCTTAAAGTGTTGCAAAAAGAAACTCAAACACTGTCTTATTACTCAGGTTTTGAATCTTTGTTCTTATTTTTATTATTAATATTATTATTACTTTCTTTCTTTTTTTTTTTTTGAAAAAATTTATTATGATTACTTTTGCAACATTAAAGCTGATAAAAGAAACTCCCATTGCAGCATTTTTTTACCATTCACATCTTTTCCTTCATTAAACCATCTCTCGTTTTTAGACATGAGCCACCCAATCGTTTAAACATTAATAACAGTTTTCATCTAAAAAATATAATATGTGAATATGTTTTTAAAATTTATAATAAAATTGCTAATAAATATAAAAAAAATTAAAAAAATTAACCAAAAAAAAACTAATAGTAGGGATTAAGATTTAAGTTTAAGATCTATTGAAAATACAATAACTAAAATTGAATAAATCTAAAAATACACATATCAAAATAGTATTTTAATTAATATAATAATAACAATATGCTTCCTTTTAATTTTGTTAAAATTCATATATAGAGGTTTTTGTTTTCTTTTTTTGTTTTTCATTTTTTCAAAAAAAAGACGGATAAAATGTATTTGATCTGATTGTTTCATGTTACTCATTCTTAATTAATTGTGTTTTTACTAAACATTTACAATTACTTTTTTCTCACAAATATTTATTATTGTTTTTTTTAAAAAAAGAAAAACAATAAATTCTAGTTTAATTTGTTATTACTAAAAATATTTTATTTATATTTTGTATATATTTCTGGTCTCGTGGATGGGTAGTCCTCAGAGTTTGTCTGTGGGTTAAATGATTATATAAATAAATAAAAGAAAAAGAAAAGTTTTTGTCTTGAGAGAATTGAGTGTGGTCACGTCCATCACGAGTCAAATGGTCCCTAAATTTAATTATTTAATTAATTTTGACCATTTTCAGGGTCGGGTCGGGTATTTCGCGTGTGTATGAGTTGAATATTTTAGAATTGTACTTTTTTTTTTAAAATGAAATATCTTTTTAATCCTAGATTTTGAGTATAGTTTCCATTTGATTCACAAATTTCAAAATGTTATATTTTATCTCTAAATTTTGAGTTTAATTTTTATTTAATTTCTATATTTCAAAATATTACATTTTTATCATTGAATTTTGAATTCAATTTTCATTTAATTTTTAAGCTTCAAGATTTTATATTCTTATCATCGAGTTATTACTAATACTCACTTTAGTATTTGATGATGTTGAAAATGTTAGTTGACTAGTTTAAAATAATTATGATCTGACTTCTTAAAATTAATTAACGTGGGCATTCAATGAAAAAAAAAACAAGGTTAAAAGTTTAAATCTTGAAATTCTAAAGACCATATTAAAATGAAATTCAAAATTTGAAGACAAAATTATATTTTTAAGTTTCTAAACCAAATAAAAATTAAACTCAAAATTCATAAGTAAAAGTATAACATTTTGAAATTTAGTAACCAAATAAAAACAAGAAAAAATTTCACAAATAGAAAAAATGTCAAACTATTAACAGAAAATAGCAAAAAAAAAAAAAACACCAATAGACTTCTATCAGCATATATTAGTGATAGACTTCTATCATTTCTATCACTGATAGACCCTGATAGACTTCTATCAGCATCTATCACAACTATCTAAAAATTTTACTATTTTGTATAAATAGTTTTCTATTTTTAAAAATTTTCCTAAAAATTAAATTAGATAATTTTAAGATAAGAAATAGTTTATTATTATTATTATTATTTTGAATAATTTTTGTGAAATGATTTGTCTTTAGTAAGTAAAGAGAGAGAGAGAAGTGTGAAGGAAGGAAAGTTAGTGAAATGGAGAACAGCAAATGTCGAGTTAAGAGAAGGCCAATAATTCAGTTCACCTCTGTCATCTCTCTGACACCCAACCAATTAAAACAGGGATACTTCTCCCCCATAACCAAACACTACCAAAACTTCTCTCTTTCTTCATTATTTTTATTTTTTAGTGTATATATATATAAATAAATCAATAAATACTCTCTCTCAAATGAACCATGAAGATACCTTTCTTTCACACAACAAATTTTGTCTCTTTTGTAGGCCATGTGATTATTTTCAAACCTTTTCTCTAAAGAATTACTAAAATTTTGAAGTTTAATTAATAAGGAAAAACTTATACATTTGGTCTCTGAAGTTTGTATTAAATTAGTCTTTAAATTTAAAAATGGAATAATTTAGACTATGTCATTTAAAAAATGCTTTATTTTAGTTCATTACTAACATAATCCGTTAAATATTAATGGTGTGACTTTTAAAAAATAATTTTTATAGTTAAAATATAATAAATGAATAAATATTTTTTTCTTTCTTTCTCTTCCACGATTTCCATCTTCTTCACTATATCGTATTCTTCCCCTCCCCCTCCATCTCTCTCTCGCTTTTCCATGTAGTGTCGTTGCCATTGTCATCGTCGTCGTCGTCTTCTCTTCTTCTTCTTTGCCCTGTTATTCTAAAAAAAAATTTAGGATCGTCCTCTCCGTTCCAAATTCGGGCCAAGAGCAGTCGTTCCTAAGCCAAATCTAGGAGGGTAATCTAGGTCTAAAAGGTTTTTAAGGGAGGATGTACCCTTTACAAGGGTACTAATTAGGTCAAAATCACTTTATTGTGTAGGCAACATTATTATTAATCAAGTAAGTCTTTTGAACCTTCAATAGCAGAAAGCATTAAATCCTCATTTATGTGATATTTAATCATGAATATTCTAAGGTTAATTGATGATGAAACTTGGAAAGTATATTTTGACCTAGATTCTAGGTTTGGCCCTAAATTATTTATATCTAACCTATAATGTGTTTGTAATAACTCCTGAAAAAAATGTTATTTAAACAAAATCAAATTTTCAGTAAGTATCCATAGAAAATTTGATAGTTTAAAGTGCATTTATTATAGCTTCTTCAATAATTTTAATTTTAAGACGATCAAAAGTGTTTTTTTCTTTAAAAAAAAAAATTAAAAATTTAATAAATAAAAATCACTTAAAAACTTGTCTGGATTAATTTAAAAGTGCTTTTATGAAAACGGTTTGAAAAACACTATTAATATCTTGAATTCAATCAAATTGACTTCGTAGATATTAATATTTGTATGCTATGAATTTGCATATCCAAGAAATTTTTAAAAGAAATAATTCATCAAGATTCTCATATAATTTATATGTGCCTAAGACGTACATGTGTACTAGGCTTGCATGTAAAAGCATGATGTGTGTTTCTAAGCATGAAGGTTCCTTATATAAACCCCTTACATAATATTTTTATATTATTTCTTGTGGTTTTATGATTTTTTTTTTTCTTCAGATAATCATGTAAATGATTATGGGTTTATCGAGGATAATCTTCGCTGCTAAACTTTCGTTTAAAGAATCATTGATAAGACATATTTTTAACCGCAGCCTAAGGTGCTATATTATTATTTTTTTTTTAAAGAAATTATGTTTTATGAGTAATTATCTCAATTTAATTAAGGACTATTTTTAAATATAGAAAAATGAGTCAGACTATTTACAAATACAGAAAAAATTTATTGTCTATCAGTGTTAAAACGCGATAGAATTCTATCCCTTGAGCGATAGACAGCGATAGAATTCTATCGTTGTGATAGAATTATATCGCGGTTTATCGCTATAGAGTAAAAGTTTTCTATATTCGTAAATAGTTTGATATTTTTTCTATTTATAATAATTTTTCTTTAATTAATTATATCACAATTCTAATATATTACATTCAACAATATTTAACACTCCTATTGGACACAAACCATGGTTCCAAAACCTACGTTAGGGAAAGAATATTAAGCAAGAATGCTATATCTTATAAAAATATATTGAGATTATTTTGGCGATCTTCACTCCTTTTCACGAAGCTTTCTTTACTATGACTCGAACAAGGGACCGCCAGGAGGGTTGTGATAACCTTTTGAAAGAGTCAATGAATATGGAGAATTTTATGGAGAACTCTTTTCTTCGTAGAATGGATAATCACCATGCCCAACCCAACGATCCTGTTTATAGCGACTTAGGACAAAATTTGACCTAATTATATAACAAAAAAAACATATTTTAATATCTAACATTAAAACAATATACTTTTTAAACCTATTTGAATCTTATTCAAATATCTCAAATTTTCGAACAATACATCTCAAATTTTTCAAATCTATCTCCTCAGGATTGAATAAGCAAAAATTGAAAAGTGTGAAACAAATTACAATTACTTGCAAGGTTTTCATGGAAAATAAACAAGAAAACTACATCCAAACCTAAAATGCAGCAGGGCGAGAGAAGGGGTCGGATTTGGAGGTGGGACAGCGGAGACGAAAAGGATGGAAAGAAGAAGAAATGGAACTGAGAGCAAGAGGGAAGTAGAAAGACGAGAGTGAGCGACAACAGTGAGAAGATGAGAGGAAGAAGAAGTGCAGAGCGAGAGGGATGAGTGTGGAGAAGAAGGAGCACGAGAGAGAGGAAGCAAACCGAGCACGAGAGAGAGGAAACGAGAGCGGAGAATAGAAAATGAACGTCTAAGTAAAATCTCATTTCAAGTGAATACTTTGGATCGTCAATACAATTAAACCTATTAAAAGTTGTTCCAAAATATGAATATAAGTTTTTTTCCTAATGTTATTGTGATCAAGTACTTTCTCAAAAAATCTTCTTGGGATCATTAACCTAGAAATTGCTTAAAGCTAAGAATAGTTTATTATAAAGCTCTAGTAATAAATAGGTTATTGGAAGGAAGAATATGTAACTTAATTATTCATTTTAATTATAATTCTTCCAAGTTTCTCTTAACTGAAATTCTTCTATACATTTCCTCAAAAATATGAAAATTTTGTCCAACTACACATCAGTCACATGATTAGCTTTTATCATAGATTTATAATTTATATTAATCTTTTATCTCCAAGTACAATTAAATGATGTTAATGTCTATTTTAGTGATCATTTAAATTTAATTAAAAAATAAATTGGTCTAATCAAATTTTGTCAAATGCTAAGCGAGTTAGGTACAACTAGATTAGACTCAATCTCATAAGTTCAATCAAATAGGTCATTTTCATTTTTCATATTCATAGAATTCAAGTAATTGAGAGAAGATTATCTGACAACAGAAGACTCTCTAACGTTCTTTAAATCTTTTTTTTAAAAGACTAAATACTTTAAAAATTAGAAGACTTTCAAGACGATAAAAAAATTGAAAATCCTCTTTGAAAAATAAAAAATTGCAAGATATCAATTGACTCTTCAATAAACTGAAGATGAATATGAAGATTCCATCTCGAGAACAAACTGTCCATCCCTAAAAAAAGTTTACATTTGAGAGAGAACAAATGACACTCTTATTAGATATTATATTACCTCACATAAGTAAAATCAAGTTTATTTTACACAAATTAAAGTTCTTTTAAAATCTTACGAACACTTGATTTTTAGTTTTTACAGTTCCGAAAATTTTGTTTATTTTCTCATAGTTTTTTTTATAATAGTTCTCATCTTTCCCTAAAAAATATTTTAATTTTTTTTTTAGTTTTCAAAATTTAACTTGTATTTTGTGAATTACATCCCTAAAAAGTAGATTAAAAAAAAATTCCAAAAAGACAGAAGTAGTATTATAAGCTTAAATTTCAAAAATCAAAAACAAAAAACTAAATAAATATAAAATATCGAGACCTGAGTCAAAGTTTATATTATACCTTTGTCGCTCATATCTTCAACGTTTAATAAGTACCTGATCAATTGCGATTGACGTTAGATATCGAAGGTTCTCGTTTCATATTGCATCAAATACAACTCACTTCAATTTGTGAATCTTCTTCATAACAATGAGGAACAAATAATTTTCTTATAAAGAAAAGAAGAAGCTAAGGTAGCTAATGTGAGTTGTGAATCTTTGTTTAGAAAAAAGAGGGAACATTTTGGAATGTTCATAACAACCAATATTGTACAAGCTAAGACAACAAACATTGAAGAGATCAAATTCCTTTCACAAAGGGCTAGGAATAAAATAGCTCATTATTTAGCTCACTAAGCCATAAAACAAGGAATATATGACACATCTAACCTTAAATACTATCCATTTGTTTGTACATCTCACAACTTTTAGTCTATCTTTTTGTGCCATTTAATTAATTTATTTATTTACTTGTGTTGCTTTTTCTTTTTTAGCACTAGCTGAATTTTTAAATCAAATAAAAATAAGAAAGATATTTAGTATTAAAAAAACAATGGTATACATTTGGAATGTTACATCATCATTATACTACTCAATTTCAAGACCAAAAGGTTAAGGGGTCATGGGTTCAATCCATGATATCCATCTACCTAAGATTTAATATTCTATGGGTATCCTTGACACCCAAATGTTGTAGGGTCAGGCGGGTTGTTCCCTAAGATTAGTCGAGGCACATGTAAATTGGCCCAGACATTCACGAATATAAAAAAAAAAAATCAATAATACTATATGAATGACCTTAAGTTAAACTTTTTTTAGGCATCAGAGAAGTTGTGACAAGTACCACATCGGTGCTAAGATTCTCCTTGTTTTGCAGGTCACGTCATTCCTGAATGACAAATTCTCAATTGTTGTGTCATGTGAAGGTCAAGTGTGTTTCAATATATCCAAATGAAATATTTTTTCAAATAAGTACAAACAAAATGACAATATGAGCATAACTCAGCTGATATAAGACTACACTCTTGATCAAAATGTTAGAAGTTTGAAACTGTTCACTCCAATAGTTGTACTATATAAAGTAAAAAAAATATAGGGAAATTACTATAAACAGAAAAAATATCAAACTATTTACAAATATAGAAAAATTCCACTATCGCTGAAGCGATAGAATTCTATCTCTATCTATTACTGATAAACAGTAAAAAAAAATTTATATTTGTAAATAGTTTGACTCATATTTCTATATTTGAAAATAACCCTAAAATATATACATATATTATAATCTTTTAAAAAAAGAAATATTATATTTTTTTCTTCAAGAAAATAAGTACAAAATTTAAAAGATAGCACAATAGTACACTCTGTCTTCTTTAACTAGGGTCCCACCCAAGGTTTGTCTAGATCTATGCACCAGCTGTTAACACTAACAAAGCTCTCTCTCTAAAATGAATAATTGAATTTGCTTAATTTATTTTTGAATTATATGTGAAAAAAATGATGGGATTTTTTAAATTAATTACAAAACTTAACCCCACCACTAAAAGAAATTAAAAAAATACAAAATAAAAGTTTAACCCCACCACCCACAGATTGGAAAAGAAAGATCTATCTTCTCTTCTATTCTCTTTATCATCTTTTTATAACAATTATTGTTATAATTTAATTCCTTTCTTTAATTTTTTCCTTCTTTTTCTTTTTTTCGTTTTTGTCCCCAAGCTTTTGTTTCATTTTCACTTTGGCCACATCTCTTTCTCATGTTTGAAAACATGAAAGTGAAAAAAGGAAAAGAAATATAAATATTAGAAGAAATTATATAGCTACCTTTAAAAAGTTCATCTCAATCATACATTTTTTTGGAAATTTTTCCTTTTTTATTCATCATTTTAGTCTTATATTTTATTGATTTGGTTTGATTTAACTTCAAAATCATAATTTTATATGATAAAATCCTAAATTTAAATGATCTTTTAGAGTAGGTGATTTGATTAATAGTATTCTCCAAAAAAAAAAAAATATTGAAAAACAACTAATAAATTAGTTAAAATGTAACCAAAAAAAAAAAAAGAGAAAAAACTAAATTGAGTTAAATTTGACAAATATTTCAATTTTGTATTGATTTGATTTTATTTTGTATTTTGGAGAGTTACTAAGTTATTAGCCTATAAATAGTAACTTGTTTCTTCATTTTTGACATCCCACCTCAAATGGAAGATTTCTCTCATTTCTTTCTTTCTTTTCATCTTGAGGTGAGAGAAGTATCTAAGAGTTCTGCCAGATCCAAGTAGTTCAAGGTTGTAGTTCTACTGAAGTTAGTCGTTGTATTTTACTAAGACGATCGGTGTAGTCTGCTTGCAGCCCATGCAGAGCGAATAATTGTCATGTCGGGACAATGCTTATCAAACCGTACATGAACTACCTATTGACGTCTCTACAATATCTTGAGATTTTGAGTTACATCAATTCATAAGCCTTCTTATATTATTTGGCTTACTTTTGAGTTTGAACTTTATTATTGTATAGTGTATATACCGTATCTAGTTAAAGTATAATCAGTTTGCTAGTGTATTCAGTTCTTATATATCATTTTCTCCAAATATAATCTTCATCATGTTTTTTCTTTTGTTTAAACTATGTTTTTTTTTTTGTTAATAGTATTTAAAATCAAACCTTCACACTACAAGTTGTATGTGTTTTTTTTTTTCTTGGCTTAGTTTTGGTCAAAGTGTGTATTTCAACGGCATAAATATGCATGTGTTTGTTTCTTGAAAATGAGGAAGCAAAAGACAAAGTATGAAAGTAATGGTTTCTCCATTACCAATTTGCCTCTCTCTCTCTCTCTCTCTCTCTCTCTCTCTCTCTCTCTCTCTCTCTCTCTCCATGTATGATTGAGCCATTTAAATTATTTTCTACCATTTATATATATAAAAATTAAAAAGGAAATGGGAGAATTTCATTTGTCACATCAGTTGATCTTTCTGTTACTTTGATATTTTCATTTGAAATTCAACACGTCTTCTATGTTATACCTAAATCACGAGGATGAGTTTGTAACCGGCCATTACATCATTCTTCAGCATAATTCCATACCAAGTTTGCCCTCACCTAACTATTCATCTTAGACCGGTGAAATTTTATACGAATGACCTATTTTTAACGACTTAAATGAAAAAAAAGACATTTGTTAGAAAACTAAGTTTTTTGGCTTCTTATTTGTATCATTACATGGTGAAATTACCTTAACGACCTTTTCAAAGCACGTGTGATGACCATCGATGCTCGATTCTCGCTACTCACTCTTGTTCATCTCGATACTCACTCACTCACTCTCGCAATTGCTCTTGATGATTCGACACTTGCTCTCGCTTTTGTTCTCTATTTAAATGTCTTGAATTGGTTATCTTGGCGCTTCAAATGACCAAGCATTTAGAGGCAACGCTCCCAAATACTTAATTTATATTCGTTTATGGATTATTTACATTTTTTGAGTCTAGGGTTTAGAGAGGTACCGTATATAAATCTTCTAATTCTATTGGCGTCTCTGTAATTTGTATTATCTGATATTTCCCTCTAATGAAAATCGATCTCTCCATCTTCTCGTGAATGTAGCTAACAAACTATTAGCTAACAAACGTTTCTTTACTGTTTATGTTTTTTCGCTTTCTTTAATTGTCGATTTCATAACACTCTTGTTACTTGTTACTCATTTTCAATTCTTTCTTTGATATAAAGATTTAAGGATGAGAAAAAAAAAAAGCAAGAAGAAATGACACATTATATGTTTGTTCAAATTTAAAATAAATGAAGCAAGAATCGAGAAGAAGTAATGAGAGCGAGAGCAAATACAAGTGTCAAGTGTCAAGTCAGCGATGAACGAGAGTGAGTATCGATATGAGCGAGAGTGAGTAGTGAGAAGCGAGCGTCGAGATCCACCATGAGTGCTTTACAGGGTTGTTACAGCAATTTCACCATATAATCACGCGAGCATAAGATAAAAAAAACTTAGTTCATAAAAAGTTGGTTCTTTTTTTTTTTTTTTTAATTTGGGACTATCAAAAGGGGTCATATGTAAAAATATCTCGATTCTATTTTATATTTTCATATCCAATAACTATGAAAAGGAGAGGTAAAAAGATTACTAATGTGATCCTTAGCCAAGTCTAACAAATATGTGATTGGCAAAAGTATTTTTAAACTTTTTTTTATTTAAATGGCGTAAATTCTAAAAATAATATTTTATGTTTTGATTATATTTATATTATTAATTTAATTAAACTTTTAAAAATTAGATTTATACTTTTAAAAATTTTAAAAAAAAAACTTTAATGAATATTATATTCCCTATCATAAAGAGTTGTTTTCATATATAGCAAAATGAGTCAACTTATTTACAAATATCGCAAAATGAAAAAAAGTAGTTTATCATTGTTTATCAGTGACAGATAATGATAGATAGACGGGGAAAGACATCTATCAGTGTCTGTCACGGATAAACAGTGATATTTTGTTATATTTAAAAATATTTCTAGCAATTTTACTATTTAAAACAATTACCCCAATATATTATATCAAACGCATTTTAAACAATTATTTAAATTACAATCCCATTTTTTAATCTACATCCAAACATACATATGTAAACATGAGATACAACTTTATTTTTATTGAATATCCTGTTTTAAAAAATGTTAGAGGTTACCCTAGGCAAAACCCAAGCCCAAGAAAATCGTGGGAGTCCATGCATCCAAAGTGGAAAAACAGAATCTCGATTCGTGAGTCAACCTAGTCGAATTCATTTCTGTTTCACAAAAGAGAAAATGAATGAGCCAAGCTCATTGGTCGTGAACCCTACCATCTCGCGACAACTCCACCCATGCTAACATTGCTGGCATTGCACATGCGACCCAAGCGAGTGTCAAATAATGGATCCAATGTCCTATAAATAATTTCCTTCAACCACCTTAATTACGAGACATGCAATATTTCATGTACTTAGTCGAACTAAATACTCTTGTACTAATTGAGACATTTAAGTGTACTCGACTCGACACCACGCCGATGTGAGTTCTCTTGCAAGTCAACTCGGACCGATGTTCAACCGAAAAGGAGCGACCTGACTAGATCTGTTGGTCAAGAGATTACATGTGGCATTACCATGTAGAAAATGAACAAAAAAAAAAAAAAAAAAAATTCTCAATTATTTGAGTGTAACTCCTAAAAAAAGTAAAGGAAAAAAAGAAAAGAAAAGTGAGAATGTCATTCTGATTTGTGTAAGAGCTTCCCAATGGGTAAACTTTGGGCTTTCACATAGACTCTTTCACTTCCCTCTTGAAAGCTCACAAACACACAACCTGCAAATATCAGATAAAAAGAGAGAGAGGAAAAAAAAAAACAAACAAAATATCACTCTGTGATCAAACTTTTTCCACCTTAGAATCTTCCAATGGATTTTTAAATATCCTAAGATAATAATGGCCTTTGCTGTGCTATCCAAATAATATATATATATATATACATAAAGAAAAAAAAATAGCGACTAAAATATCGTTTTAGTCCCAATACTTTTAAATGTTTAAACTCATCTAATCTTCTACTTTCTATAAATTTTAAAATATTATAATAATAATAACTAGGAAAATTTTTACAGATAGAAAGAATGTCAAACCATTTACATAAAATAGCAAAAAAAAAAATACTGATAGACCTCTATCAGCATCTATTAGTGATAAACTTCTATCATTTCTATCACTGATAAATCCTAATAGACTATCACAACTATCTAAAAATTTTGATATTTTGTGTAAATACTTTCTTTAATAACTATCAAAAGACACATTTGTTTTCAAAAACAAATTTAAGAAAAATTAAACATAAACTAACATAGGAGATTTTTTTAAAAAAAGATAAATTCACCTAGGAAAAAAATTATAGAAGAGGACAATCACTCAGGTAAAAACTCGTATTCAAAAGTCTTGTTGTACATCTTCGATAGAAGAAGACCAGCTCAAATCACAAAAACCCTCCAATCCAGCAGCAACTCGAGCAAGATTAGGTGCAACCGAGTTACACCGAAACAATTACAAAAAGAGAAATTATAGGGGGCAAAAAAGGAATTTGAACCAAATAACAATGATTAATATTATTATTTTCAAAACACAAAAGAAGAAAGAATGAAAATAGTAGTTGATTAGTCAAAGTTGGAAGGGCCACAAAAGCTTCATCTCCCATCCCTATAAAGCAATGAGGTTGTCAATTCTTTGTTGTCCCTATTCCCCCCCCCCCCCCCCCCCCAACTTTACACTCTCAATATAAACATTTTATTAATTAATTTCTTTGCAAAATTAAAATATATATCTCTCTCTTTTCCCTTTTTCTTTCCTTTTTTTTTCTCTCCTCTTTTTCTAAGATAGTGATTGAGGAATTGAATCAAATTTGTATAATTCAAATCAAGAAGTTAGTGTTTACATTTGTTATATGTACACTTTTTCTTTTGTAATTCACACTACCGACTTGCTATAACATCGGCCATAACTAAATTTATGTTCATATGAATTATACAAATACTTCGGCCATAACTAAACTCATGTTGTTCATATAGATTATACAAATACTTCGACCATAACTAAACCCATGTTGTTCATATGGATTATACAAATTATGAAGTATAAAACTACGAACTAATTTCTCAATTTTAAATCATATTTTTTAACAAAAAAATTAATTAGGTGCTAAAACGTTACATTTTGAGTAATTAAAATTTATTACGGAAAAAATGAAAAAAAAGAGAAGTAAAGAAAATGTAAACTGTAAAAAATTACACATGTTCACTAATAGTGTGTTAGCTACGTACACGAGCAGAAGAAGAGAGCATTTTTTTAAATTATAGGGGAATATCTGATAATAGATGTAGATGTGTTAAATGGGATTAGAGAGTTTATATATGACACCTCTCTAAACCCTAGACCTAAAATTGTAAATAACATATAATGCGTATAAAACTCAACAAGACCTAGTGCTGGGTCATTCGAAGTGTCAGATAACAGAGTCAAGACATTCCGACAAAAAATATTTATCAAAGGTAACGACGAATTAAAAAGTTAAAATAATTCTAGATAGATGACATTAGACGTTTTTAACATAGTTCGGTTTCTCAACCTGCTCCACGAGGCTGCACCTAGAGAATAAGATTAATTACTCAAGGTTGGTACAATTTACAATTAATATTGAATTATACATGCATAAAAGAACTCCCTTCTTAAATCATGTCACAATAGTTGATCGACTTCTCTTTGGATTGAATCTTTTCAAACACAAGCTTTCCGTGTGCTGTGGATATATCTTCTCCCAAGATTTAAAAATGTTTCTCACAAATATAAAAAGATTCACACTTTTACGTATTACAAATTTAGAACAATTAAGAGTGAATAAACAAATGTTCTTCACTAATCTTCTTTGGCTTCCCAATGCTTCAAAATGTCTTTAGAATTTATTAAAACAAGAACGACAAATCCAATTAAACCAAATCATCTCTATTAAAATTAAAGAATATCAATTAGGAAAATGTGTCAAAACAAAAATATAGTGACAAAATAAAATATAAATTCAAATTCAAACTTGCTACAATTAAATAAAAAATAATAAATAAAGCTTAAATATTTTTACCAAAAATGTCAATAACTAAAATTCCTTTCACATCTATTCAAAATCAATCTATTTATATTCCAACTCTAATTTTAATTTAAATAAAATTATGCTTAAATAAATCTAATTCAACTACCATAAATTTGTACTACCAATCTCGAACTCAAAGAATAACTCAAATTTGGTTCGGTTTTTCATGAATTAAAGCAATACTTTGATTTCCAAGAAAAGGGTTCAGGTTTAGAGCTCTTCAAATTTTTCTTTTTCTCCTTTTTTTTTTTTTTTTTGATTTTTGGATTTTCTTTTTCTTTTTCTTTTTCTTTTTTTTTTTTGTTTTTTAATTTTTTTTCACTTTCACTTTTTCTTTTCCTGATCTATTTTTTCCTACTTACTCGGGATTGAGGATTTGAATTGCTTTACGTGCTCCATATTACTTTTGCTTTTTTTTTTTTTTTTTTAAACCATTTTTAATATATTGCTTTTTTACATATCTGGTCTGTCAACTGCCATGTTATTGAGACGTTGTGTTTTGTTGTCTCTCATCACCTTTTGCTTCTCTTTCTTCCTTCTTAATCAATTTGTTTTTTGGAAAAAAAAAAAACAAAAAAGCAATTATAAGCACTACAACTTTCCAAATTATGTTCAAATTCTTTGAAGAAATTGCTCGACACAACTATCATAATATACATATATGCATATATACGCGAGAGTTAAATGTAAATCAGGATTACTAGAAATCAAAGGAGTGTTGGAAAACGTGAGTAATCAAAGACAGAACGAAAATGAGATTGTGAGGCATGAAAACGATGAGAAAGATGGTTGGATTGAAAACGGTCGGAACAAAATGAGTTTTATATTACAAATCAAACCCAAAACGCTCAATTCAAACATGAATTTTGGATTGCATTACATTACATTCTTATTTCATTACAAGCCACCAAACACCCCGTTAAATTTAAGAAGAGAGAGCTTATTGATGGTTGAAATATGTTGAATATGTTATCTGGCGCTCTAAATGACCAAGCACGGAGTTTTGTTGTCCAACAAGCGAGTCGAGGTCCAAGGATAGTGCACTCTATGTTATTTATGATTATGGACATATGGTCTAAAGAGATGTCATATATAAACCCTCTAACTCTATCTGTGCCTCTAAAATCTGTATTATTCGTTATTCCTTTTTGTTAATAAGATTGTTCTCTCTGTCTACTTGTAGATGTAGCTAACACACTATTAGTGAACACTGCAAATTTTAAAGTTGATAGTACAAGTTTATTACAACTAAATTTATAATAAATTTGTAACTTATCCTTACTTTTTTTTTTTATGAAATTAAACTTACTAATACTTAATTATTTTCTTAATTTTTAAGAAGATCAAAGCTCAAATCTTAGAATTGATATATATTCCTCATATTAATTACTTAGTCAAATTGAATTGATTTTATTCAATTATTTCGAGTCGTGTGTGTGTTTTTAAAAACTTTTAACAACTTTTGCTTGTAAATTGTAAAGGGATATATAATTAATTATGAAAATGAAAAAAGAAAAAAAAAAAAAAGAAAATACTAGGGTATAATGAATGGATAAGGATTAGAATAAGTAGAAAGAAAAATTCCAATATTCTCAAATTAATAAAACTAATAATAATGTTTCAAAAGAAAAAAATTAAAAAAAAAACCCAATAATAATGGAAAATTCGAAGAAAGAGGAGACCAATTGCCAAAAAAAAATTGGCTTCACATGGCTTAGCCGCTGGCCCAAGATCTCTGCCATTTATTTTATTTTTCTAAAATATCACATATTATTATTATTTAATTATCATACTAATTATTCATGTTTATCTATGTCGGTCCCCAATTTCAAGTTCCACAACAATTTTCTTTTATTTAAATATATAAAGATTGAAATTTATATCAGAATATATATATTTATTTCTCTAACTTTTTTTTTTTAAAAAAATAATTAGACTTTAGATCTTGGTCAATCAATGTTGAAATATTTCGTACTGTCTTATCATTTATTATTGACTTGTTGTAATAGAAATATCTTTTGAATATGTTACGTTTGTTTCTGTATTATTTTATAAAGGTAATTAAATTGTATATAAAAAGTATTTTTCGTACATCAAAATTTAACACTGTTCATGTAAGCTCTTTAAATTTTAAGTTTTTTACTTAATAGTTAAAATGAGCTTAATTTAGTTGATATAGGTATGTGTTAACAATCAAAAGATCTCTATCGAATCATCTCCTTTTGTTGTAATAAAAAAAATTAATATTTAGAGAATAGAAAACTAAAATATGATTAAAAAAATATCTTTTTTACAAAAGAGAAAGAGATACAATTATTAAAAAAATTATGAAAAATTTTCACAAATAGAAAAAAATGTCAAAGTATTTATAGAAAATAGCAAAAAAAAATACTAATAGACTTCTATCAGCAGACTTCTGTAATTTCTATCACTGATAGACTTCTATTAGCATCTATCGCAACTATCTAAAATTTTTGCTATTTTGTCTAAATAGTTTCTCTTATTTTTCTATTTTTAAAAATTTCCTTAATTTTATTCTTCATTCGTAATAATAATAATAATAAAAAGACATAACGACTTTAGGGTTTTAAATTTTCGTTACATATCAATATTCCATCGATATTTCTACATTTGCATGGATTTAAAATCAACATTTCTATTATATCGTAAAAAGATTTATCAACATAAAATATAAATAACAAAATATCACTAATGTAAATATAATATATAAATAGCAAACATTTTAATTTGTTTAGAGACCGTAGATTGTTTATTTATTAATCTAAATATATTTTTTCAAAATTTTGGTTTTATAATTTTTCAGGACATCAACATTTTGTCGATATTTTTGTAAAATATGAGATCTCGACATTTCCATCAATATCGACGATTGAAATATTTAACTAATAAATAGATGTCAATTTAAACAAATATTTAAAACAACATATAACAACGATGAACAAACAATTAAATTTTAAAACATGTATGGATTCTTTTAAAATAATGAACGAAGAACTAACGTTAATAGTCTAAATAACTTTTTTTTTTAATAAAAGATAGGAGGATGCAAACCACATATCTCTCGGTTGCTAATACATTCATATGTTAGTTGAGTTATGATCATTTTAACAATAGTTTAAATTAATATTTTTATATAGAATTTACATATTAAAATAAAATATTTATTTATTAATTCGAATGTAACTTAATAGATAAAATATCTATCATCATGATAGGTTCAATCTTTACCCGATCATACCATGATTCATTGAACTAAGAAAATGTAATATTTAAAATATGGATAATAAAAGAAAAACAAAAATAAGTATGATAAATGATAATTTACCAACCAAAATATTTTTTTTTTTCTTTCTGTTTTTAAATATTGAATATTTAACCAAAATATTTATAAATATAGAATTAATGATAATACGTAATAGACTTCTATCACTAAATGATAGACTGTGATATAAAATTTTTTTACTGTCTATCAGCGATAAAGTCTGTCGCAGATAGACAATTTTATATTTTATAAATAATTTGATATTTTTTAATTTATAATAATATCAGGAAAAGAAAAGAAAAGAAATAATTTTGAATTACAAGAATTCAACAAGAAAGGAACTGCCTCTTTCTCTCTCCTGTTTTAAATATCAGGGAGAAAACCCTGAAAGAAGGGGATAAAAAGCTCAAAAGGGAACACACCCATTGAGCTGCTCTACTCTGCTTCTTCTTCTTCTTCTTCTTCTTCTTCTCTCTTTCAAAATATTCCCATTTCATTTATCTTTCTTCATTTTTCTTCTTCACACTTTTCCTTTTACCCATTTCCCAATTCTTTCTTCTAAATCTTGGAGAGAAGAGAAGAAAATTTTTCAACACATACACACCCTACTTTGTGAAGCTTCAATTACAAGAACACCTTAAAGTTGAAGCTCCTCAAAACCCACTTTCATTTTTGTCTCTCACAAGACACAAAACCTTCAAACACTTTATTCTCTCCAACACACAATGAGTAAACAGGATTTCATGAACATTCAGGTACAATTTCAGGAATTTTTATTTTGTTTGTTCCCTTGATTCTTCAGTTTGCCCTCAATTTAAGGGACTGTTTTGGTTTCAATTTTCTCTTTTGTTTTCCCCCCTTTTAAATCTTGGTGGGTTTTTCTTTATTTAGTGAAATTGATGTTTGTTTACAGGCTTGTGCTCTTAGAGTTAACATTCACTGCGATGGATGCAAACAAAAGGTCAAGAAAATTCTTCAGAAAATTGAAGGTAAGTGGTAATCATTTGGTTTTTTTTTTTTTTTTTTCTCTCTGATTTAACCAAAATAGAACTCAACTTAGAGGAGAAACCCTTGATTATTAGCTCAGAGATTTGTTACTTTTTTTTTTTTTGTGTGTGTCTGTTTGGAGAGATTATTGACTGTTTCTGTTTTGGGGTTTTTTTGTTTTTGTTGTTTTAGGAGTTTACACTGTGAAAATAGATGCAGAACAAGGGAAAGTGACAGTAACAGGAAACATAGATCCAGGGAAACTGATAAAGAAGCTTGAGAAATCAGGGAAACATGCTGAGCTTTGGGGAGCTCAGATAAGTTCAAACAACAACATGAACAATTTCAACAATCAGTTTAAGCAGATGCAGTTTCAGAATGTCAAAGGAGGAGGAGGAGGAGGAGGAGGAGGAGGAGGAGGCAAAGACAACAATATGAACAACTACAAGTTTCAGATGGAGAAAGCTTTTCTTCAACACCAACAACAACTACAACAACAACAACAACAATTGAAAGGCTCCAACAACATCACCAGCAAAGGAGGAGGTAATAACAACAATATGCATAGTCTTATGGTTCCTCCTAAAGATAAGAAATCTGTTAAGTTCAATTTGCCTGAGGAAGATTCTGATTTTAGTGGTGATGAGTTTGATGATGATTTTGATGATGATGATGAGTTTGATGATGATGATGAATTTGATGATGAAGATGATGAGTTTAGCCATGGACATGGGCATGGCTTACCAAACAATATGATGCCTATGATGGGTAAAAAAGGAGGGTCATTTGGGCCTAATGAGACCAATGGTATGATTAATTTCAATGCTATGAATGGTAAGAAAGGTGGGGATGGAGTAGGTACTGCTAAGAAAGGTGAAGTTATTGACTTCCCTGTTATGATGAAGGGTAAGGGAGGAAGTAATGAAGGTAAAACCAGCAAGGGAGGAGGGAAGAAAGACGGTAGCGGTAGCGATAGCGGCGGGACAAAGAGTAAGAGCAAAGGAGGGGATCAGAAGAAAGGAGGGGGGAAGGATAAGAATGGAGGGAAAAAAGGGGGTGGTTTTCTAGGACTAGGTAAAAAGGGGCTGTTTGGTTTTGGTGGTAAAAATGGTAGCAAGAAAGACAGTGGTGGTAAGAAGAACAACAAAGGGAGCAGCAATAATAAAAGTGCTGAGAATGGTGGAGGAAAACATAATGGCAATGGGGCCAAGAAAGGAGGGAAAAATGATGGCCTCCATGAGTTTGACAAGTTAGATATTGGCTTCCATGACCTTGATATTGCCAAACCAAGCAAAGGAGGAAAAGGAAATGGTGCAAATGGAGGTGGTAATGGTAATGGTAATGGTAAGAATATGGGGCAGATGAACCAAATGGGTCAAATGGGCCATGCTAATGGAAACAGAGGACAGATGGGTCATATGGGACAGATGGGCTCAATGGGTCCAATGGGCCAGATGGGCCCTGGTGGTGGCAATAGGGGCCCACCAATGGGAAATTATGCAATGAATCAGATGGGTAACATTCCAGCAGTTCAAGGTCTACCAGCTCAACCAATGATGAGTGGAGGAGGAGGAGGAGGATATTATCAAGGAATGGGACAAGGGAATCCTTACAGCCAACAACAACAACAACAACAACAGTACATGGCTATGATGATGAACCAACAAAGGGGAGTTGGGAATGATATGTTCCAACCCATGATGTATTCACGCCCGAACCCGGCTGTGAACTACGCTCCACCGCCCCCGATGTTCCCTCCGGTTGCAACGGATCAGTACACGCATTTCTTCAGCGACGAGAATACGGATAGTTGCAGTATCATGTAAATTTTGCCCTTATAAACATAATTTCCCTTGGTTTATTTTCTAGGATTAGTGTTTTTGTGGTAGTTATATAGGCTTTAGTTGAATGTAGAAAATGGGTGCAAGGTTTTATAGTACCATTGCTTGTGTTACTTGAGAAAAAAGAAGGAAAAAGAAAATGGGATCAAAACTTTGATTCATTTCACTGTTTAGTCCCTCAAAAACCCACTTATTATTTTAATGTTTTTCTTTTGTATTTTTTTTTTTTTTTTTTTTGCCCTTTTGTCATTATAATGACTTTCAACTTGCAGAGATAATAAAAAAGAACAGAGTCCTTAGGGCTCCACAGTACCTTATCATGACAGGGAGATGTCAGTTGAGTAATGGCTTTCTGAACTGATGAATTATTTTTTTGGTAATTTTCTTTTAAAAGTTTTTGTCCTTTGACTTTGGTAACTTATTTTGTCATTATCCTTCTGTTTGTTAGAGTTTAATCTTTGTATATTTGAAGAAATGTAACATGGAGAGTTTGAGGTTGAAAATCTTTTTTGGAATTTAGCTGTATGAATTGATAAATAATTAAACAAACTTTTTATTTTGGATGGACCAAAATTTATCTGCACCATTTATATTCATATCTATGCAATTTTTTCAATCAAATTTGTTATGAAACCATAGAGACAAAGTTAATATTTTTAGAACTATATGTACCAAATTCAACTCTAACTATAGAGGCTAAATAGGGTTTAGAGTATAGGTTTTTAAAAGTATGTGAATCAAATTAACGACTCGAGTTTAGGAGATGGATATGAATGAACTGAGATCACATCTGAATGAGATGGATCTTGAAGACATAAAAATATAGTTAAGAAAAACTTAAAAGAATTGAAAGTTACTACTTATACCAACAAGATCCACATTCTTTTTCAGTTACTCTATAATAAGAACTTCATAGTTAATCGTGCTTAGCTGAAAGAATCCGTGTTGGTTTGTGGGGAGAAGTTTCACTCTTAAAAGCAGTTCAAAACAAGTCAGGATAACGTTACCAGATCGCAGGAGATGCAGGCAACATTTTTAAAAGAATTGCAAATATAATAATATTTATTAGGAATAGATTCTATGATCGTAAATTCTTTTGATTTTATATATCTGCTAATACTTTGGGTCTGATTGCTATATTTGCAATATGCTTTCAAATATTTCCTTTTCAACAGCCTACACATTGTCCCCACTGGGCCTCAATTTTTGACCCCCAACTCATTATTGGTATATTACCCTTTCATCTCACTGTTGTCTGTTGGCAAGTCTGCTTCTAGTTCCATTGATGCTTTCAATTTCAATATGATTTATTTTATTAATCTCCAAAATGCAATTTCAATACAATTTATTTTAGGTTTAAAATACTACTTTGGCCGGTGTACTTCTGGTTTTAGTTCAGTTTGGTTCTTATACTTTCAAAATATTCATTTTGGTCTCTATACTTTCAACTTTGGTTCATTTTGGTCCCTATACTTTCATAATAACCATTTTGGTCCCTCCATTTTTATTTTTACTTCGGTATCAAAATGGTCAATTTTTTAAAGTTCAAGGACCAAAAGGAATCAAAGTTAAAAGTTCAAGGACCAAAATGAATATTTTGAAAGTACATGAACCAAAATGAACTAAAGTTAAAAGCATAAGAACCAAAATAATATTTAAACCTTTTATTTTATTAGTCTCAAAAATGTAATTTCAATATATTTATTTTATTAATCTCCAAAAAGAAATTTGTTTTATTTTATAAATAGTGCTCGTGGGCCCTTGAACTTTTGGTGGGTGGCTATGGGTTCATATCCATTAATGATAATTTTGTTGGGAGAGTGGGATGAGAGCATTGAATAAGATATCAGTTCTTTTACATTAATGTGTATTGTTATATCAATATTCTATTCATATTAACATCAAATGAATTTACATTTTAATTTGAAGATAAGATAGTGATGTTGAAGGATCAACTCTCTTTAGATTTACTTTAGAGTTAAAATATTATAGTTTAACCGTTATGGACCTACATTATCTTTTTTAAAGTAGAAGGTTCAAATTTTCTATATTCATTTATGGTACTCAAAAAGAAAATTCAACTTGATGAACCGCTTTAAAATATTATTTTAAAGTGTTTGGTACCGTTTTCGTTTTTGATTTTTTATTTCCAATTTTTATAACATGAAAATATTTGTTCAATACTTCATGTTTTTCAAAAAGACTTCAGAATTGTGAAGAAATTTTGAAAACAATAAAATCCAAGTTTGTTGTTTCTTTTTCTATTTGTTTCAAAATATAAATAAAAATATTATTTTATCATTTTTGGGTTATCAAATCCATAATAAATATCTTAATAGAAAGAGTTGTTTTGAAATATAGTAAAATGAGTCAACTTATTTATAAATATAGTAAAATGTTATCGTCTATCAGTGATAGACAGTGATACAGTATCACCGTCTATCATATTTTACTATATTTAAAAATATTTTCAGTATTTTCGTCATTTATAACAATGATCCTAAAATAAACATTACATGAAGATTGTGAATATTTAATTTTAGAAAAATACATTACATAAAATTTTTGGAATGTTTTAAAAATAGAAAAATAAGGAAAATTATTTACACAAAATAACAAAATTTTTAAATAGTTGGGATAGACGCTGATAGAAGTCTATCAGGATCTATCAGTGATAGAAATGATAGAAATATATCACTGATAGATGCTGATAGAAGTTTATCAATATCTATCAGTGTTTTTTTTTTTGCTATTTTCTGTAAATAGTTTGACATTTTTTCTATTTGTGAAAATTTTCCTAAAATTTTTGGATATTTATTTATTTTTTTTTAAAAAAACTAGTTTTCAAATAAAAGTTTCACCTTTTGTTTTAAATTTTCAACTTTCAAGGAACAGATCAAATAAGAGAGAAAAAAAATCAGTTACCAAACATTACTTCTTTTTTAAAATATAAAGACATAAAATTTGGGCTTGATTGAGATTTAGGTCAAAATAGCCTATTATGGGCCTCAATTAAGGGTTGTTTGGATTGAAGAAACTTCCAATCCGAATAATTGAGTTTTGTCTAAAAAGTCAATCAATCTAACCCAATCTACGAAGATCCCTATGCATAAATATGACCATTTTATAATTTCCAATAAAAATTGCATTGGATCAAAAATGGAAATGAAATTATAATATATAGCACAACGTTACTTATTTAATAATAATACATGGAATTGAAGTCAAATCTAATTCAATTTTTCAGTTACTTTGATATGTATAACAACTTTTAATTTGCAATAAAAATAATGAGAATGGATATGAAAATGAAAAGCATAACCTCTAACACAACAATAATAATTCCATTTAATTTTGAAAATTAATTAAATGTGAGAATCCCAAAAGAAATTTAGGTCAAGTTCTAAACATAAGTTTAATGCATGAAGGCTTTTAAAAGAAACTGTTCTAATTTATTACAAAATATGCATTTATGCATTGCATGAATGTCCCTATAAAAACAAACCATCCTTTCTTTTGTATCTACGAACATCCTCCTTTTGTATTTCTATAACATACATTTTAACAAATTTGTACAACGCAGTCGAAAAGGAATGGCGAAATTAGGAGCGATTTTTAGCTGGATCTTCATTACCTTCCTCATCTTATATTCAGGTCTAACTTCTTCTCGTAAATTACGTTTGAAATGAACTTTTTAGAATAAGAGTAGCTTTAGCTGAAAAGTTTTTTATTTTCACAAACTGCGTATGAAAAAACAAGTGGTAACTTAAGAGATTTCAGCATTCTAAAACTCATGATCATATAGTATTTGTCAATATTTTTAGAGATTGTAAAAACATTTTTATCTAACAAGTGAGCCCATTTGGATTGACTTTCTAAGGATTTAGAAGTGCAAAAAAGATGTTTATAAATACTTAAAAAGTCAATCCAAACAGGCCCTTAATCAAATCTGTAAATTTTTTCAAAGAACTCATATCTATCGAAGGAGTTTGAGTGTGGTTTTTAAAATCTAAAATTAATGAGTAGAGTTACAGGGAGTTTGAATACAAGTGCTCAATTGTGTTGCAACAACCATCCTGAGTTGGGGGCCTGCAAGCCTGAAGTAGATGATCAGGGAGATGGAAAGTGTTGGACACACTGCATTTCTGGTTGTGAGAAAGGAGGATTCTGTAAACAAGTTGGAAGTAAACATGTTTGTCATTGTTATTGTTGATTTGATATATTTGCTTCCTTTTAAAACGTTCATTTTCATGTATGCAATGTCACACATTGCTCTTTATAATTGATATTTTTAATAATAAAAATCTAATAAAATAAAAAAGAAATGACCAATAATATGTTATGGGCTTTCTATATATGTAGCTTAATTACACCATTATCTAAACTTTCTTAGTTTTTACATAGAAAAACTAAATTTCCTTTTAAAACGTTTGCAATGTCACCATTATATGAATTTTGTCATTTTCTTAGATTTCTCAAAATATAGAAGACATAAAGTTTGGGCTTGATTGAGATTTAGGTTAAAATAGCCTATTTTGGGCCTCAATTAAACCTGGACCCAAATCATATAACCTAGATGGACCAACTCAGCTCACAATTTTGGTTTTTAATTTCAATTTGGAATGGATGTCAACTTATAATCAAACTCAAGGTTAATAATGATTAATTTTGTCACTAATTTGATAAATATTATGAAGGTTTATTTTCTTATTCAACAAATGTCTCTTCTTGAGATTTATTCACAGGTTTGCTTCAGCAAATTTAAAAGAACAAGACTTGAAATTGAAATACCAAACATATCTTTTCTTTTATTTTATCTCCTTTGATGCATTAACCACATAAATTTGGTTCATAATCTTGATTTGAATTTGACACCCTTTTTTAATGTCAATTTATCAAAATATGAATTTGGGTCAACATTTTAATTCTCTAATATGGCGTAAAATTCCAGTTAAAATTTGAAATTCATTAAACTTTTGATTTGGAAAGAAATTTTTATTATTCCCATTCAAAAACTGATTTGGCTTTAGGGATAGGATCCTAAATTTTAGGTCCCACCCACAATTTGATTTAGTTTTAGGAGTAGGATCTTAAATTTGAAATAAATTTTGGAATAAGACCAAATCTTAATATGAAACAAATTTCCATCCAAAATTTGATTGGAGTAGAATTTCAACAAATAGATTTTCTTGATGGAGTTTTAATTTTGAACAAAAGGCTGGTCCCAATTTCAAATTAGATTCATATAAAATTTGAAGACTTTGGCTTTTAATTTTAAGCTAGCTAATTCGAACTAATCAAGAAGGATTCGAAGTTGACTAATAGCTCAAGACTTCAAAATCAATAAAGTCGTTTTGATCATAAAAATTTGACTCGACTAGTCTAGAGTAGAATGCACTTGCATTGGAACACAAATCCAATTTTTCTACACAATAACAAAATATGGTTAGTCTTTACTGAAAATGACTCTTTTACTCCCAAAAACCTTTATATTGACACAAATTATCTTACAACAAGAAATATCTTCATTTTTACTAACTTATGGCCCTTTGAACACATATTGTCTTCAAATTATACTTGAGTCATCTAAGAAATGATCTTAAATAAAAGAAAAAATACATAACACAATGACGTGTTTGGCAAACACTAGATTAGGGGTTGACTAATATTTTCTTCAAATTATATTTCGAGATGGCTTTTGGTAAACACTAGGCTAGGGGTTGGCTAATATGCTATGTTATTAGACTATTGATCTCATTCATTCAAAATAGGAGTTTAGTCTTCCATGATTCTAAAATGGGATTGAGCTGAGTTGAAGTAGAAAGAAGAATATTGATTGTGCATAGGCATCTTGGGTAATAGGAATATTAAAAAATGATTTACCATAAGAACAAGTCAACATTCTTAATAAGAACTGAAATGGGTATTTTTGCTCCTCAAGAAAACTCGATAAAATTTTAACTATTGTTGTTTAATACATAAGAATTTAACCAATGATTATCTTCTTGGTTGGTGTCGAAAGACTTGTAATAGAACAATTAGCATTTTGACAGAAATTCTTCTCACAGCTGATTGTTTTGCTAATGTGAAATTCTACGAAGACCTTTGAGATTCAGAGTACTAGAGCATTAAGCAACAACCATTAAGTGGAGAATTTCCATCCACTTATTTTCTTGTTCACTACCTCGAGTCATAATTATGCAATTGACCAAGTTGGATTTCTGTTAAGCTATAGTCAACTTTATCTCATATTGGCAAAAAGCGCCCTCGATCAAACAAACTTTAAATTTTATAAAAGAAGAAAGATCCTTATCGTAGAAAAGAAAAGTAGTCATCACTAAAATGCTTAGTTGACTCCTTAACCTTGATAGGAAGACGACCTTATTGAACAATACATGCATAAGGATGAAGAATATCCATTGAGAGACACAAACAACCAACCCTAGAAGACCAACAACGTCTCCTTAAATATGCACAACAAAAAATCAAGAGAGAAACCCTAATTACTATTTTGTTGCGTTCAAGAAAGGCAAGAAATCTGCAAGAGACGACATGCATGATTTTCAAGATAAGTAAAAAAATATTTCGTAAAACAATACTTTTAGAAACAACCATTACAGTAGACATCCTGAATAACAACCACCTGCCTTAAACAAATATTACCAACACATAACCTCTAACATTTACTATTTTCTATTTATCCTCTCTTTTCCTTTTTATTAGACAATAATAATTAACTCAACCCTCTAAATGCTCTCCTAAGGACTAAATTTAAGAAAAAAAAAACTCAAATTTTAATAAAAGAAATTGTAACATTTTATTTTAAAATTTAAAAGGCTATCAAAAGCGAGTAACATTTTAAAAGTTATATAAAATATAAATTAAATCCAAAATTTAGGAATTATTGCGAAAAAAAAAAGGTAAAAGAAAGTAAAAATGAAAAGTCTGCAACTCTTCCATGGTCGAAGAAGCCACCGCAGCGCCATTTCCATCGAATCAAAGAGATACCGACGAGACAAAGAAGAAGAAGAATCGAACCACAGAATCAAGAATCGAAGAACAAAATCAACAACTTCAAGGCCAAATTTAAACCAGATTCCATAGAAAAACGATACCAAAAGAAAATATGCATTCTTTTGGTTATCGAGCCAATGCTTTGGTCACTTTCGCCGTCACCATTCTCGTAATTATGTGCGCCATGGCCTCCTTCTCCGATAACTTCAACTCTCCCTCACCCACCGCCAGTGTTCAGGTCCACCATTCTTTTTCTCCTGCTCTCTTTTTATTCTTTTCGTTTCTTCTTTTGTTAGATCTGTGGTTCGGACGTTTAGGGTTTTGCTCTGATTTCTGAGGCAGCCTGAATTTTGTTCTGCATTTTGTTTATTCTGATTGTTTTCTGTGGGTTTTAGGTGTTGAACATCAACTGGTTTCAGAAGCAGCTTCATGGTAATGACGAGGTATATTGTTGGAGATTCGTCTTGGTTTCGTCTTTTGCTCCATTTTTTAATTGAATGCTGCAGATTGTTTCTTTTATCTGATTGTATTTGGATTTATTTTGTTTGATCGAAGTCTATTTTGGGGTTTGATTCTTATGAATCTAGGGAATCTTAGGAGAATGACATCCGAGTTTGTTTTCTTGCTAGTTACATTTTAATACGAGTATGTTGACTGAAAGAATGGAAGTAGAGATATGATGAATGCCCGTTCTCTTAATATTTTCCTAAAATCCTTAGTCATGCGATCTTAAAGCCAAATACCACCTCCAGTTCAACATTGGAGAATTGATAGAAGATATCTGTTGTTTGCTTTTCTATGGAGTATTTGGTTTGAGATGAATAGGAGAGTTCTTAGACGGAGTGAGATTAGTTATCTCCATGGTGGAGCTTAGTTAGCTTCGGTGCTTCTTTGTGGCTGTCTGCTTTCAAGGATTTTTCTACTTATCTTAGGCCTTCTTCTGGAGCCCTTTTCTAATCTATGGTTAATGGTATAAGATTGTCGTTTCGATCCTTCTGTGGTTGGTTTTTCCTTTTGTAGGTGATTTTGTATTATAAGTAGAGTCTTGCTCCGAAGAGATAGAAAGGGAGAGAGAAGAAGGATATCTCTATAGGTTCTCTCTTCCCCCCTCCCCAACAAGATCATGAAATATTTATAGAGGTTTCTATTAATCATCTTCAAATTTGCTTCAAGTTTGGAAAAGTTTCAAATTGTTCTTTTCTTCGTGCTCTGTAATCAGCTTTGGTCATCAAAAGAATTGTGAAAATGGTGCAATACTCTTGAATGGGAGCACTCATTTAAAGCATAACTCAGAAAACACTCTGTAGAGGATACATTGAAAGAGGCCACTAGGCAACTCATATTACTGAATTGATGCTGTCATGATCATGGTGGTATTGCAATGTGATTCTTGGGATTGCCAGACATGCATCGCTTAATTCTCTAGCCTTGAGTTTACAATAGTTGAGCTAGGAAAAGGATTTCAAGTTGGTATCAAGTATCAAATAGTTATTGTTCAGTTACCTCCAAACTCATGCAATAATAGTCATATCGATAATTTCTCAGTTGGTTTTTAGATGTTAATTGCATTACTAACGAGGATAGTCATTCATCACAATGGTGTTGATATTTATTACAGCCTTATACTTTACCGTCTGAACTGTAAGCCATTAACTGTGCAGGTCAGCATGACCTTAAATATCTCGGTGGACTTGCAGTCACTATTTACATGGAACACAAAGCAGGTATAGCTATAACCTATTTTATAATTGCCCTTTTTTCTTTGTGATTTTTGTGGCATTTCGATGCCTTTTGAGACATTTGAAATCTGGAGCTTGAGTTATTGTATTGAGGATCCAACTTGAGATCTATGGCTTTTGCTACTTTTCATTGATTTTGGAATATGGACGGGTGCGATCATACTAGCACTAATGCATTGGATCCAATCATTGATTTTGGAATATGGACACAAACACCAGTCAGCAAATCATGATGTAATCTGTACTTGTGATTTGTTTAATATACTATACCCTACTTATTTCAACTGCAGTTTTCTCACCTCGTTTCCAGTTTCGACTGTTTGTTTTCATAATATGACTAGCTGACTGAAATGAATGGCCGATGGGCTTATTAGATTTTAACACAAGTTTACAGGTTTTTGTTTTTGTAGCTGCTGAGTATGAGACTCCTAAGAATTCCTTGAACCAGGTAAGCTCCATTGATATGTCTTCTAGATTTCTAATCCTGCTGCTTATCTTATTCAGTTGTTATGACGTTGTCTTTCAGATCTCACTGTGGGATGGTATAATACCTTCCAAAGAAAATGCCAAATTTTCGATTCACACTTCAAACAAGTACCGTTTCATCGATCAGGTGAGCTAGCTACATTCCATGATTCTTTCAACAATTTAAGATGAATTTACCTTTTTCATTTACACAAACTTCATCTTGTCATATCCTGTTTTTATTTTGTAGGGAAATAATCTCAGAGGTAAAGAATTCAACTTGACGCTGCATTGGCATGTAATGCCGAAGACCGGTAAAATGTTCGCCGATAAGATAGTGATGACTGGGTATCGCTTACCGGAGGACTATCGATGAAGATAGATATGGTATTTAAAAAACATACTTTTTCATATATGAGAATACAGAAAATTCAGTTCAGCTGAGTTAGAAATTTACAGACAGGAGAAAAGTTGCATGTATGAGATGGATAGAAAGGGAGTTTTGCTTGGAGTTTTTGATTCATTCTTCTTTCATTCTCATTTTCCCCCTCCCCATTAACTTTGACCTAGCCCTTGAGTTTGATGCATTTGAAATTCAGTAGAGCTGGTATAACATGATTATCACTGTTATAATGGTAAAATATATATATATATATAAATTTTCTTCCCTAGGTCACCTTGTGTCAATTTATAGAAAAAAAGAAAGTTACCTTTTTAGTCTCAAGTTTTCAGTATTTTTAGTTCCTAAATTTTCAGTATAAGGTGGGTGAGATTTTAATAATAAGTTAAGGTCTCTGAAGTTGTTTGGAGTAATTTTTATTATTTTAAATGCTAACAGTGCATTTTAATTAAAAATAATAATTAAAAAATAATTAAAAAAAGTCAAAGGTTTTTAGTCTTTATAGTGCTACAACTACAAGTGAGAGGGAATTTTGAATTTCTGGTTAAAGAAAATAACAAAGTATATGTCAATGATGTCTGAGCTATATTCACTTTTAGCACAATATCATTATGTCATTCCACTTATGATATAACTGAGAAGAAGGAAGAAGAGAGAGGAGTGAAAGATTCTTTTTTTTTTTTTTTAAATATCATGAAACCATAAAAAATTATTTCAAATAAAAGTTAAGAGACATTACATCTGAAAACTTAGGATCAAACATATTACTAAATATTTGGAGACTGAAAAAGTAATTTTCTTGAAAAAAAGTGAAAATATGAAGTAGTTTATACAATTTTAATTTTGCAACTCAATTAATTTAGACCAATTTCTGCCAAATAAGCATAGTTAAATTGGCATAAAGATTGTACTTCAATCTTGAGGTTAGATGTTCTACTCTTCTACCTTACAAATTGTCAAGAAATTAAAAAGATCAATTTTTGTAGTGCAAAAGTCAATGAACAAGAGGTGCTTTGTTCACCAACATGGCCATATGATCATATTTGAGTAGCTAAAAACTTGTACTATCGATTTTGACTAATTGATCGTGTTCCCATGTAAGCTAGTTGAATACTCACTTTCACCAACAAAATTGAAGTAGTTGAAGGAGGGGAGCTTTCATTCACATTGAGTGCATAAAAGTCCACATAGGGTAATCAACTTCATTAAAATATTTTCTACTATCGTCATAGGTCAACACATCAACGATCGGCTAAGTGTATCACAATACTAGTCTCATGCAAGTCTTTTAGCTTGAGCTCTTAGTAAATAGAATATGACATGACATTTATTGAGACTCCTATGTTTAATATTGCATGCTTGCATTCTTTTCACCAATGACAAAGTAAAGAAAACATATCTAGGTCTTTGCATTTTCCTAGCGAGTTCCTTGAAAAGATGGCCGACAAATTCTCACTTACTATTGTGTTCTCTTTTTCTTTTAGCTTTCCTTTCTTATTGTACCACTTTTTTCATAAACTTGACGTATTTGGAAAGTTTTTTAATCACATCGAGAAGTGGGATGTATATCTCCACCTTTCTAAATGTCTCCAAGATCTCTTTGTCATGCTCGTTCTCCTTAAATTTAGATAGCATGCTAAGAAAAGAAGTTGTTAGAATATAGAAATTTAGAGATAGAAGAGGATGAAATTTACCCCGCGTGATATTTTATGAGAAGGTTGCTCCCATTTCTTTACCTTTCTTTGTTCCTTTTCTATATGTGAAGTTGATCGTGAGGGGATTTCGATTCCACTCCTCAACATGATGATACTAATGTTCTTTGCTCTTGAATTCACATCTCTAGTTGTGATGGTAGTTTTCTATAACTTTGGGCCTTCAATATCTCTACTATAGTAGCCAATTGAGTGATCTGGTTGCCCAAGTTTAGCATATCAACCATCTGCTACCTATTGAAATTAAGAATACTATCAATGTCCTCTAGAGGTGTACCTAAAGTGGAAGGCTGAGCTGGAGCATCAAAATTTTGGCTTCCCTAATTTCCATTTTGAAATTTGGGTGATATGTGCATCCAAGATTGTAAGTGTTTGAGTAGTAATCATACTTCTTGACTGGAGTTGCTGGCATACCTCCATTGACAGTTGCACGTAGTTGTGGGCAAATATCATAAGTGTGTCTAATTGTGGAGCATAGTCCACAAACCTTAGCTATATGCACCATCTTGCAACAATTGGCAAATTGACAAATAAGTTATCTAACTTCTGTACCATCTTGCAACCTTAGCTACGAGTTCTCTGCCATGCTATAAATCAGTTATCTAACTTCTGTTGGAGTCTTATTTGCTAACACACCTCAAGCAGTTGCATCTATCATTTCCTGCTCCATCTGAAGTAATACCTCATAAAAGTTTTGATGAAAAGTTGATTAGGAATTTGGTGGTATGGAAAATTGGCAAATAAACACTTGAAACTCTCCTGATATTGGGGGCTTTAGAGGCAAGAAAGAACTTTTCTAGGAAAAGACTTTGCATCTTGTTTCATGCTGTGATTGTCCCACATGAAAGAAAGTAGAGACAATCTTTAGGTTAATCCTTCAAAGAGAAGGTAATTTGCTCTTCAGTCACCTCATGAGGTTTCATTCTAGAGCAGATTGTGTGGAACTTGGTGTTTGTGGAGGGTCTTAACCTGTGCAACCACTAAAAATAAAGAGCAAGTGAATTAAACCATATTTTAGCTCAAAATTACCTTTGACATTCGAGAAGGTGATGTAGGGGGGTTGTTGGTCCAAGTTCGACATCATTGACTGCCTCAAAGTGTGCTCTTCAGACATCCTTTCCTTAGGTCAAAAAAAAAAAAAAAAAAAAATACTAGATTGGTAACCGCTAGTCAATTCAAGATGTGCACCTTTGTTCAACCCACAATCTTGCTCTCCGGCCTCCTTCTTTAATCCACGAGCCCGTCTATTGATCTATGGAATAAACTGCAAATCTAAATCTTGAGAAGAATAGGTCACAAAAGAAAAGATAGTCCAAGAAACAAGTGATGGTCTTTTTTACTTAAGAACGAATTGTCCTTTCCTCAAATCATCTAAGAAGAAAGCAATGGAGGCTACTTGGGATGATAATGATTTAAAGTAAAAATAAAATGTTGGAACAAGAGATACTCCTATTTGAACTGAAAATGGTCCTACTGAAACTGAGAAGGGCTATTAGCAAGTTCATAATCTAAATCACGTCATGTCATACCTTGGCTTGAATCTTGAGGAAACGGGCACTATTACTCATCTTGGCCTCAATAGCTCAAGCTAGGCCAATCCCTCCATCCAAGATAGCAAGGACCATCAGGCATAAAGAACAAGCTAGACAACTCCCACAAAGGGCAGACATCGCACACAAAGGTATGCTATAGTTGTGGACATGCTACAAAAGAGTGAGCTTGAAGTAAGCAAATTTTGCATGCCTCTATATCCTGCAATTGCCTAAAAGCCAAAATTCGAACAATAACTATTTAATTTTTGTAGTTTATAAATATTAATATGCAAGAACTTATCGGGGGTTCTCACAATCAAATACCTTTTAAAACTAGCGATTAGTGACTACTACTAATGGGTGATATTAGTAGCCAGACCATGTTAAATCACATGGAGCCTTCATTAAATTTATCTATGGAAAGTAGTAAAGAGGGGATGTTGGAGTTAGATTGATAGGTAAACTAAAATGCAAAAATAAAAATGTGAAAAGTAAGATAACAGTGAGAGAGAGGGATATCAAGAGATTAGCTCATTGATTAAGAGGTAGTTGGGACTACTTATAGATTTAGTGGTTGATTTATCACGGAATTAAGGTTATCGAATTTACAACCCAATTGATTGATCTAAAAACGTCGAATAAATTCTCTTAATCCAAATAATCAGACATAGACAACCAAATTAATTCTAAACTAACTAACAAGCCGGACAAGATAGCGTTCCATGTTCGTCAGGTTGCAGTAAGTCTAGCGATTGATCAGAACGACTAATTAAATTGGTCGTATTCAATTTTATCGCTTTTAATATTCCATAGGTTTGTTATGAACAATATGATGAAATAAGGTAACATCATTGATTTGAACAAAGTCATAAACTCAACCTATTGTTATATGCCTTCATTACAATTATGGATAATCCCAACATACATAGCATAGTTGAAATAAATATGCAAGCATGTGATTAAGGTGTCAATTTAATCTACTTGCATGCTTATTCTAGAAATTAAAGTGAGGAAAAGAAAACATAAAAATAAATAAAAACCTATGAACAATCTAAAAAAATCTTACATAATCCATAAATACAAGCCCAACGAACCTCATCAACCTTTTGAGCCTAGTCGGTCATCAAAACTCAAATCTTGATGCCAAAAACATCCATTACATAGCAAAAACAAAGAAATAAGGGTTTTAGCCAACCAAACCTAAGAACCTCAAAAATCACCACGCAAATACTAGAAAAATGCAAGAGATACTTTAATAGAAATCACAAAAGTGTCGTGACGCTTTAAGTAGGGTTGTGACGCTTGCAACATCTTCTCCAACACTCTGTAGTGTTGCTCAATGCTATCGCATCATTTTTTTTTAGAGCGTCACGTTGCAGTAGAGCATTGTTACGCTTGAGTCAGGAGAATTTTCGTAATTTTTTCCAATTTGCTAAAAAAAAAACTTCAAATTTACCCTGAATAGCGTAGTAGCATTCGAAAATATACGTTAAGCTCAATTCCCTACAAATATAAATATTTAAACACATTCATCAACCTAAACCAACAAGATATTAGAGGTCTTACTATCAAATATATTACATCCTTTATTATGTTAATTTATATGGGTGTCATCTATTGGTTCACTCAAAGTCGCGTAGGTAAGCTTTGTTATAGACAGTTAGTTTTAGATTGGAGTGTCCTCCAGAATCTGGGTGTCATCTATTGGTTCACTCACTCTTCAAAAAACGTGTCGAGAATCGGATCTTTTTACCGACGCTGCGTTCTTACTTCGATTCTGTATCAACCTCAGGCACCCATTAAACTCTTCAATCGATCGACAAATCCCACCTTCAAAATGCTTTGTTCTTGTCATCGATCGAACCATTAATTTTACTCGCACCCAAATTCTGGTTTCCAGATTCAGTTGCAGGGAGATGCTTTGATTTGATTTGTTTTGGGAATGGCATGGCATTCTCTATCTCCTTCCTCAAATCTTCCGCTCTCTTTCTCACCATTCTGTCTGTTTTCATCTTCTTCATCCTCTTCACTCCCAATCGCTCGCAGGAATTCGCATCCAGAAGGTCCCTTATCACCGCCGGCGATTCCAATTCCAGTGCCTCTTCGATCCCATCTTGTTCCTCTGTTGAATCTCACTCCGATGGCCTCGTTAACTACTTGTATTTTCATTTCTGCTTCTTCGATCAAAACCCATCTCGCTCTGTCCCTTTTCTCATTCTCTTTCTTCTCCTTCACTTCTACATCCTCATCAAAACCGCTCAAGATCACTTCTCCATTGTCACTTCCAAGCTCGCCTTTCACCTCAACTTGTCTCCCAGTATGGCCGCCGTGACGCTCTTGGCTTTGGGCAATGGCGCTCCTGATGTTTTTGCTTCTGTTGCCGCGGTTCGTGGTGGCCAGTATCGAACTGGGTTCGGTGCAATTCTCTCTGCGGGCACGTTTGTTTCGGCTTTTGTGGTTGGATTTGTGGCCATTTATGCTGCTCCGTTTTCGGTGAATCCGGCACAGTTCGTGAGGGATGTGCTGTTCTATTTGACTGCAGCATTGTTTTTGTTCTATGTGTATCTTAGCGCAGAGATTTTCTTGTGGCAAGCTGTTGGGTTTGTTGGGTTCTATCTGTTCTTTGTTGGATTGGTGTTTTGGATGGATTTGAGAATGGGAAGTGGGAAAGCTAAGAGTGGGGCTGATATGGGAGTGACTAGAGAAGCTGAGATCTACCATGGCGAGTTGCCTCAAGACTGTGAGATTGGAGAAAGCTACAGAAATGTGGATGAAGGAAAAACCAATTCTGGCTTTTGGGAAGCTCTTCGAATGGTATGTTTTCTTTTCTTTTACCATATTCTAATATGAAGTGCATTTGATTTGATTAAGTGGAGAATCATCGATTTTTTTATGAGAATTAAATATGTGGGAAATTGGAAGTGATCTTAGATGGTTTAGTGTGTTTTGGTAATTGTAAATGAAATAATGGAACTGGTTGTTTTAAGGTCTCTTTTTATGTTCTTTCATAGAACTGGTTAGATGGTTAATTTGTTTGGTATTTGATTGATTAGTCAATTTGTTTTAATGTTTCAACAGATTAGTCAGGTTGCTGAGAGCTTTTGATAGATTGTGGAGGTTTGAGAACACTTCTATCGAAGTGCATGCATAGAACTGATTCCATAGTGAATTTGTTTATTGGTTTTGATAGATCATAGTAGGAGGTTTGGGATCAGTGCGCCTTGACGCCTCTATCTATGTTCATTCATAGAATTGGTTACTTAGTTAATCTTTTGGAAGATTTTGATGGATCGTGGGACTTGGGAAGAGGTTCGGGTGATCTGGTTAACTTAACATGGGTACTTAGCCAATTTGTTTGAAGATTTTGTTTAATCTTGGGAGGAGACCCAAGATTAGTCAAGTAATTAGTGCATTTTCACGCATCTATTTAAGTTCATACTTCTAAATCTAAAGTTGCTCCTAAAGTAAAGGTTCAGATAAAACTAGTGGTACATGGATCTTTTTACAGCAACCTCTACTAAGGACAATGAGTTTATAGAGGTTCCCCATTGGTCCGTCTGACCCTACAACATTCGGGTGCCAAGGAAACTCGTTAGATATTAAACCTTGGGTAGGTGGTCACCACAGATTGAACCCATTTCCTCTAAGTTTTTTATTAAACTCATGATCCTTTCTGACCACTAGGCCAACTCATGATGGTTGTCAAACCCGTATGTTTTTAACCTTTTAGCAAAGGATATTGTTGGCTTCTAGGTATAGTGTAGATGGCTGCTAAAATGGAACTGCAGGTTGATCTTTGTAGAAACGAGAAAATGAAGCCAAATTTTTGTTGTTTACTTGTTGAAATGAAAATTTGCTCTTAAACCCATCGTAAAAGAGATCTGAAAATTATCCTTTGAGTTTCGGTGCAAATTTCATGAATTGTCTTCGAGTATCTTTCCACATTGTCTATTTTTTTAAATAGAATTTTATCGTTTGAAAAAAAATATATATATATATTCTGGTTCGTAGGATGGTTGGGAGATTATCAGAATCTATCTATTTGGTTGAGAAGTTTTCTGATGTTTGTTGCGACAAACTACCTAGTCACTGGTTTTGGCAGTTATATTGTTTGTTAGTGCTCTGTTCTTGATTTTCCTTGGAAGGTTTGAAGTCGCTATCGGTTTTCAGTGTCTGGTGAAGGCTTTACTTATAGCTTCAACATTTGGTTGCCGGCTCTCTAAGTATTTCAAATATTGATATTATAAAAGTTCTTTGTTCGTCAAAATGTTTATCTATCTTCTTGGATAATCCCTTATTCCCTTATGGTTGTATTTTCTGTTTTTGTATTCTTTTTCTTTTCAACTTCCCGAGTCTCTTAAACAGTTATTGCTTTTCATGAGAAGTTTCCTGTTCAAAAAAACTTTTCCCGGGGTTTCACTGCTAATATTTGTATTCTTTTCTTTTGCATGTTTAGATCCCAAAAGCATGGGAAGCTCCTGTCTCGTTTCTTCTGAAGCTCACCATTCCCCAACCTGCACCTTCCGAATGGAGCAGATTCTTTACATCGGCAAATATTTGTCTCTGTCCCATTGCTCTTCTATATGCCTGTAACTCATTCATGTCGTTTAACCATCCCATTGCTTTCCTCTTGCCAAATACGCATTTACCTCTTTGGTTCGTAGTACTCTTAGCAAGCTCCTCTCTTGCAATTCTGCACTTTGTCATGGAAACTGAGCCCCCAAAAACTGAGCAAGTCCCTGTTGTGCTTGCAGCATTTGTCATGAGTGTATTTTGGATTTCGACCACGGCTGGCGAACTGCTGAACTGTCTTGCAGCTCTTGGGGTGCTTCTCAAACTCCCAGCAGCTCTACTTGGGCTTACTGTGCTTGCCTGGGGAAACTCAGTTGGGGATCTTGTGGCTGATGTTGCTCTTGCAAAAGCAGGCCAGCCCTTGCTTGCTATGGCCGGATGCTTTGCAGGGCCAATGTTTAACATGCTTGTGGGGCTTGGAACAGCTTTAGTTATACAAACAGCTAACAGTTATCCGGAGGCGTATCAGCTTCAATTTCATATCGGAATCGTCATTGCATTCGTATTCCTACTTTTCAGCCTGATGGGTTCCCTGCTTGTAATTATTTGGTGCAGATTTCGGGTGCCTCGGTTTTGGGGATTCTGCCTTGTGCTGCTGTACATTGTTTTCATGGCTGCCAGTTTACTGATGGCCAAGTTTTCTCCATGATTAAATATCCTTCTAAACTGAAGTATAAGATCAAGAATCTCCAACATATGCCAATGAAGCAGCATTCGGACAGCAACCGAGAATAATTATCGCTGGTCAGCGGTTTAACTGGGCAGTCTAGCTAGACATAAAGCCATCTTATTTCCTCTCTGCTCAACAACCTGAAGGCACTTTTAAGTAAGCAAATGTAGATAATTCAATTCATTGACTGAAATCTGGAGAATAAAAAATCAAAGATCTTTACGTAGCATTATCATATTTATCCCATAATGTACCCATACCACTATAATATACCTCGCTGATCTCCTCTTCGGTGTCGTCCTACCGGAGTTCAGTGGTCGTTTTATACTAAATTACTGTTATGTTTCTTACAGGTTGGCATGGTTGGCTTGGAATCTGCTATGATAATGGAGGGAAGCCCTGTCACTAAGACAAATTTTGAAGTTGTTGAAAAGAGAAGTAACAGTGGAAGCTTCATTTCAGAGTTGGGTTTGTGCTGAAAATTGAATCAGGAAATTGAATTCACAGCTGATGAAGATTGTTCATATCTTTCTTGTTCAGATGCAGAGAAGGTATGGTTGACCAAAGCGATGTTCGTAAATTTAGTTACTCAATAAAATTTAGGGCTCGTTTGGTAGCATTATTGTTGTTTATTAATTTTCTGGTGTATATTTGTTTATTTGTTTATTTTCTAAAAAAAAGGGGGGTGTTGGAAAAAGAATAATTCTGAGGTTTGATAATTAGTTGATAATGGTGAAAAATGCTTTTCAACTGATGAAGTGTGGGATTAATTATGTTTGGTTGATTGATTAAAAATGGATTTCTTTTTTTAAATACTTAAAAAGCATTTTTTAAAAACCACTTCAAATTGTTCTTTGGAGCACTGAATTAGTGCGCTACGACTACGAGAAGTAATGGAAAAGTGGTCACTTAAAAACACTTTTCTTAAAAGCCTTTTGGTTAAAATAAACTTGCTAATAACAAGGGAAGGAACAAAATATCAATAAATTATAGAATTTATTTTATTACTTGAGTGATAGACTTCTATCACTATCCATCACTCAAGCGATAGAATTCTATTGCGGTCTATCACTAATAGATAATAAAAAAATTTTATATTTATAATTAATTTGACTTATTTTTTTTTATATTTGAAAACCATCATAAGTTTATCTAGATTAATTTCATAAACTAAATAAAAATTAATTTACTTCCATAAAATTATGATAACATTTTTCATGCACAACTAAATATAATAATTTTTTTTCAACAATCTTATTCCAAGACATTATTTTCTTATATATTTTATCCATGAACATCTACGAAACCTTAAACTAAAGGCCTTTTAGTGAAATTTGGCACACACATGTTCGAAATTAAAAGTATGAGAATCAAATGCTGGGAGCTTATTTGAGAGGGTTTAAAAGCCTGAGAATCACAAATGTCTATGTTTGGAGTGCAAAGTTTAGAAGCTTGAGTTTCTATAGTTTGTGTCTCGAGGCATGCTACTAATGTTTGAGTTTGGGTAATATGTACTTTTTCCCTCTATTTTTAATGATAGTGTTTGTGAATTGTATAACCAAATATACCATGGATCAATTTTAAATAAAACACTTAATTTATTAATTTTAATATTAAATTTATATTTGCTATGTTTTTTGTAAACCTAATATAATTCATTTACTTCAGTGATTTTCATGACAATAATGTAGGAACTATATTAAATTAGGTCCCATTTAGTAACCATTTGGTTTGTTATTTTTTATTTTTGAAAATTAAGCATATTTTCTTTCAATTTCTTACGATGGTTTTCATCTTTTTGAAGTAAAGAGTTGAATTCTTGGCCAAAAACAAAAATGAGTTTTTTTAAACTACTTTTTGTAGTTTTTAAATTTTGGCTTGGTTTTTTAAAACATCGGTAGAAAGTAGATAACAAAGAAATACATTTAGAGGTAGAAGTGGTGTTTATAGGTTTAATTTAAAGAAACTAAAACTAAAGACCAAGGTCTCGTTTGGTAGCCATTTGCTATTTACTTCCTACTATTGTTTTCAAAAACCAAGCAAAGTTTTGAAAATTAAAAAAAAAGTAGTTTTTAAAAAACTTTTTTTGTTTTTGAAATTTGGTTAAGGAAACAAATCTTTTAATTAAGAAATATGAAAACCATTATAAGAAATTGAAAAAAAAATAAATTTAATTAAAAAAAAAACTAAAAACCAATTGTTTACTAAAATGAAACTCAAATAGTTACAATGGCCTTAGTTTGTGTGAACAAATTTAGCTTCTAATAACAAAATAGTAAAGTTTGAAATTTAGTTTTATAACAAATTAAATAAAAAAAATTAGATTTGCTTTAAATTTCTCATTTACCTCTTTTATTTTTAATAACAAATTTAGCTTTTGATAACAAAGTAGTAAAGCTTGAAATTTAGTATACTAACAAATTTACAACAAATTTAGTTTTGTTTTAAATTTCTAATTTATCACTTTTTGTTGACATAAAATGTATTTTATCCATTAGGTTTGCCTTTAATAGTATTCTTAGTTCAGCTGGCGTGACACCTGTTTTTTATTTAAAAAAAAAATGTTATTCTAATTTTTAATTATTAAATTAAAAAAGAATTTTTTATTTTTCTCTTACTTCTTTCTCTCGCTCACCCTTTCTTTCTCGATCTCCTCCTTTCATCTTCTTCCTTCGGTGTCAATAACAACCGTCGCCGTTGGATGCGGTTTCCTTCCTCTCTTTACGTTTTACTTTTCTTCTTCTTTATTTTCCTTTCCCTTTTCTTTTCTCTTCCACTTTTCATTTCTTCCCTTTTCTCCCACATTTTTTTGATAAATTAGAAATTTAAAGTAAAACTAAATTCGTTATAAAACTAAAATTTTAAAAGCTTTCTTACTAAACACTAAATAGAACTAAATCATTGTCATTCCTACATTATTGACATGAAGATTAATAGAGCAAATAAATTAATTTAGGAGTACAAAAGACATAGCTATAATTTTAGATTAAATGTTTCATTTAAAATAACTATCATAAAAAGTGGTCAATTGTAGACGACAGGTTATACATTTCACAAAACAACCACTAAATAATAACAACAATGAACTACAAATTAACTAAACGCATACTTAAGTAACATGTAGCCGAAACAAAATATTTCATAAATTCATACTTTCAAGTCCTACATCCCAAGCACAAATATTTGTGATTTCTAAGCTTTAGAATCCTCTCAAATAATACTCGCACATTTGATTCCGAACTAGTGTGCCAAACGTGTCCTAGTGTTTCTTTTTTTTTCCCTCGAATTTTCTTTTCTTGGAGTTTAAGTATCTCAAATGGATTGTTTTGAAGTTATTTTATAATTAAACTATTATTTTTCATTATTTCTAAAAAGTGTTTATGTCTAGTTACCATTTGGACAATCATTTCTTACCATTATTGTATAAATTGATTCCTAATTTTAATATATGATAAAATAAATGGAAAATACTCCTTTCGAAACATGTGTTAACCACAAGTGTCTTAATAAAAGTCCCAAATTTAGCCCCTAAATATTTTTTCAAAAGCATTGTATTTTTAATAAATCTTGGAAATGGTCATCACTCAAATTTCCATTTGACTTGAAAAAAATATCTATTAAAAAAAAGCAAAATGTCTAACATTTTGGGTAAGTTTCTAGATTTTTTTTTTGAAATTTAATCTCAAACTAAAGATGGCAATTGTTTTTAAAATTTATTGAAAATATCTATTAAAATAGAAGAAATCTCGAAAAATAAAGATCGTGATATTTTAGTATAAATTGTTGGTAGATTTTTTTTTCTTTTTAAAAAGTTTATCTTGACAAACTCTATTTTGAAAGTATTTTTTAAATGGGTAATTGTTTTAAATGACAAAATTGGTAGAAATATTTTCAACTATAACAAAATGTCACTATCTATAAATATTGATAGACTACTATCATCTATTACTCTGCATTAGTGTCTATACGGGATAGACAGTGACATTTTACTATATTTATAAATAAGTTTACTCATTTGGTTATATTTGAAAACAACCCTTAAAATTCATTTATTTTGTGAAATTACAGTAAATTAAAAAAAATGTCAATCGGAGCATAAGTTAATAATTTATCTTAATTGTATTTTTTTTTTTGAAGAATTTCTTTTATCTTAAAAAAACAAAATTTAAACTATTACTTGTTTTATTGGTCAACTTATTAAAAATTTATTTTCATCTTCAAAGGTGACAAATAAATGCAATATTTTCTCCCTCTCTTTTATTCATCACGACAGGTCTATATACAATAGGAGGACAAAACTTATTGGGCCAAAACTAATATTTAGGAAACAATATTTAGGAAACAACCCTAAATTAATGGCATAATCTAACCTAACTAATTTAGTTACACAATAGTTGACAATTATATACATAGAATCTTGTACTTAAATGAAAAAATAATAAAATAAAATATCTTCAATAATATCTCAATAAAGATAAAAAAAACAAATATTAGGTTATAAGTTTAGTCTTTAAATTTTTTTTAAAGTTGTGTCTAATAAAAATTGATATTTAATTTTAATGAAATTTTTTTTAGTAGAGATTTACTTGTTACAAATCTAAAGTATAAAAATTAAGTTGTTACACAAAGTTTATAGACTAAATTGTTATAAATATAAAATTATATGAACTAAAATACTACAAAAGCTAAAATTTATAAACTAAATTATTCCTTTCACATAAGGTTAAGGATGTAAAGTGTTAAAAAAAATTTGAGGAGAATGGTCCGAGCATAATTTAGTGAATAAATATGCTAATTACCATCCAAAAAATTAATGATTCGATTTGTATACCATAAATATTGAACTAAAAAGTAAAAAACTTTTTTGGTTATTCATTTGGTCCATAGACATCAAAATATAGCGCTTTTACCCTTAAATTTTAAGTTTAATTTCTATTTTATCCCTAAGTTTCAAATTATTATATTTTTACCTTAGAATTTTGAGTTTAATTTTTATTTGGTTCTTAGATTTCACTATTTTTTATTTCTACTCCTGAATTTTCTCTAATGTTTACTTTGATCTTTGGTGTTAACTAATAACTATAAATATATTAATTTTAAATAATTATGAAGTGAAATTTTAAAATTAATTTTGATAATAATGAAAAATTAGTGAAAACTAATTAATTATAATTATTCTATTCTTTTGAATTAATTAATAAACATTAATGTTGAAAATGTAAATCATCAAATGTAAAAATAAATGGAAACAAAACTCAAATTTAAGAGTAAAAATATAACATTTTAAAACGTATAAACCAAATAAAAATTAAACTCAAAATTAAAATGTAAAAATTTAACCTTTTAAAATTTAGAGAAAAAAAGTTATTAAAAAAAAAAGGCTTAAAACCATTTTTGGTCCGTGATGAAAGTAAAAATTTAATCGATAGATCCTTAGTTTATAACAATTTAGTTAATCGACTTCCAAATTTGTAACAATTTAGTCTTCGAACTAAAATAAATATCAAATTAATTTTTGTACTTTACAATTTGTAATGATTTAGTTTCTATCGTGATAATTATTATTAAGAGTTAATGAATTTTTCTATCCATGTAGATTGATTAATTAATTAAAGGTCAAGTTTGTTTATTTATTATAAAGTCTAAGTCATTATATAGTTAAAATCAACAATTATGTTGATGAGATTTTTCAGGACAATGACTAAATTGTTACAAGACTAAATTTTTATAAATCAGAATTAACGGACTATATTTTAACTTCTATAAAAGTTCAAAGTAGGTTTTAACTGGGCATGACCTTGATAGAATTTAATATCCCATAAGTTTTCTTGACACCCAAATGTTGTAAGGTCAGACAAGCTGTCTCATGAGATTCTTGATAAAGGACTAAAAGGTCATTTCATGGTGACCACCTAACTAGAGCTTAATATCCTATGAGTTTTCTTGATACCTAAAGCCCGTTTGGTAATCATTTCGTTTTTTATTTTTGGTGTTTGAACATTAAACATATTTCTTCACATTTTCTTATCATGGTTTGCATCTTTCGAGTACAAGAGTTAACTTCTTAGCCAAATTCCAAAAACAAAAACTAATTTTTAAAAACTAATTTTTTTAGTTTTCAAAATTTGACTTGATTTTTGAAAACATAGGTAAAAAGTAGATAAGAAAACAAGACATTTAGGAGTAAGAAATGTGTTTATAGGCTTCATTTAAAAAAAAAAAACTAAAAACAAAAAATCATGGCCCCGTTTGGTAACCATTTCGTTTTTTATTTTTTGTTTTTGAAAATTAAGCCTATTTCCTCTATATTTACTGCATTGATTTGTATCTTTTTTAAGTACAATGATTGAATTCTTAACCAAATTCCAAAAACAAAAACAAGTTTTTCAAAACTACTTTTTTTAGTTTCCAAAATTTGACTTAATTTTTTAAATCATTAGTAAGAACTAAACAACAAAGGAAGAAATTTGAAGGTAGAAGTAGTGTCAATAGACCAAAAACAAAAAACAAAATGATTACTAAACAAGACCTAAGTTGTAGGATCAAGTAAATTGTCTGGTTAGATTAGTCGAGATGCGCCAAAATGCGCCAAAGCTAGTTTAGTCACTAGAAATTAAAAAAAAAGTGATTTTTAATCAAAAGAGAGAGAAAAATGAGAAAAGAAAGGGGAAGAGTAAGAAAGGAAAGCGTCGACTATAAAATGGCCTTTTAGGCTCTGACGATTGTAAGTCGGAATCGAAGACATAGACAGACTCTCTGCTATTCCTCTTTGTTTCCTTTCTTTTTATAAGGTCAGTTTCTCACGAAAAACATTAATCTTTTCGAAATATAAACTCTATAGAATCTCTCTGATTTTCTCTTCTTTTCTTTCTTTTAACCGGACACAACCCCAAGAACAAAAGAAAAGAAATATATATGAAACTTTCTTATTTCAAACCCCAACTAACATATCAAAAAAGCTAAATTATGACATGGGTCATCTTCCATTCTTCACCATAGATCTCTTTCTAATCGATTTTCCCTTTTTCCCTTACAGGGTCTCTAAGATCTTGCTCACTTGAGTATCATCTGTCTCTAAAAAAGGTAATTCAACTCTCTCTGTGCTTGATCCTTAATAATTGTGTGATTTTCTTTCTGGGTTTGTTTTTTTTTTTTGTTATATGATTTGGTTGGTTGTGGAAAGTAATGATTGTTCTTGCTATTGCTGTGTGGTTTCTCTAATTGTCGGATGATGATCTTCATTTGCAATCAACAGAGCTAAAATCTATGGGAAAATTGGTTCTCTCTTAACTGCTTGTTGGGTTTTTTTTTTTTTTTTTTTTTTTTCTTTAATATGTTTTAGGCTTTTAGCTATGAACATGAGTTAGCCTACGTTACATTTGGCTAAAAGTATAATATCAATTCCCTTCCCTCACATAATTTTGTATCTTCTCTACCTGTTTGATGAATTGCATCTGAGGGAAATCAACAGTGAAGCAGGGGGAGTTTCTATAAGCTTTTTGGTTGTTTGTTTGTAGGATTTGTTTTGGCAGCCCATTTAATCACTATGCATAATGTGATGAACAGGAATCGGGGCTTGGATATGATATAGGTCAGGAAGCACATAGATATTTTGACTTGTGTGGTTGCAGCTTTGAGAATTTTCTGTAATGGCTGGAAATTTGTCAGTAGATGTATGCAGGCACTGTGCTGTGAATGTTGTTCATGAAAAAGTCTTTTGATATATTCTGATATTTCATTAAAAAACTTAGGTATTTTGTTTCCTTCTGAGATCTATTGATTTTGTTGAAATTTTACTTTGATCAATGATCACTCTCTAAACGTGCATCGAGTTTGGTTTGGACGATTCATTGTGCGGATAAGTATGGCTTGGTCATTCTGATGGGTTGAGTTGTTGATAATTAGGTGAAAAGTGAATATATTATGATCTCTGTCTTGTAAAGGTTCTGTATGATAGATTTCTATTACTTTTTGTAGAATATACTATTTTTCTTCAATTCTTTTTCCCAGTTAGAAAAGTATTCTTGTTTCCATTTCTAGACCTGCTTCGATTTGCATCTTGTGTTGCGGACATAGTTTGATTATTCCATTTGTTGTTCTTCTTTTCAAAAGCTGTCTGAGATTTACTTCAAAGCTCAACTGTGATGGATCAGCAAGGGCATGGCCAGCCTCCATCCATGGGAGCAGTTGGCAGTGGAGGTCAGATAGCATATGGTAGCAACCTGTACCATCCAAGCCAAATGACTGTAGGTCCGACTTCCGGATCTGTCGTTACATCAGTCGGAGGTATTCAGTCTACAAGTCAACCTGGTGGTGCTCAGCTTGCTCAACATCAACTTGCTTATCAACATATCCACCAGCAGCAGCAACAACAACTTCAACAACAGCTCCAGACTTTTTGGGTAAATCAATACCAAGAGATTGAGAAGGTAACAGACTTCAAGAACCATAGTCTTCCCTTAGCAAGGATCAAGAAAATCATGAAGGCTGACGAGGACGTACGAATGATATCGGCCGAGGCACCTGTTCTATTTGCTAGGGCTTGTGAAATGTTCATCCTGGAATTGACTTTACGGTCTTGGAATCATACCGAAGAGAACAAGCGCAGGACACTTCAAAAGAATGATATTGCTGCAGCTATCACAAGAACTGACATTTTCGACTTTCTGGTTGATATAGTGCCGAGGGAGGATCTGAAAGACGAAGTACTCACATCAATTCCAAGAGGATCAATGACAGTTGGGGGGCCTGGAGATGCACTTCCTTACTGCTATATGCCGTCTCAGCATGCACCTCAGGTTGGGGCACCTGGAATGATCATGGGTAAGCCCGTGATGGACCCAGCTATGTATGCTCCGCAATCACACCCTTACATGCCTCCACAAATGTGGCAGCACGCACAAGATCAAGCCCCTCCTGATCAATAGTAGCTTGCAGCATGGAGGTGAAGGCAAACCGTACGTCTCTCTTTGTTCTTTTCGTGACATCTCTTTTATTCCAATGAAAGTTCTGTGGTGGTATATATATAATGCTTTTTTTTTGTCTACTATCTTCAAGTAGATTTCATGTTTTTGAGGTTGTGTTTGTGTTCAGAATTCAGATTCATTCCCGTCTTCAGTGATGCATATTTTGTTGTAAACGTTGGCTGTAAAGTGCATATGAGTGTATTATCATCAATCATAGATGCAGCTTACAATTTCCCTTTTAGTTGAAGCTTTAAATAAACTCTAATTCTGTGTTCCATTTAACGTGATTATATTTAGATGGGACATTTGGATAATAGGGTTAGATTTGTATGCCAAAAGTCGAGTATATGTTTGGTGCGTAGACCAGAGTTGACAATTCGTGTTTATACTTTGCATTTGTGTTTGCATATCCTAGACTGTGAATTAATCTGTAGATCCTATGAACTGCCTAAACCCAGACTTCTGAAAAAAGGAAAAAAATCCTTTTAAGCTACAAGCTAACTTTTGTAATCACAAACCCACATATCAACGTTGAACCACAAACTATATAAGCTTGCTACTGCAAAAATGACTCATTCCTTGTAACATTTCACACTGGACTATTCAAACTTTAGCCTCTCAACTCTTGGCTACAAAAATTCAAACTTTTCGAACTCATGAACTGAACACCTTCATAAATGGCCTCATAGTTGGATTTTAGATTTCCATTTGGCCTATACTCACCATTTTCCTGTCAATTATTGCAGACGGAGTCTCCTCCGAAGCAAGCTCACAACGATGCCAAACCACACACACACAACAGACCGACAGGAGAATTTACACTGAAGATTTGATCTGAAGCCCTACATAATACTTTCTGTAGATACTTTGCTTGATAAGAGTATTCTATTCATGCTTTACTTCTATTCTGCATGTTGGAAATGACAGTTGAAAAGAATGTATAAACTTCATATGATGCTCCAAAAATTTGATGCTTACCTTCACATTCCCATATAAAAAAAAAACTGTTGTTTCCTTATTCTGTCTATCTAGAACTTAATGTTATATTACAAGACAACTTTTGCTTGATTCAAAATAAAATTCTATCTACCTGATTCAGTTAAAAGTTAGAAGCAACAGCAGGACAGAGGGCTTGTTAGGAAGTTGAGTCAAAGTTCTTTTTTTTTTTTTATTTTTTTTTTTTATTATTTTTTTTTATTTCTTTTATTTAAAGTTAATTAAAACAGGAGTGTAAATGAGTATTTGATAAAAACGGGAGAGGATGTTTGAACAACGATTTGAACGGTAATTATTTAACTTTAACAAGTCATTTAACAAGGCATCCACCAAGAAGCACAAACCCTTTAGTTTAGATAATGTGTCCATGTTAGACACATATCAAACAATTGAAAACTCTTAACACTTGTTGGACATTTATTGGACACTTGGTTACACAATGTGTGTTAGACACTAGTTATACAAGGTTAACGAGTCCAACATTTGTTAGACACATATTGAACACTTGTTAAGCATACTAAATAGATTAGGACTTATTAATTTAGAATTTTCAAGTATGAAAAATGATACATATTTTTAAAAGTGCATATTTTAGTAAACGTGTCCTTGTGTCTATGTCCTAAATTTGTAACAAATGACGTATTCTTGTGTCCTTGGCATGTCTTGTTCGTGTCTTGTATCCATATTCATATTTCTTAGGTCAACCAACTATAACACAAAGTAGTCATTAAAGATCATTGTGTAAGATAGATTGTCATCTTCAAATTTTTTTTGAAAAGATTATGCTATTTTCCGTTTATGAGAACTCAAAGAAAACCATTTGAAATTAAAAATTGAAATCTTTTTGTTATATTCATAAGAATCATCTAGCATATCAGGTAAAAAATTAAGTTCAGAGGATTTTGATTGTTCCTTCTTTTTTTTTTTCTTTCATTCCTTTGAACTTTTGCATCGATGTTGTGGAGAACATTTGGTTAGATTACAACCTGAACTTCTAGGATTTAAAATCTAGTTTAGAAACCAAATAGACACAATGATAACTAAATTAATTATTTAACCAAAACATTTCTAATATTAATTGATATTCAACATTGGATACTAATAATTATATTAAAGAAGATAAAAAGATTTGTTCTTACTTCGTATTCACTAATTTCTTAAGAAACTGATCTGCGTGAAGACGCGGAACATCAAAGGTGACAATATCATTAATGTTAGAGATAAAACTTCGTTTGTCTGAAATTTGTTTACAAACCCATCAAATAGACATGTTTTTCTGCTGCTCTGTCTTTGGAACCAGGCTCTCAGAGCTGTCTTAAGTAGGCCAAGACCATGAACTCCATCAAATTTATAATCTTCTTTTGGCGATGGCTTTGCTTCCCTTTCTTATTTCTCTGCTTCCTGGCCCCAAGCAAAATGTATACATTTTGGCTCCCATTTTGTGTAACCTCAGGATTTTACTTGGAGTGGTTTATACATTGTTCTAGATAAATTTTACTAACATCTTAGGTTTTCTTTATTGGTCATAGTTTGTTATTCAGTTACACTCATTGCTAGCATGTTATTGTTTTTGGTCATGAATGCGGCTGAAGTCTATGTAGAAATGAGGAAGAGCATGAGCTTAGTAGGATGCCCTTTTTCTCTTTTTTCTTTGCAAAGTAGTAAAAGGCATTTTAGATAGAGTTCAAAAGTGCATATGGATGTAACATATGTTCATTCCTCATCGAAATATGACAGTATGTTTGTTTCTTTAATAATTGCGGAACATTATAGACCATACATTTTTTTAGAAAACTGTTTGAGAAAACAAAATTTTGATGACACGGAACGTGTCATAATATCGACCACATCAACTGTTCGAAACATTCAGGGCTGAGGATGAAACATTCAGATTCATGGTATAACGACTAATGCTATGAATGAGGATTGTGATAATGGCTGCGTTGGAGCAGACACTGACAGAGAAAGGCGACATCATCAACTTCTTGTTTTGTGGATGAAAATGAAGAACCAAAGGGTCATGATTGTTGTCTCTAGTTTTGTCTGTGGTCATCTTCTTACAATGTCATCAGACAGGAGAAGCCAACTAACTCCATTAATGACATAACTACTTCATTTATCTAACAGAAATTCCTTTTGTCTAGAACTCTGTAATGTAACATTTAATGTTCTTTCACTTTTTGGATCAAGAATGAACTTTTTGGTATTGAAAAAGTCCTATTTAAGGAGATGTGTACTATTCATCTGACCATAGCAGAAAAAATAAAGTGAAAACAGAACACTTTCTGTCATTCTTCTGAAGCTTTTAAAGCAAAATAGAGTTAGGTTTGCTACCATTGATCCTGTTGAGATGACAGAAGAAAGGAGGAATCTTGATAGGGAAATTCCAACGTGTGGATCGGTGATTGGTGGGAAGCGTAACAAGTGTGTCATTTTTCCAGTCAAATCAAGCATGGTTGCTGAGTCCATGGAAAGAAGTAACAAGAACTGGTAAACTCCTCATACACTAACATATGCATCTCCATTTTATAGATCCCACCTATCTCTCCTAAAACCCCTTCTTTATGCATTCCATTTTGATACGATCACTCTAATGAACACTTCTTTACTTCAAATCTGCTCATTGAAGGATTGTTCAGACAAAACTGGCATACGAAAGCGACTTAATTGTTCAGGTTGGGGAATTCAGCTTTCACCTGCACAAGGTACTGTTGTTTTCTTATTATCTTGTCAGTTAAATTTACACCCTTATCTTTCAATAATAACTTTTCAGTACACAACATGAAAGATTTTAACCATTTCTGACTTCGTTGATTAGATAGAGTTTGACTCTTGTTCATTGATCATTGCTCTGTACAAGTTTTTCTGAGTTCTACTATTTGTCTTCCCTGTTTTTCAAGAAATTTTATCCCAATGTCATCTATTTTGAAAATTGAAACAAGGATGGTTTTCCAGGAAAAAGCGTCTTGTAAGTTAACAAGAAAGTTCTTAACATTGATTTTTAATGTAAGATTCTAAGTGAATCTTTATGACCATGGTGGTATATAGAGGCTCTCTTTAGTTATGAAATGAATTTCAGAATCAACAAAAATCTTTTATCAAAATAACAATATATTACAGTTTATATCTTATTATGTTTCTCGATCTTTTGTACGTAGCTCGTTTTGGTCAAACTTTCAAATATTTTGTTTTAATCTCTCCACTTTGTTCAATTTTAGTTCGACACAAAAAAGAAAAAAAAAAACTTTTTGTCGTTGTCGTTAATTTGCTTCAATCATTTAACGAATGTCCAGATCTACTTTGAAAGCCAACAATTTGACCTACTTCATATAGTTTCAATTCCACCAAGGCTGTAGGCCTCAATTCATCAAATTTAATATCCCATTCAATAATCATTTAGTTTTTAGTTGCCAAAGTGATCTTAACTCACCATTTGGTTTTTGGTTTTTGAAAATTATGGTTGTTAGTTTCTTTACCATGGTTTTCTTCTTTCCTAGCTAAACAGAATTCTTAGTCAAATTTAAAAAATAAAAAGAAGTTTTTTTAAGACATACTGTTTTTTAGTTTTCAAAACTTGACTTGGTGTTTTAAACACTCCTAAAAGGTTGATAACGAAATAAAGAAACCAATAGGTGAAAGTAGTGTCTATAAGTTTAAATTTCAAAAGCCAAAAACTAAAATCAAATGATTATTAAACGAGGCCTAAAAAATATAATCATAACTACAATAGGTTGATATTTTATACAAAGTGTAAGGACTTAAACAAAATATTCAACCAAATAAAATAAGCACAAAAATTGAAAACCAAAATAGGTTTTAACCTGTTTATACCAACTAAGTTGGAATGTAATGGTGTGATCTGTCATCTTTTCAGCTCCCAATGGTTGCAAGAAGCAAATATCTGAACAGAATGATAATCCAAAACAGCAGCCATGAAGTGCAAAATAACAGCAGTGTCAGCACAATACAACTTGACAATCTTCCTGGGGGGCCCATGGCTTTTGAGTTGGTGATGAAGTTCTGCTATGGATGGAAGGTTGATTTAACTGCCAAAAATGTTGCTCCTGTTTACTGTGCAGCACATTTTCTAGAAATGACTGATGATCTTGCACAAGGGAATCTAACTTCCAAAGCAGAAGCCTTTTTGAGCTTTGTAATATCATCATCATGGAAAGACACATTCAAAGTTCTCAAAAGTTGTGAATCCATTACTCGATGTGCCAATCAGCTGCATATCCCGAAACACTGTTCTGAAGCCATCGCCCGGAAGGCTTGTATCAACCCGGAATCCTTCTGTAACAGTGACTATAATATTGATAATGTAAAGCTCGAAGCCGTCGCCGACAATTGGTGGTTTAAGGATGTTTCGGTTCTCCGAATAGATCATTTCATTGAAGTGATTGAATCAGGAAAACAGAGAGGAATGAAGTCTGAGGTTGCAGGATCGTGTATAGCACACTGGACAATGAGATGGTTTGCTCGGTTCATGAATGGATTCGAAAATTTGATGCTGCAGAACTCTGCTGACAAGTTGAAAGCAATGACAGTTGAAAGTTTGATTCAGTTACTTCCTGTAGAGGAAAATTCGGTTACCTCTACCTTTCTGCTTCATATTTTGAAGTTGGGATCTGTAATGAAGGTTGACTCTGAATTGTTAACTAGGCTTGAAAGTAGATTGGCCATGATGTTGGAAAAGTGTCATGCTTCAGATTTACTTGTCAAAAATTATGGAGACGATGGTGGTGTTTACGATGTCGCCATAGTTACTCGGATAGTAAAATCTCATGCTTCTCACATATCAAATAAGGCTCAATCAAATTTATCTGATGTTGGGAGATTGGTGGATGATTATCTTATGCTTGTTGCACGGGATGAAAACCTCAAAGTAGATGGTTTCCAAGACCTTGCAGAGGCATTGCCGCAAGATGCTCGGGTTTGTTGCGACAATCTGTATAGAGCAATTGATATGTACCTGAAGGTAAGGAAAGCCCCATTTATATCGCATTTGGGAAATACTAAGTTTCAATTTGAATAATCTCAAATTCTGGTTCGGTTTTTGAGAGATATTAACATGATTTTTTTCGAAATTTTGCAGGCACATCCTGAGTCCACAGAAGAAGAAAGGACATGTCTATGTAGATCCTTGAAATACCATAAACTATCCCAAGCAGCAAGGGAACACATAATGAAGAACAATAGGTTACCGCTGAAATACGTAACGAGTTTTATTCTTTTGGAACAAGTAAGTGTGACAAAGCCTAGAACAACATTTGGATCGATTTACCAACAAACGAAAAGCCGGGTTGTACTGGGCGAAAGTAAATGTCCAGGAACAAGTTGGATGATGAGTTCACAAAATGAGATAAATCTGATGAAAAGAGAGGTTGCAACAATGAAAGGGCAGCTTAATGACATTCAGATGTGCAAGACAAAGCTTCAAGGGCAAGTAAAGAAAGGTTTCAATTACAAGAAAAATCTTGCCAGTGTTCGGAAAATTGTCTGTTTCGGGTTCAACGATGCTAAGTTAAGAAGCTTTGGTTTTGCTCCATTGTCGACTTGAACACGTCCGCAGCATTTTCTTAGAGAAAATCTTCGTTTTATCGCATGTTGTTGTATCTATGATCATGTCAAGACAAGACAGGATCATTCTTGTATATTGCAGCTCTTACCTTATCTTGCACATCATAAATTTCTTTGCTTGCATTCGAATACAATGCATTAACAGCTTTGCCAGCTGTTAATAAGCAGAACCAAACACAAAAAGTTTCATTACAGAAATTTACAGCTTAAGCATTGAAAGAAAACTCTATCCTTCATAACTGGCAAGAAACACCATATTTGGAAATCTATCTTTAATCTAATCCTATATAGACTGAACCAGAGGGAGGTTCGGTTGGTAAAGAAAATAGATACGAGTAACCCTACTCTTGAGCATTCTCCTGTAACTTCCATAACTTTCGGACAGATTGCTGGATCATTGGACAAATTTGAGTCTGAGTTTTCCCTTCCTTCTGGGTTGAAAGAAGCTTTTTTATGTCATAGCAGAAGTAGGGAAGGTTCCAAAGCATCAAGTTCTAACTTCGAATGAAAGGCATAACGATCTGAGAAGTGTCTCGGGGGGGGGGGGGGAGGTTTGGAGGATAAGAAATGCAAGGCAAAAGGTTTGAATGATCCAACATGTTGGAGGAGCAATATGCAGGAAAAAGAAGAGATTATTAATACCATTTATGGAGGTAGTAACTATTGGCCATATCGGATGAAGTTGACGACCGATCAGTTACGTTGGGATAGCCTCAAGATTTCAGAAACGAAGCAATTCGAGGAACTGATTTTGAAGAATATGAATGAACGAAGCTATAGAGAATTGGTTGAGATGATCCCTATTGAAATATCAATCTATGATGTTGATATTTGTGAAACTTTTAAGGTGAAGTTGGTGAAAAAAGAGGCATTTTGGTTTGAACCATTGCCTCTGGCTGGTGAGAAGTCAAAGAAAGATAAGTTGTATTCTCATTCCACTGCAAAAGTGAGTGGCAAGTCCTATAGTAATAAGGAAAAGAAAGAGTTTGTTTATTCGATCGAGCCTTTTCGTCACATCATAAAGAAACGGGGTCTAGATTATCAACAAGAGATTGGTTTGCGTTGGTCGGGTAGCAAAACGATAGATCGGTTTGATTTTTCAGTTTTATCTTCTCCAAGGTTGAGCTTATACAACTTGATGATCTAAGAAATTAAGAGCATGAATTTGATATTTTTAGTTCATATCTCTGTTTCAAGAACATTGAATGGATAACTGTTGAATTTTAGAGGTAGTAATCGTATTCAGAGGTGGAAATCTCTGGCTTTTGGTGTTTTAAGATTCACGTTACTTGCTTAGATTTACTCTATTTGATGTTGTAGTGATAGAATTGAAATAACCATTTTCTTCCTAGATTGTTTGAATTGTGTAGGTTTCTTAACTAGGAATTAAGACTTTTGTTGAGTTTATATAAAAACATAATTTAGATGATAAATTGATTAAGTTCTTATAATTACTCATAATAAGGTAAATTGGAATATTGGAATGACTATTCCAACGCCTTTTGAATTGCCAAAACTCGAGTTCAAATGAAAAAGTTATGGGACAATCTAAAAGTGAAGAGAACTTCAATGTGGCAAGACACATGGCAAAAAACACTAATTCCACATCTTAACTGGTCTAAAATGTTGGTGGGAGTGATGTTTTGGTAAATGACATGGATGACGACAAGTGGTGATGATGAATCAAATTGCAAAATAGGAATGTTTGTTGGGAGAATTATAAATAGCAAATAAAAGTGAAATATGTAAACAATTAAGTTGAAGCACGAGTATTTAATTTTGAGTCTCTGCAATGTATATTTCTTTATTAACCACTGGTGCAATAAGTGTTTTCTTGTCTATCCCCTCTAAAACAACCGACTTGAAACATTATGTAACTCAAACCGCTATGCACTCAAAGTTATACAATAAAAAGTACATCTCTTTTAGCCAATTTCTCTTAAAAGAGTAAATAAGAGAAATATGATAAAGTAGAGAGAAGAAAATTAAGAGAGTTGGGGGTATGCAGAGACCGACCCTGAATTGGGCGAGGAATCTTCGATTATACGTGAAATGAGGGAGGGAGTGAGCGAGGAGAGATTTCTCCTTGTTGGCTAAACGGGGATGTGAATGAAAGTACATAGACTAAATCATTACTTTTATGAAAGTTCAGGGACTAAAAGTGATTTTTAACCTTAATTTTTAGTAAGTATATCATTTAAGATCAGTCAAATAATTGATTTGCTTAGGTTTAAAATTTTGTTTTATAAGTATTGTTAAACTAGTTTTGTTATGGAAAAAACTATATTGTTGTCTAGAGATACTGTATTCCTTGATGTGCTTAATATAAAATATATCAAATCTTTATGATTGATGTCTAATATACTTTAATATAATATATCAAATACCAAAGTTGTGCAGGATGTAACTGAATCAAACATTTTAATCGTCTAGTGTATTTTTTGGACTTTTCCAAATTAGTAATTGAGTTGAGCTTATTTTTATTACCATTTTTGCAAACATGAAAAATCAGGAGACACATGTCTAAATTTTGTAATGTGTTTTGCTAATAGTATAATCGCCCCTTGTAATCTATATAGTTAGCCCAAACTAAAAATTTTTGGAGATTTTTTTTTTTTAGGGATGAGAAAAAGGCAAACTTTTTAGAAAATTAAAATTTTTTACTTTCTGCTTGCATCATCACATGTTGAAATTATCGTAACAATCATTCGAAGCATGTGTGGTGGCCATCGACCATCGAGTTTTGCTATTGACTCTTGCTCTTCTCAATACTCACTCGCACTCTCAATGACTCAACACTTGCTCTCACTCTCGTTTTTGTAATTCGTTCTTGAGAGCGAGAGCGAGAGCGAGAGTGAATATTGAGAAGAGATGAAATGAAATGTTATAAAAAAGAAGAAATGAAATATTATATGTCTGTCTGTTCAGATTTAGAATATATAAAGCGAGAAGTAAGAAGCAAGAGTGAAAGCAAGTATTGAATCATAGATACTGAAACCGAGAGTGAGTATCGAGAGCTAGTAGCGAGGATTGATTGTCGAGGACCAACACTGTGCTTCCAACTGTTGTTATAGTAATTTCACCATGTGATGATACAAGCATAAAGTCAACACACTTGGGGCAGTTTTGTAAATAACTTGTTTTGAAGCTTTCTCTTCCTCGTTGACTGCCCTAGTTCAGCTCTGCAATTTCCGGCCATTATTAAGGCAGTTGGGGCGGAGTCTGATCAGGGAGAGCGATCTCAGGTTTGCAATGGCAGTGCAGGATCATGGAGCTTTCATAGAGAAATTCCTCCTGCAGATGAGCTCCCTCTCCGATCAACTTCCCTTGACTGGTCTCACTTTCGCTGTTAAAGACATGTGAGTTTCTGATTCTTTACTGTTTAAATTCATCAAGACTTATGTGATCAACAGGCTGTGAAATCTGAACTATCTGTATGATTATTCTGGATAGAACCAAAAGATTTCATGAAGGATTTGGTGATAGCAGGTTCTGAAGTCTTGTTACTGATATATTTGTAGATATTGATGTTTCCATTCTTACAAGCAATCAACAGTTGACTTTATATTTCAATGGCTGTTACTGTGTATAAGCTGAAGCTTAGTTCGATAAATAATTATTGTCTTGGTTTTATGTTTATATTAATGCATGGTCCTTGAAATAAAAATGACAGTATTTTCTACATGAAATTGGAGTATTGAATTCAAACTTCTTTGGACTTTGAACCAAACAGATTTGATATAGATGGATATGTAGCTGGTTTTGGAAATCCTGAATGGCTAAGGACTCACTCACCAGCCAATCAAACAGCGCCAGCTGTGTTGGCTATCTTAAAAGGAGGAGCCACCTGCATTGGCAAGACTATCATGGATGAAATGGCCTTCAGGTAACATGAAAACATACCCTGTACTCTTTTGTCTCGTTAGCTTTCATATTTTTTTAGTACAACACTGTCGTGGGGACGGGGATTGAACCTCCAACCTCTGAGGAAGGAAATGCATATCAATTACCATGGAGCTAAGCTCACGTTAGCAGCTTTCATTTTTCTTCGATTGGTAACAAACAAACAATCCATAACCTACCAAGAATTTAATATCCTATGAGTTTCCCTGACACCCAAATGTTATAGAATCAGACGGATTGTCTCAAGAAAAATAAAAGAAACACTTGAATTTCTAGTTAAATTCTAAAAAGAAACGAACCACGATAACAGTGGTCTTACCTACATTCTTATCATTCTTTTTCAAGGACACTCTGGATTCAAATTGGTTATAATTTGTAATTAATGTTTTGACCAAATGGTTCATCCCAATTCCCAACATGCAGGCTTTTGAATGAATTTTAATAATTAGTTTGATAATCATATTTTGGCAGTATAAATGGGGAAAACTTTCATTATGGCACACCCCAGAACCCATATGCATCAGATCGGATACCTGGTGGATCTTCCAGTGGCTCTGCTGTTGCTGTTGGTGCAAAGCTTGTGGATTTCTCCTTAGGCAAATTCTTATTTCTAAGACCTTGAATAATTTGTGATTCCATGACTTGTACTATGTAAATTATTGTAAAATACCATACCTAGATTTGTAGGAACGGATACTGGAGGTAGTGTAAGAGTGCCTGCATCCTATTGTGGAATTCTTGGATTCCGGCCTTCTCATGGTGCGGTTTCTACATCTGGAGTAATACCCATGACACAGAGCTTCGATACAGTAGGTAATGTGTAATCTCTCCGGGCTTGTTTGGGGTGATTTTAAAATGGTTAAAATCACTTTTGTCGTTATTAAAATTGGTCTAAAACATATTTTTAATAATTCAAAACCAATTTTGATGATAGGAACATGTCAAAAAATCACTCTCAAACATACACTCATTGTCACTTTATCCACATCGTCTTTTGTAGATAAGCATAAGACACTGATTTTTTCTCTGAATTTTAAGACAACTCTTGATCTCCTTTGTGAAACTATATATATTTTTTTCAATTAAGGCCCTTTGGTGCTGTCATGTAAAGTTGTTTCCTTTTTTTTTCTTTCTTTTCTTATTACTTTTTAATTTTATAAGTAAAAGGTCCATTGACAAACATTTGTGATTTTTAGAAAAAGAACTTGAGTGTGGAAATACAATACTCCAGAATTTCCATTATAATCATGACATTATTGTGATGATGGCTATGTTACTCATGATTTTGCATATAGATGAGCGAGATGGTGTAGATTCGTAGCAGAGCCATTGGTAGTTTATAAATAGAATAGAGCCCATAGCTCAACAAAATATCATCTTTTGGAATATGTCATCTCTTTCCTTCGACATCAACTATGTTTCGCTAGCTATCCTGCCATGTTAAAAAGGTGTAGATTCCTTTGACACCATCTTCTCATTTTAGGTTGGTTTGCCAGAGATTCTGCCATATTCAAAAGAGTAGGTCAGCTGCTGCTACAAGAGCCAGAGGTTGAGCATTACAAGCCTACGCAGGTGTTGATTGCAGAAGATTGTTTCAAGCTCTCAAGCATTCCTAGTGAACGATTGACACAAGCTTTTATTAATTCAGTAAAGAAGTTATTTGGCGGTAAGTCGACACTCTTGTATTAGTGATTTTGTAGTTTTCTTATTTTCTATTGGCCCTTTCATTGAGGAAGAATGAAAAAAGAGAGGCATACAAAAAGTAGTCCACAATATGAGGCGCCAAGCTAAAGTTAAAGGGAACTCCAATCAAGCATAATAAGACTTAAAGTATAATTGCAAAAAAAATTTAACAAGGCTGGAAGAGAGGTATTAAACTTAACAAGGGGCTAAATCTCCTCCCCAAGAACTCAAAAACCTCTTAACATTCTATTCATAAAACTGCACAAAAATGAATGAATCAGAATTTGGTTTTCTTCTCATTGCCCCCAGAGAGAACTCATAAGAGATCTGGCTTCTTTACTTTGAAATGTCCATCATCATTTGGACTATAACCTTTTTGGTACATTCAACAAAAGATCGATTTAGAGCCAAAGGTTTGTAAGTGGCTAAGAAGCATTTGAACTTTAGTTTAGGAAACATGTCTGTATTCAACACGTGTCAGACAGTTAGATGATCGACACTTTCTGAGGACACGTATCAGACACTTGTAAACATGATAGGTATTTCAGACATTAGTTGTACGAAGTGAAAATGGATACAACATATGTTAGACATGTATTGAACACCTGTTATGCATATCAAATATCCACAAATAGGAATGTAGGACAAAACTAAAACTTTGATAGTGAATACATCAAATTCATTTTTTTAAAAAATGTAAATGCTTAAACGTATTAAATCACCATAGGTTGATCTAGTTTGTAAAAGCCAATGTAAATAGTAAAGGATGTAGAGAGAATTAGTTTTTTTTTTTTTGATATCCGTGAGTGTTTGGGCCAGCTTACGCGCATCTTGACTAATCTCACGAGACAACCCGCTGACCCTACAACAAGTGGGTGTCAATTTACCCGTCGGATATAAAATCCTAGGTAGGTAGCCACCATGGATTGAACCCACAGCCCCTTAGCCCTTTGGCTTTTTTTGGATGTTCCCACTATCACTAAGCCAACCCATGATGGTTATGTAGAGAGAATGAGTTCAAATCATGGTGGCCATCTACCTAGAATTCAATATCTTATGAGTTACCTTTGTAATCTAATATAATAGGGTCTAGATTTTTTAAAAAAATAATGTTTCATCATGTCTATATCATGTCGTTTTCCTGTGTATGTCTTATCCGTGCTTCTTAGGTAACTAACATATTGGATTGATCAAAAGAAAAAACATTATTAATATAATATTGATCAGATATAAATTTTCATTGGGGTGGATGATTATTTATTTGACCCTTCAACTGCAGGCCATCTTATAAAACAAATTGGCCTTGTGAATACTTGAGTTCATATGTGCTTTTGGACATAAATTTTCAACTGGGATAAACGTTTATTACTTATTTGAGCCTTCAACTGCAGGCCATCTTATAAAACAAATTAGCCTCGGAAATTATGTTGAGGATAAAGTTCCAAGTTTGAAGCATTTCATGATCGAAGATAATGAAGGCTATAAGCATAGCATACCATCCTTGGCAGCCCTTGTAAGATCTAAGCGATTGCTTCAGAGGTTTTGCTCTTGTGATGAACCACAAGTCCACAACTCAAATTCTGTCGAGCTAATTGATTATGATATATAATTGTGTTGAATGAATGAATGATCTTTGTCCTCATTTTTGCTTCACATTTGCAGGCATGAATTCAAAATCAATCACGGAGAATGGCTTAGGTCCTACAATTCTCATTTGGGTCCAGGAATATCAGAACGAATATTAGAATACATCAGGGAGGCAACAGATGAAAATACTGATCTGAGTCGCTCCATTCAAATTGAATTGCGCGAAGCTCTTGCTGCTCTTTTTGAAGTATTCTCTCTTTCCCAGACACAATTTACTAAATTTTTAAACTAAAACAATCAGTATCTTAAAAATGTTTGCATTTTGATTTCTACTGAACTTCCATTGCTTTTTGTGTAGAGAAAAAAAAGCTATCCTTTGGTATTACAACATAATTAGTGTCAAGTGTCTGTTTTATTACTGATTAAACAAATCTTGAGTTGCTATGGTGGGTCATTTCATTTCAGGATTTTGGAGTTCTTGCAATTCCTACAGTCCCAGGGCCCCCTCCAAAACTAAACACAGACATCTCGGAGATGTACGACTTTCGTGCAAAGGCTTTCAGCTTGCTTACCATTGCTGCTGTCTCTGGAGTCTGCCAGGTTCTCTCTCTCTTTCTCTCTTAGAAGTTAAAGCAACCATTATGATGTTCTTTTCTTCTGACTAAGTAATCTGCAGGTTAGCATACCTCTAGGCTTGTACAATGGTCTTCCTGTATCAATATCTTTGCTAGCAAAACATGGTTCAGATGGTTTTTTGCTCAATGTTGTTGATAGTCTTTACAGCACTCTAAAAGAAGAAGTTGAGGCAATCTACTGAGAAAGACAAATGGATGCTAAAACAAACTACCTTGATATTTGAAAATTGATTTCCTTTTTTCAGATTGGAAGAATGAGAACAATGAGCTATTTAATCTTTCATTGTTTCGTGTATTCTTTGTATGATTTTGAATCTCAGAGAACGATGTTGACAAGGATTTCTTGTTTCTAGCAAAATAGTTGATCTGTCATTGTTTCATGTATTCTTTGTATAATAATGAATCTCGAGAACGATGTTGATGAGTTTTTCTTTTTTCTAGCAAGTTTAATGATCAATGAGATATTAATTCTTTCATCATTCTGTGTTTTCTTTGCATAGTTGTTTTGTTGATAATGAATCTTGAGAACGATGTTGATAAGTTTTCATCATTTCTCTTTTCCTTTGAAGTATTGAATTTCACTTGGATAAGTATCACTATTGACCAAATATCAAGCATTTGTTATAAAATAGAGTAAACTAAGAACAAGAATAGAGAAGATGGAGAGAACAATGTAGAGAACAATTTTTTTAAACTTTGAATTTTGTATACTTACAAATGTTCTATACAACATCTACTTAAAAGGGTTGTAACAGAGCCATTAACAAAATCAACATAAATAAGAGAGAAGGGTCTTATGAGAGTAAATAGGTAGGTTAAAAGATGAATGTGTAACTTGTGTCGGTTTGATAAGTAGCTCCTACATTCATAAGATCAAATAACACGTCGGTTATGAGAGGAATAAACCTCTATCGTGATGAAAAAGGGAAGTTATCATTTGGGCAAACTTTGTTTAAATCAATGAAGTCGAAGCACATTTGTCACTTATCATTTTCCTTCTAATAAGTCTCAATTTTTTAGACTTATTAAGCTTCTTTTGCCGAGTTATTGGTTGATTTTAGAATGATTTTGGCTTAAATTATTAGTAAAATTTAGTTGAATTGAAGAAAAATCATTTAAGTATGTTGTCTTTTTTTTTTTTCTTTTTTGATATTCGTGAGTGTCAGGAAATTTATTCCTAGCCATATATTGAGACTTTGTCTCCTCTTTTACCACCAGGCCAACCCATGATGGTTATTTGAGTATGTTGTCAAAATGAGCATAGGTCAAGTAGCATCAAATATGTACTATCAAACTCGACATTTATCATAAATTACTTCTGTTTTATCCAACGACCAAACGTGTGGTGAAAAAAATTAGATGATTTGTCATGCACTTTTTCATTGTGTTTGAGATTCCACCAATTTACGATGGGTAACAAATTGCGAATGTGGGAGGATACTCAACAATTGTCATAACGAAAATGAGGGATTTATATTTTATTTTAACCAACACTTAAAATTCATTTTAAAATTTGCATTTGCAATTCGTTATAATGTCGTGATTGTACAACAATGGGAGAGTGTGCATATTTTTAAAAAAATTGCAATGCACTTCGTAATCACGTTAGGGATCCCACCAATTCGTGCTCAAATTGTGACTGCGAATGGGTTCTTTGAAGAATTTATGCATTGACCTATGTTGTGTGACGTAAGCAAAATGTTATATTCATTGTTTTGAAAATGGTCATTTAGCATTAAACCCTTTGAAGTACGTGTGATGGCCCTCGACCCTCGATCCCTACTAATATCTCTTGCTTCTCTCGATGATTTTACACTTGTTCTCGCTCTCGTTCTCGCTTCTGGCTCTGTATATTTTAAACTGGAACAGACATATAACATTTCATTTATTCTTTCTTGTAATGCTTAATTTCATCTCTTCTTGAATCTTACCCTTGAAAGTGAGAGCGAGAGCGAGAGCAAGAGCAAGTGTCGAGTCATCGATATTGAGAGTGAATATCAAGAAGAGAGACACTCAATAGCGAGAATCGATCATCAAAAAGTCACCACATGTGCTTTAAAAGATTGTTACGATAATTTCACCATAGATGCCGAACAACGTTTAAACAGTTGGTTAAAAAGTGAGCTTTTTTCATGGTACAAAAATCCCATTTTTGTTTGCACTCAAAAAAAAAAAAAAAAAAAAAAAAACCATTTTGTTCATACAAAACAAAATGATGTGGACATTGAATTTTGATTTGATGTCGCTGAGAGAGGGGATAAGCCACTGACGATTCCGTTCTTCATCTTCTTCATCTTCTTTGGTCGCCCTAGCTTATCTCCCACTCTGCAATTTTCCAGCCATTATTAGGAAGGTTGTGGCGGACTCTGCTTCCAAAGGAGAAGAAGGGTGGAGAGCAAAAAATCTCAGGTTTTGCAATGGCTGTGCAGTATTATGGAGCTTTCATGGAGAAATTCCTCCTGCCCCCGAGCTCCCCCTCCGATCAACTTCCCTTAACTGGCCTCACTTTCGCTGTTAAAGACATGTGAGATTCTTTTTATCATTTACTATTTTTTATTTGGTTCTGGACGTTCATGAAGGATTTTGTGATAACAGGTTGTGAGTTCTGTAATATTTCTTGTATTCTGGATAGTGTCAAAAGATTTCAATTCAATTGTAGGTGGAATAGATGCTTCTCTCCGATGTTATTTCTAGGATCAACATATATATTCATATGAGCTAATTGATTGTTCTTTGAGGAAAATTCATTAATTAGTAGTAAGATCAAATTACGAATTGTCCATCAATCAATCAATAAATTACAAAAAAAGAAGAAAAAATTCCGACAAAATGCTAAAAGTCAAGCAACATAGATGTCCAAAACCAATCACTAAAGTACTTGAATCTAACCATAAAGTAAAGCAAGTGAGAAATTCCCAAACTTAACAACAAAAAATCAAGACACTTGTCTTAACTGGAATGTTTTTATATCTTCTTTGTAATCAAGCAAGTAGTCTATTGTCTTTTGTATTCATAACTTTTTCTTGTAAATGGATATAATGAGGGTGCTGTGGGGGTGTCAACCTAGTTGAGATGTTCTAGTGCACCTATTAATCTATAGTACTATGGTTATTACGATTATTACTAGGTATCGTTGTATGTTGAAGCTTTGTATTTTGAGCATTAGTCTCTTTTCATTACATCAATGAAAAGTTCGTTTCCGTTTCAAAAAAAGTATCCCAACTTTCTTAAAAGCATCCAATATAACCAGAAAAACTAGTATTCATAAAGCACCCATAACTTCCCCTAATCTTAGATTAAAAAAAAAAAAGGAAACTCAACTAATAACTTTTTAGAACATTACATCACACATGTGGTAGGGAGTTCAACTCTAGGTTCATTCATACCTACAACTTCTTGGAGAAAGTAGAGATGTTTAGCAGTTCAGCCATACTCATGTTGGCAAATGGCAACGAATTCAACTAATAGAGTATTAATTTTACCACTTCTTTTATTTAGAGTTGAATTTGATGAAATAAAGGTTGATTTTTAACTCACCCAATTAAAAACAAGGGCAAAATAATTTTCTGTTGAAGTTTTATTTGATTTCTTCTTGTAGAGTAGAAGAGATTACATTAGTACTAAGGTGAATTTTAAAATTGTTATATGACATAAGATTAATGTAACGTTTTGTCACTAATTTGTCAACATATCCCTAAAATCTTATCGTGGATACATTTGTAGATATTAATATTTCCATTCTTACAAGCCATCAACAGTTTGTTTTCTATTTTAATGGGTCATTAGTGTGTGCATGATGAAGCTTAGTTCAATAAAACAATTCTTGGTTCTTTTGCTTCTTTGTTAACATTAATGCATGGTCCTTCAAATTGTGTGTCAATTTTTCTTCATGAAATTGGGGCATTGATGTCAAAGTTCTCATTGGAATTTGAACCAAACAGATTTGATATGGATGGCTATGTAACTGGTTTTGGAAATCCTGAATGGCTAAGGACTCACCCACCTGCCAATCAGACAGCTCCATCTGTGTTGACCATCCTAAGAGGAGGAGCCACCTGCATTGGCAGGACTATCATGGATGAAATGGCCTACAGGTACCAAGAAGACCTAACTTTTACTCCTTTTGTCCCCTTAGGTTTCTTATTATTATTTTTTTCTCTTTTACAATTAATAAACAACCATATAAGGCATAAGCCTTGTAAATTGGGAAACAGTGGATTACTATTTTGCGCTGCACACCATTCTATAACTGGTCTTAAAACTATGTCTATTCCATTCTTATCATTCTATTTCAAGCAGACAACTCTGCAATGTAATTGGTCAATACATGAACTGAATCAATTAACTATTGTCAGGTTTCTAATTTCAAGTTGAAAAGCTATCACCGTATGATTTCTCCTGACAATGTAGGCTTGGAATCTTTTCAATAGTGGAATCTCTAGTTTGATAATCATATTTTCGCAGTATAAATGGGGAAAACTTTCACTATGGTACGCCCGAAAACCCACATGCATCAGATCGGATACCTGGAGGATCTTCTAGTGGCTCTGCTGTTGCTGTAGGTGCAAAACTTGTGGATTTCTCCTTAGGCAAGTTCTTAGTTCTTTGACCTTGAATTATTTGTGGTTTAGTGACTTCCGCCTGGAAAATGTTGTAAGAGATTATATTTAGTTTTGTAGGAACTGATACTGGAGGTAGTGTAAGAGTGCCTGCATCCTACTGTGGAATACTTGGATTTCGGCCTTCACATGGTGCAGTCTCTACCTCTGGAGTAGTACCCATGGCACAGAGCTTTGATACAGTAGGTAATGAGTAGTGTCTCATTGTCACTTTGTCTACATTTTTTGTAATCACGGAACTGTCGGGATGACTTTGTTACTCATGATTTCGCTTATATGAGCGATACAGTATTGATTGGTAAGATAGGAGTTGGTTGCTTATAAATAGAATAGAGTACATATCTCAAAAAAAAAAGGAAAAAAAGAAAAAAGCCATCTTTCTGAACATTTTATCTCTTCCTTCAAGGCTTCAACATTGATTTTGCATTCATGATGTAACGCCATTCATTGATTTCGCATTTTAGGATGGTTTGCCAGGGATCCTGTTGTATTAAAAAAAGTAGGTCGGCTGCTGCTGGAACAGCCAGAGGTTGAACATCGAAAGCCTACACAGGTGCTCATTGCAGAAGATTGTTTCAAGCTCTCGAGCATTCCTAGTGAACGATTGACACAAGCTTTTATAAATTCAGTAAAGAAGTTATTTGGTGGTGAGTCGACATTCCATATTAGTTGTCTTCACAGGTTGTGTTTTGATGAATGTATATTTGATAATGGTTCATGAATGAATTGGTTTTTGATTTCCTTGGATTTAAGTTTCTCACTTGTTGTGTTTAGCAACATGTGGGAATGGAAATTTGAGTCTTTGACCTTTTGGACAATGATATATGCTTTAACCATTTAAGTTATGCGTTGGTTGACATTCATTTTAGGCTTCTCATTTGTTCCAGAGGGAATTTATTAGAGGATCTAGCTTCATACTTTGAGATGTCTGCAATTTCTTAGACTATAGCCTTTTTGTCACATTCAACAAAAGATTGATTCGGCGCCAAAGCTTTGCAAACGGTATACGGGATCATTGATAGTAATATGGAAGAAAAATGATAAAACATAATATTTGAGTTCATTTGTTCTTTCTAATATAATTTTTCAACTGAGTTGGATGCTTTCTTATATGAGAGTCAACTGCAGGCCATCTTATAAAACAAATAGGCCTTGGGAATTATGTTGAGGACAAAGTTCCAAGTTTGAAGCATTTCATGATTGAAGGAAATGCAGGCATAGCATCCTTGGCAGCCTTAGCAAGATCGATGCAATTACTTCAGAGGTTCTGATCTCACCATGAATCATAACTCAAATTCTGTCGAGCTGATTGATTATGTTATATTTTTGTTGACGATTGATCTTCGTCCTCCCCTCTTTTCACTTACCCTTTTACAGGTATGAATTCAAAAACAATCATGAGGAATGGGTTAGAACTTACAATCCTCATTTGGGCCCAGGAATATCAGAACGAGTATCAGAAGCCATGAGGGCAACAGATGAGAATATTGATCTGTGTCATTCCATTAAAATGGAACTGCGTGAAGCTCTTTCTGCACTTCTTGAAGTACTCTCTCTTTCTCTCACACTCTCACTTTACTAAAATTTCAAAGTAAAATAGTTAGCAACTTAAAATGTATGCATTTTGCTTTTTGTTAGAGAAAAATCTCAGTGACCAAAACTGTGATTTGTGAGTGAAATGAATTACTAATTAGGAATGTTAATGGTGGTGTATCTGTAATGATTTGAGAAGTTAATTTTAGTTGAAAGGTATAAATAGTGGGAGTTAGGTTAGGCAGAATTTTGGAAATTAGTTTTGAGGGACAGCTCCTCAAAAGACTAAAACCTGTGTAAATTCTTTGATATTACAATATAATCTCGATAAGTTTACTATTGGTCAACTCGGGCCTAACTGAAGTTGTTAGTCATTCATTATTACCTTTTCTTATGAGTTAAAAGTTTGAACCTCCGCTCCTTTATCTGGATAAGAATAGATATATAAAATGTTTGCTTGGATGACTACAAAGTATCATATGACAATCATATCAAATTTTATGGCGAAATTTGTTTTAGAATTAAGCAGCAAATTGGAGTTTGTACTGTTGTTTCGATCTGACTAGATACGATTTACTCTGGAAAAAGCAGTTGGTGAATCATACTTTTAAACGAATCTTGAGCTTCTATTTTGGATGATTTCATATCAGGATTTTGGGGTCCTTGCAATTCCTACAGTCCCAGGTCCCCCTCCAAAACTAAACACAGATGTCTCGAAGCTACACGACTTTCGTGCGAAGGCTTTCAGCTTGCTCTCCATTGCTGGGGTCTCTGGATTTTGCCAGGTTCTTCTCTCTCTTAGAAGTTAGAGTAACCATTATGCTGTTTTTTTTTTTTTTTTTTCTGACTAAGTAATCTGCAGGTTAGCATACCTCTAGGCTTGTACAATGGTCTTCCTGTATCAATATCTTTGCTAGCAAACCATGGTTCAGATGGGTTCTTGCTCAATGTTGTTGATAGTCTTTACAACACTTTAGAAGAAGAAGTTAAGGCAAGCTTCTAAGAAGACAAAAGGCTACTAAAGGAAACTAACTTGATATTTGAAAATTGCTGTCCTGTTTTCAGATTGGAAGAATGAGAACATATAGGCAGGTATTATCCTATATATTGATTTTTTTTTTTTAGCAGTGAATAAATTTTTCATTTGTTGGATGATGAGATATTTGTATTCGATTGTCTCATTTAATTCCTTGTATAGCCGTTGATAATTAATCTTGAGGATAATTTCATTTCATACACGATAAACTATCTTATGTGGCATGTTGAGGGCCCCACGTTAGAAAAATAGACTTTACAACCTTTAAAAGATACATAAACTCGAACCATCATGAGTTGGTCTAGTGGTAGAAAATGAGACATAGTCTCAATAAATGGCTAAAAGATCATAAGTTCAATCCAGGGTGACCAACCTACCTTGGAATTAATATAATAGAAACTCGACTTAGATTGGTTCATTAATAGTATACTTGAAATGAATTTTGAATAAGTATCGATAGGAATGCAGCAAAAAATCGAAAAATCCAAACCGGTTCAATGATTTGGTTTGGTTTTTTAGTGTTAAATTGGACATTGGTTTGTATTTGAAGAAAATCAAAAAGTATTGGTTCGGATCCGAATTTGATTAGAAAAACCAATCAAAACTAAACCAAACTGATGATATATATACCATTAAAAATAAACTCTAACATTAGGTGTCTTTTAGTGTTTTAATCATTATGGTGTTTATATATTTATTGTTTAGAAAAAAAGACCAATTGTTATGGAGTGTGTATATATTATTGAGTATATCAGTTGATTTGTATACAAAATATAAGGAATATGAAATTTATTGTTGATGTACAACTGATATACAAAATATCAATATATTATTATATACGAATATATATACGGATAAATCATGTTGGTAGATAGATTTAAAAATGAAAAATCAATTTTATCTATTACAAATTTGCATTTGCAAATATTGTAATGTCTTTAGCTACTCATTTTGTTTGAAAAAAATTATCATGGTTGAATTTGTTAAGGTGTTAATATTCTACTTAAAAAGTATATAAATCACAAACTTAAATATAGGTCAACCATGATTCGATTATACTTTTGGTATAAATATACTAAATAGTTATCATTTATAAATATATATTACTAATATATAATTGAGTGCTTATTGATACTATTAAAAATTGATAATTTACTAAACATGTTTAATCAATTGAAATAATTTAGTATTAGATTTTTTTATATAATTGATTACTCAATTAAAATTATACATTTACTACTCATGATCGATTCATTTAAATGCATGTCAAATTAAGTATAGCTCAAATGACAATGACATAGAGTACGTTAGTTACTATGAGACCCCCATTTGTTGAATCCTCCTATCTTCAATTGTACTAAAAGGAAACTCATAACATTATTCTAAGTATCTTATTCTCATATATCTATTATAATCCCTTTTCTGGTAGGAGTGATAGATCCGTTTGGGAGGAATAAAAGTAATATTAGAATAATGTCAACAATTTTAGATATTTGGCAGAACATATTATTCTTTAATTTTCTTATACTTTCGAAATCACTTCTGTACCATCTTTTGAAGCAGCTATTTAAAAATTTTGTCACATTCTCTAACCAATATTTTATGTATTAAAATCTTATATATAAAAATCTGTCACATTCTCTAACAAATTATTTTAAATTATTTTTTATATATATATTCTTTCATGTTAATTTTACTCTATATCAATATATTTTGAATTATTCAACATTTTATAAAAAATAGTTTTCTAAACTTATATCAAATAATTTGATTAAGAAAATATCTTGCGATTTGAATCATGTAATTTTTAAAACATTAATTAATTATAATAAAATAGATGTTAAATGTTAATATAAAATTAAATAAAATAATAGGTCTATTTTGGTCATTATAGTTAAATTCCAATAATTTTATATTATTTTACAAAACATTATATGTGATCGTGATTTTAAGAAAGATTAATACGCGTAGAATGATGATTTAAATGAAGAAATAGAGAACAAAATCTAATATTTTATGTGGATCATAAAGATAATTATTTTTTAGTCTAAGATACAACATTGCTATATAAGTTTGAGAGCGAAATAACACACATCATTTTACTTTTTTTTTGAATTTTTTTTAAAAATAATGTTAATTTAATAATATATGACAAAAATAGGGTATATGGGAAATATGTCAAAATGGGGTTGTAAAATCGTGTACCCGGTCCACGAGTTACCTGCCACATGTCAAAGATTCTCGCTGCCACGCACCTGCCACGTAGTGAAATCGTGGACCGGGTCCACGAGTTCCATACTCGTGGACCGGATCCACGATTTTCAACCGCCCCTCTTCTTCACTCCTTCTCTTCTTCACTTCATTTCTTCTTCTGCCGCCCAAATTCCTCCGCCCCCGCCGCTCCGCGTCCGCCGCCCACCACCGTGCTGCCGCGTCTCCGCCACCCGCCGCCGATAATATATTTTTTTTTTTTTAACATAAAATTGTTATGAAGTTTGTTTTGGTTAATATTCACTAAATCTAGAGTGTGAAGCTTGTTGTTGATTATATTGAATATTTATTTATTTTGTATAAGATTTAGTATTTTTTGACCATTAGATTGTTATAATTTGTGTTCGGATTTCATGAGTTTGAAATTTTTTTTTAAAATAATGTTAATTTAATAATATATGACAAAAATATAGTAGATGGGAAAATAATCTCAAATTAGGTGTATCTTATTATTTTTCAGTGATTTCGCATCATGGTCCGGGTTCTGGCATCAACAAGAGTATTATGAACTCCATTCATCGTCACCCCAAGGATATTGATGAATTAATTCATCAACAGCACCACTTTGAAGTGCCGGTACCTCGTCGTCCGCACCGTCAACGAAGACGTCCACCATATGGCACATGACTCGTTTGTAATTTAAAGTTTAAGTTTTTATGAATTTCTAATCTTCAGACGCATTTATAGGAGTATGCTATAAATAACAATATTAAGAAATGTAATTGTTGATTAAAAAAATTGGAAATCGTGTACCCGTACACGATTTTGGTCTCATTGACCAACACGTGGATGCCATGTGGAAATCGTGTACGGGGTACACAATTTTACAACCCTATTTTTGGCAATATTTTCTTCAACCACTCTATTTTTAGGATTTATTTACTATGTACCCTATTTTTGTCAATAGTTCAAAATTCAACATTAATTTTGAATTTTGTCCTTTTTTTTTTATCTTACATTTTATTTATACTTAAATTGGAATAACATCTGTTCATTTCCATTTTATATAACAAAGATTTCTTCTATCCTTTTACCATATAATTGAAATAGCATTTGCTTAAATGATAGAATTCTATTACGATCTATCGCTGATAGACAAACAAAATTTTTCTATATTTATAAATAATTTTGTTCATTTTTCTATATTTGAAAACAACCCAACAATTAACTTATAAAAATGAGTTGTTTTCAAATATAGAAAAATGAGTCGAACTATTTACAAATATAGAAAAAATTTATTATCTATGAGTGATTGAATTCTATCGCGGTCTATTGATACACAGTAAAATTTTCTATATTTATAAATAGTTTGATATTTTTTTCTACATATGAAAAAG